>CM056055.1:213131674-213629174 GCA_029574335.1 Rana kukunoris
TATATATATATATATATATATATATATATATATATATATATATATATATATATATATTTTTTACTAGTAATGGCGGTGATCTGTGATTTTTAGCAGGACTGCGACATTAGGACCCTATGAGCTTAAAGAGAGCCTTAAAGGGGTTGCAAAGGTTTGTGTTTTTCACCTTAATGCTTCCTATGCAAGGTGAAAAAACACTTGGCAATCACCAGTTTTACTTGCCCAAGCCAGTTCACCTGCTCGACACATGCCCGGCATCCTCTTCTTCATGGAGTGCTGGCATCGATTGGATAGATTGATAGCAGCGCAGCCATTGGTGCCTGCTGCTGCCAAACAAATCAAATGACGCGTGCCGAGTCATACACTCAGCGTTTATGGACGCTGAGTATATGACACAGGAGCGCACCCGCAAGGTAACCCCCTCGAGAGAGCTTCCCACAGGGGGTTATCTAATGTAGGGAGGAGCCGCGAGAGCCACGGTGGGACCCCAGAAGAGGATGTTCAGGGCCACTCTGTGCAAAAACAACTGCACAGTGGAGGCAAATATGACATGTTTGTTATTTGAAAAAAAAAGAAAAAACATTACAATCATTTTAACCACTTAAGCCCCAGACCATTATGCAGGTTAAGGACCTGGCCCCTTTTTTTGTGATTCGGCCGTGCGTCGCTTTAACTGACAATTGCGCGGCCGTGCGACGTGGCTCCCAAACAAAATTGACGTCCTTTTTTTCCCCCCAAAATGAGCTTTCTTTTGGTGGTATTTGATCAAAAATATATAAAAAAAACATTTTTTTTCCTCAGTTTAGGCCGATACGTATTCTTCTACCTATTTTTGGAATTTTTTTTAGCAATAAGTGTTTATCGATTGGTTTGCGCAAAATGTATATCATTTACAAAATAGGGGATCGTTTTATTGCATTTTTATTAATATTTTTTTTTTTTACCACTAATGGCAGCGATCATCGATTTTTTTCGTGACTGCGACATTATGGCGGACACATCGGACAATTTTGACACATTTTTGGGACCACTGTCATTTTCACAGTGAAAAGTGCTATAAAAATGCACTGATTACTGTGAAAATGACAATTGCAGTTTAGGAGTTAACCACTAGGGGGCACTGTAGGGGTTAAGTGTGACCTCATATGTGTTTCTAACTGTAGGGGGGGCGGGGCTGGACGCGTGACGTCAGTGATGGTCTTTCCCTATATCAGGGAACAGACGATCACTGATATTGCCACAACAAAGAACAGGGAAGGTTTGTTTACACTCACATCTCCCCGTTCTTCAGCTCCGGTGACCGGTTTTGGGACACCAGCGGCAATTGGGTCTGCGGGTCCCGCGGGCGTGGAGCTTCGGACCGGGTCGTGAGCGTGCTCCGGCGGCAGCGCACTCGCGACCCCGCGGCTGCGCTTAAAGAGACACGTACATGTACGCGATTGTGCCCAGCCGTGCCATTCTGCCGACGTATATTGGCGAAGAGGTCCTTAACCTCTTAAGGACCGCCTACTGTACATTTACGTCAGCAGAATGGCACGGCTGGGCACATCAACGTATATATACGTTGGTTCTCTAGTACCCAGCCGTGGGTCACGGGCGCGCGCCCGCGACGCGCTCCCGTGACCCGGTCCGAAGCTCCGGGACCGCGGGACTCGCGGACCCGATGCCGCTGCAGTGTGGCAATCGGTCCCCGGAGCTGAAGAACGGGGAGAGCCGTGTGTAAACACGGCTTCCCCTTGCTTCACTGTGGCCGCAGCATCGATCACGTCATCCCTGTTATAGGGGGACGTGATCGATGACGTCACACCTACAGCCACCCCCCCCTACAGTTGTAAACACACGCAGGGAACACACAAATCCTACAGCGCCCCCTTGTGGTTAACTCCCAAACTGCAACTGTCATTTTCACAGTAAACCATGCAATTTAAATGCATTTTTTGCTGTGAAAATGACAATTGTCCCAAAAATGTGTCAAAATTGTCCGAAGTGTCCGCCATAATGTCGCAGTCACGAAAAAAAAAAAATCGCTGATCGCCGCTATTAGTAGTAGTAAAAAAAAAAAAAAAATGCAATAAAACTATCCCTTATTTTGTAAACGCTATAAATTTTGCGAAAACCAACCGATAAACGCTTTTTGCGTTTTATTTACCAAAAATAGGTAGAAGAATACGTATCGGCCTAATCTGAGGGAAAAAAAATTATATATATTTTGGGGGGATATTTATTATAGCAAAAAGTAAACAATATTGCATTTTTTTCAAAATTGTCGCTCTCTTTTTGTTTATAGCGCAAAAAATAAAAACCGCAGAGGTGATCAAATACCACCAAAAGAAAGCTCTATTTGTGGGGAAAAAAGGACGCCAATTTTGTTTGGGAGCCACGTCGCATGACCGCGCAATGGTCAGTTAAAGCGACGCAGTGCCGAATCGCAAAAAGGGGCAAGGTCCTTTACCTGCATTTTGGTCCGGGTCTTAAGTGGTTAAATGTGACCTCCAACATCAGCAAGGGGCCGACTGTAATTTTGAATATATGTAATGACTGTCAGAAAACGAAGACCCAATAGAGGAAACAAGTGTTGATACGATACATTTTTGGCTGGGGATTGCTACAGAGTACGATAGGAAGCTAGGGACATGTAACGTGAGGCTAGTAGAGCTCAACTGCAAACTGCTGAGATCCAAGAGCTGCACATCATTTACCAAAGGGGCCGCTTGAGGATCTTAGGCAGCAGGTTGGGCACCAAGGCTGAAATACATCATCATTTAACCAGTACCGGATGTAGCTGGAGTGCTCAGATGAAGTAGAAAATCTCTAGTTGGAGCTTTTCCGCAACCTCACATGGCTGGGCCAATCACTAGGCACCAGCGTTGTCACATGAGAAGAGCGAGTCACATGCTTCTCACCACCCAGAAGTACCACTCCCTTTAGCTCAGGGGTCTCAAACTGGCGGCCATCCAGCTGTTGTGGAACTACAAGTCCCATCATGCCTCTGCCCGTGGGAGTCATGCTTGTAACTGTCAACTTTGCAATGCCTCATGGGACTTCTGCAACAGCTGGAGGGCTGCCAGTTTGAGACCCCTGGAGTTAGCCAAATCCAACAGTGGAAAGATATGCTTTAATGGTTGGCAGAGTCCATGCTTCCTTTAAAGCGGAGTTCCACCCAAGAAAACAACATTTGACCATATATTTAAAAAAAATTAAATAAAAATAAAAAAGTGAAAAAATAAAATAAAATACTTACCCGAAATACCTGTTGCTATGCGGAAGTCCGTAATCTGCCTCTTCCACACCGCGGTGTCTTTTCTTCTTCTTCTTCTGCTTGTGAATGGGGCGCGCTGCTTTCTGGGAACTGTGTGTATTCTCAGAGAGCAGCGCGCCCATTCACAAGCCAGCGTGAGACTCACGCAGGCGCAGTAGGAAATGGGCAGTGAAGCCGTACGGCTTCACTGCCTGTTTCCCATAGTGTGAATGGTGGCGCGGGACCCGGAGCGATCGTGGGATCGGCATCGGGGGGGCCATCAGCAAGGGCAAGTAGGACAAGGTAAGTGTCCTTATTTAAAGTCAGCAGCTACACTGTTAGTAGCTGCTGACTTAAAAAAAAAAAAAAAAAAAAATTGCGGCTGTAACACCCCTTTAAGTGAGCAGAACAGACTGGATAGGAATTGTGACTGGTTATTTTTTTATTGCAGGAACAATTTTTTTGAGACTTTTGAAGGATGCGGGGTACTCCTGTGCCAGCTTCACCAACGACTCTGATGTCTAGGTTCATCCTATGTCCAATAGGGGCATAGGATGACTGAGAAATAATATCTCGGATGGGACAGTAACGATAATTCATGTATTGCAGGATATCTTGAAATATTACAAGTTGTTTATTCTGACCCCAACAGGTCAATAGGAGAGTGACTCATTCATGTGGAGACACATACTGTAAAGATGTTAATCACCTCCAGCTACCTGGCTGTAGTGATAAAAGCTTGCAGTGATTGATGCTAATTAAAACGGTTTTGTGTGAAAATACTATTGATGATAATATGGAATGCGACTTAGCACCCTCTAAAGGTCAGACGTCTGACTTATGTTTACTAAAGGAATGTGTATTGTGTATCAGGTGAGAATAGCTTGTCGCGGAGTCAGAATGTCTGGGTAATGACTAGTAATTAACTCATGTGAATTATCTGAATGTCATTATCTAAAGAAATGTGTATTGAAGTTCCTTCTGTCCTGTTGTGGGTGGAGTTGAGTCATTGTCCATATTTGGTTGCTAACTGTATAAGAAGAGCTGAGTTTACCAATAAAGTATTCATTCGTTTGGAACCAGAGAACAGAGCTTGTGTCTTGTTATTCTGGGGGAAAATCTAAGTGGTGTTCCTGTCTGCTGGATTGTTGAAGTGTCGGATAAGCTGTCATGGTGGCTGGTGAAATGGAATATCGTAAACGGCGTTAACCCCTGACCGGACCGTTATATATATATATATATATATATATATATATCACCTCAAACCCAATGAGGGTGTACCATCTTCAGACAACATAAAAAAGCCTTACCACAGGAGACGGGGACAGCGCTATGTTTCCTATAGATGCTTTGAGCTCATCCACTGTTGCAGCACTTTTCAAGTCTTTCGCCTGAAGAGGCTTTATCCTGATGTTAAACTTCTTGCGGTTCTCTTGCTCTTCCTCCGATTCACTTGAGGAGTAGAAGTGTTTTCCTTTGTTGTTAGGTAAATCAAAGTTAAAGATCACTCTACAATCTCTGGAAAATGTGGAAATACAGATGGCATCCCATAAAGCCATGGCACAGGTAGGTGAAGAGATCTAGACGCGTCTTGCTTCAAGTTTTGTGAAAATTGGGACTAATTGAACACTTAGAAAGTCTTGCAGAGACGATCTCTCATGTCCAAAAAGTGTAAAGGCAGGTGTCCCAAAACTTTTGGCAATATAGCATATGTACTGTATATACAATTCTGTGACATGGGGATGTTTATCTTTTGTGGTAGAATAGTTTGTAAAGTCAGTCCATATTATATAGTCCACACTATATTTAAAGTGGAGCTCCACCCAAAAGGGGAAGCTCTGCTTGTCTGCCTCTCCACTGCCACATTTGGCATCTTTGGGGGGGGTACCTGGTTTTGACATTTATCCACTGCCCCGTAGCCTTCTGAGGCACTTCACAGGTCCCAGAAGACTGCAGCCCATTCACAAAATGCAGTATGCTTTGCACATGCGCAGTAGGTGAACCAGCACCCAACAGCCAATTGAAGAATCGCCTTGGAGGGTGCCTGGACAGGTAAGTGTCCCAATATTAACAGTCAACAGCAACAGTATTTTTATCTGCTGGCATTTTTTATTTTTATTTTTTGGGCTCCTCTGTGAGGCACCATGCACACTGGACGCAAAAAGAAATAAAAAAATGGCAGTAGCTTTGAAGGGAGCCTTTCAAATTTTTTAGCGTTTTTTGCAATAGTGTTTATTAGCGTTTTTCAGCCTCCCCCACCCCCAAATGGATAAAAAAAACGCAAAAAAATGCTGGCGAGCTGCGTTTTTTGAGCGTTTATTTGCGTTTTTCCCGCCGGAAAACAGCACTTTGAATGCAAATTTGCTTGCGATCAGAAAACAAAAAAAAAACATAATCTCCACTGCTCATTAATGCTAAAAAACGTCCATGGACACATAGGCTAACAGAGTTCAGTTTATGGGCTTTTAACCACTTAAGGACCGCCTCCTGCACATATACGTCTGCAGAATGGCACGGCTGGGCACATCAACGCATATATACGTTGGTTTTAGTACGCAGCCGTGGGTCACGGGCGCGCGCCCGCGGCGCGCTGCGGTGACCCGGTCCGAAGCTCCAGGACCGGGACCGCGGGACTCGCGGACCCGATCGCCGCTGCAGTGCGACGATCCGTCCCTGGAGCTGAAGAACGAGGAGAGCCGTGTGTAAACACTGCTTCCCCGTGCTTCACTGTGGCCGCAGCATCGATCGCGTCATCCCTGTTATAGGGGGACACGATCAATGAAGTCACACCTACAGCCACACCCCCCTACAGTTGTAAACACACACAGGGAACACGCAAAGTCACAGCACCCCCTTGTGGTTAACTCCCAAACTGCAACTGTCATTTTCACAGTAAACAATGCAATTTAAATGCATTTTTTGCTGTGAAAATTACAATTGTCCAAAAAATGTGTCAAAATTGTCCGAAGTGTCCGCCATATTTGTCGCAGTCACGAAAAAAATCGCTGATCGCCGCTATTAGTAGTAAAAAAAAAAAAAAACTAATAAAAATGCAATAAAACTATCCCTTATTTTGTAAACGCTATAAATTTTGTGAAAACCCACCGATAAACGCTTATTGCGATTTTTTTTTACCAAAAATAGGTAGAAGAATACGTATCGGCCTAAACTGAGAAAAAAACAATGTTTTTTTATATATTTTTTGGGGGATATTTATTATAGCAAAAAGTAAAAAATATTGATTTTTTTTTTAAATTGTCGCTCTATTTTTGTTTATAGCGCAAAAAATAAAAACCACAGAGGTGATCAAATACCACCAAAAGAAAGCTCTATTTGTGGGGAAAAAAGGACGCCAATTTTGTTTGGGAGCCACGTCGCACGACCGCGCAATTGTCAGTTAAATCGACGCAGTGCTGAATCGCAAAAAGGGGCAAGGTCCTTTACCTGCATTTTGGTCCGGGTCTTAAGTGGTTAAAAAAACACACCAATATGCCAATAAACTGCAGTTTATCAGCTTCAGTGTGCATGGAGCCTAATGCCGCGTACACACAATCATTTTTCGGCATGAAAAAAACGTTTTTAAAAAATGTCATTTAAAATGATTGTGTGTGGGCTTCACATCATTTTTTGGGTTCTGAAAAACAAAAAATTTTTTTCGAACATGCTGCATTTTTTAACAACGTTTTAAACTATGTTGTTTTTCGGGTTGTAAAAAATGATCGTGTGTGGTCTAAAATGACGTTAAAAACCTGCGCATGCTCAGAAGCAAGTTATGAGATGGGAGTACTCGTTCTGGTAAAACTACTGTTCATAATAGAGTAAGCACATTCATCACGCTGTAACAGACAGAAAAGCGCGAATCGTCTTTTACTAACACAGAATCAGCTAAAGCAGCCCCAAGGCGAATAGAACTTCCCCTTTATAGTGCCGTCGTACGTGTCCGTTTTAGGGTCCTTTCACACGGAGCGGACAGTTTTTGATCCGCTCCGTGTGTGTCCGACGGCTCAGCGGGGATCGTCCGTAAATCCCCGCTGAGCTGTCGGTGGACAGGGCGGTCCCCGCACACTGTGCAGAGACCGCCCTGTCTTTCCTCCGCTCTCCCCTATGGGGAATCGGATGAATATGGACCGTCTGTCCGTATTCATCCGATCCGATCGACGGAAGAAAAATAAGGTTTTCTTCCGTTAGAAAAAGTGGATCTTTGCGGACACGAATCTTTGCGGATGCATCATCCGCTAACGTACACAATCCCATAGGGATGCATTACAAGTCCGTAAACAGACTTGTAAAAAACGGACGAACGGTCCGTACGTGTGAAAGGGCCCTTAATGATGAAGTTGGAAAAACTTTGTTTTTTCTACATGCTGAAAAATGATCGTGTGTACATCAGGGTTTCGCAGCCCACTTTGATTAAAGAAGAAGAAAAAATAAAACAGTCTTTACAACACAAGGTTTCCCCATGCGGGGGGGGGTTCAGCTTCACACAAAACAATTTTTTAGCAGAGACACTAGAGAATAAAATGATAGGTGTTGCAATATTTTATGCCACACCGTATTTGCACAGTGGTCTATCAAACCCAATTTTTTGGGAAAATATACACTTAATGATTAATAAAAAAATAAAAAAAACACAATAGTTACCCAAATTTGTTGTATAATGTGAACGATTATAGTATGTGGCATTGAGTAAATAGATACCCAATATGTCATGCTCTAAAATTGCGCACATTTGTGGAGTGGCGACAGTGAAGGTTTCACTAGGAGTATGAATTTATATTCTGGACTTTCAGCATGTTTTCATGTTTAGTTTTTTTTTTTCTTGTAAGTTTAAAATAAAGGTCGACATTCATTGGGTAATACAAATAGTTTTTGATCACAAAGAACAGCAGCTTGTATGGGTGTTAACACATTCAGGAAGGTATTATTGATGGAATTAGAAAATACTTCAATAAAAGAAAACAATTAGGACAGAATGCGTAGATGAGAAAGAATAAGAAGATGAGGGGAACTTTTAGCAGGTTTGAGCTGCATAAGAAAAGGATATAGCCAGGCTCCATGTCTGGTCGGATACTGTATCCCTCATCATCCACCTCTGGAGAATTCTGAAAAAAATAAAAAAATAGAACACACATTTGTCCTTCTATACACAGATAAACATATAGAGATCACATGAACAAACACCAGTATTAACCACTAGACGACCAGCCGCCACAGTGATACGGCGTCAGGTCGGCTTGGCTGCACGAAATTGCGAAGCTATGTGTAATTTTGCATTCCAGCCATTGGGGGGCGTGTGCTCGCCCCTGGTGCCGACGCGCGTGCCTGGCGGGCGCGATCACTGCCGGGCACCCGTGGTCGCTCGTTACAGAAGGAGAACCGGGAGCTGTGTGTGTAAACGCACAGCTCCCGGTCCAGTCAGGGGGAGAAATGCCTGACCGTCTGTTCATACAATGTATGAACAGCGATCAGTCATTTCCCCCAGTCAGTCCACCCCTCCTTCAGTTAGAACACACACAGGTAACACAATTAACCCCTTCCTCGCCCCCTAGTGTTAACCCCTTTCCCTGCCAGTGACATTTTTACAGTAATCAATGCATTTTTATAGCACTGATCGCTATAAAAATGCCAATGGTCCCAAAAATGTGTCAAAAGTGTCCGCCATGAGGTCGCAGTACCGATAAAAATCACTGATCGCCGCCTTTACTAGTAAAAAAATTTTTTTTTAATAAAAATGCCATAAAACTATCCCCTATTTTGTAGACTCTATAATTTTTGCGCAAACCAATCAATATACGCTTATTGCGTTTTTTTTTTTTACGAAAAATATGTAGAAGAATACGTATGGACCTAAACTGAGGAAAAAAATCGTTTTTTTATATATTTTTGGGGATATTTATTATAGCAAAAAGTAAAAAAATGTTACTTCAAAACCGCAGAGGTGATCAAATACCACCAAAAGAAAGCTCTATTTGTTGGGAAAAAAAGGACGCCAATTTTGTATGGGAGCCACGTCGCACGACCGCGCAATTGTCAGTTAAAGCGACAGTGCCGAATCGCAAAAAAGTGGCCCAGCCATTCACCAGCAAAATGGTCCGGGGCTGAAGTGGTTAAAGCAAACTTACATATCGATCCCAGTCAATCTCTGCATAGAATCCGTTTGGTGCCCCATTGGCTTTCTTCTGCAATACAGCAAAAAATGTCATAATTAGTGAGAACGCTAAAAAAAGGAAACACAAAAGGGGGCTATTTACTAAAACTCAAGAGTGCAACATCTGGTGAAGCTCTGCATAGAAACCAATCAGCTTCCAGGTTTTATTGTTAAGCTTAAAGCAGACCTTCAGTCTTTTTTTTTAACCGCTTGCCGACCGGCGCACACGCTTATACGTCGACAGAGTGGTTGTCACAAGCTGTGTGACAGTACCTGCAGGATATGCAGACTCGGTGTCAGTCGGTGTCCCGCGATTGGGTCACAGAGCTGAAGAACGGGGAGATGTCAGTGTCAACACATCTCCCCGTTCTTCCTAGTGACATGTCACTGATCGTCTGTTCCCTCTCATCGGGAACAGCGATCAGTGATGTGTCACTTATAATTTTTACAGTAATCAGTGCATTTTATTGGTCCCAAAAATGTGTCAAAAGTGTCCGCCATAATGTCGCAGTCACGATAAAAAAAATAAAAAAATCAGTGATCACTGCAATTACTAGTAAAAAAAATGTTTTATAAAAACGTATAAAAATGGCAAAAAACTATCCCCTATTTTGTAGACGCTATAAACCAAACGCTAATTGCGATTTTTTTTTTTACCAAAAATATGTAGAAGAATACTTATCGACCTAAACTGAAGAAAAAAATAATTGTTTTTTTTTACTTATTTTCTGGGGATATTTATTATAGCATAAAGTAAAAAATATTGATTTTTTTTCAGAATTGTCATTCTTATTTTTGTTTATAGCGCAAAGAATAAAAACCACAGCGGTGATCATATACCACCAAAAGAAAGCTCTATACGTGGGAAAAAAAGGACGCCGATTTTGTTTGAGAGCCACGTCGCACAACCGCGCAATTGTCAGTTAAAACGACGCAGTGCCGAAAGTGGCCCGTCATTTGGCAGCCAAATGGTCCGGGGCTGAAGTGGTTAACTTTATATCATTTAAATCTTCTGCCTTGTTGTTTTAACTTTGGATAGTAAAACTTTTTTCTGCCAGTAAATCCCTTATACAGCCCACTTCCTGTTTCTTGTCTGGAAAAAAGCCCAGGCTTATGACATCATGCACAGCTCTCTCTCAGTCAGTGAGAGTTTGCCAGGAAGGAGGGGAGGGGGGTAGGGGGTGAGTCATAAGAGGACCAATAAGAGCTGCAGAGCTGGAGGTGTGTCTCTGTGTAAATCCAGGAAGTGGACAGCCGCTTTAGCTGCCCACAGTTAAAATGGTTGCAGCCAGACTCAGTGGAGGGAGATTTCTGCAGCATATTTGGCAAGTACAGAATCACAGTATATATAAAATAAGCAAAGTGGTTGGAGGGAAGCTTCAGAATGGCAAATATGTTTTTATTGCAAATTATGTGCGCCGACTGCAGTTCCTCTGTCTGTACCCCAACATTTCATATTCCTGTGTGGCTGCTGTACCATGTAATTGGTGTGAGAAAGTATCCTTTTCTCTTTGTTTTGCTTGCAGTGTGTGAAATCCCTGGTGTTCCTGCCAGTCCCCTTGCTTTCCTATTAAAAACTGACCACACTAAGCAGGTCGGTTCTCTAGCCATTGGCAACTCTGTATGCTCTCCTCCAATGATCGACCTGCCATGACACCCCCCGCCCCCTCCCTGCACAGCCATTTACTGGGAAGCTTGGTGTGCCGCCGCTTCTCCTCCCCCAGCTCTAATGCAACTGTGATCACTCATATATTATTTAAAAATAAATAATACCTTTTTTTTATATGTATACAAACAATTTTTGCCTTTCATTTCCATTTTAAACTAAATAGGTCATTTACAATCACTTTAATTGAACAAGCAGAAGTGAGAAGCCGATTGGCACAGCTGCACCAGATTTTGAGTGCTCCAGTTTTGGTGAATCTCCCCCAAACGGTCCACACATATATATGATATAGGCAGTCAGGAGCCAAAAAAACTATTCTCCTAAAAAATCATCATCCAGGCACACCCACCACAGTAAGTATAATTCACAAAGAAACAGCAAAACATACCTGGTATGGCACAGGTGACTAGCCCGGGGATGGGCATTAAAGAAATAAACTGGGAGCCAGTAGGCACTCTTCTGATGTAAAGATTTTTTTATGATTTTTTTTTTTTACTGGCAATTTTTTTTTTTTTTTTAGCAATCTATGCATTAAGGTGAAAAAACATCTGATGATGATGCCCCGCTCCCCCCCCCCCATTTCACTTACCTGACCCCTCGAAAGTCCCGCGCTCGGCCCCGAGATCCTTTTCGCCGCTCAGCCTGGCAGCTGATTGGCTAGAGCGGATGGATTGAGAGCGGTGCAGCCATTGGCTGGCACTGCTGTCAATCACATCCAGTGACACGGCGCGCCGAGGGGCGGGGCCGAGTGATACAGCGAGTGGCCTTAGCCGCTCACAGTATCACAGGAGCGTGCCCGCAAGGACTCATCACCATGCAAGCTCTCTCACATGAAGGAGATGAGTTCTTGCGGGGAGGACCAGAGACAGCCGCCGAGGGACCCTAGAAGAGGAGGATCGGGGCCACTCTGTGCAAAACGAACTGCACAGTGGAGGCAAGTATAACATGTTTGTTATTTTAAAGAGAATTTTTTTTTCCTTCAGTGACCCCTTCCTAGTTTTAGCAGCGCTTTACTGCTGTTATAGCAGCGCTTTTCGGCCAATAGCGGAGAGCATTTAAGCCCTGCTAGTGGCCTGAGAAAAGGGTTGACACTCCAGCACACATTTTGCGGCACTTCGGCAGCGCTGCCCATTCATTTTGATGGGCATGGACAATGGAAAAGCGGTGTTAAACAGTGGAGAGAGACTGGGGTTGATTTACTAAACTGGAGTGCAAAATCTGGTGCAGCTCTGCATGGTAGCCAATCAGCTTCTAACTTCAGCTTGTACAATTAAAGTGAAAGTTCAGCCCAAAACTAAAATCTCTAAATCTACTGGCAGCCACAATCTAAGACTAACCTACTCTGTGAAGCAAAAATCGCTATACATATCTTTTCTGAAGCCACTCCGGTCCGGTCTCCAGCGGCAGATGTTCTGTGCAGGACACAGCCGACAACAGCTTGGGAAGTGACGTCACCCCATACTATGGAGCTTCCGTTGTCGGCTGCCTGTCCTGCACACTCCTACACAGAGAAGACACCGCTGACAGCTCAACTTGGGACCGCACCTGCTTCTGTAAAGGTATGTATAGAGATTTTTGCTTTACAGAGCTAGAATTAGATTGTGGCCGTCAGTAAATTTAGATTCTTATGTTTTAGGCTGAACTTCCACAATACCTGGAAGTCGATTGGTTTCTATACAGAGCTGCACCAGATTTTGCCCTTTCTAGTTTTTTTTTTCTAGTAAATCAACTCCAATGTATTAGAATCATTCAACAAGGACGGTTTTAGCGTACTACTAAAGTGGCATGTGTAAAAATGTTATTGCCAGGGGAGTCCCACGTATATCATCCTAGGGAATAAAATGCCGGTCATTACAACTTTTTATCTCGCACAGTATTTGCGCAATAATATTTCAAACGCCTTTTTTTGGGGGGAAAAAAATGAATTAAATGAATAAAAAAATAACAAAACAGTAAAGTTAGCCCAATTTTTTTGGTAAAATATGAAAGATGAAGTTACGCCAAGTAGATACCCAACATGTCACGCTTTAAAATTGCGCACACTCATTTTTTTTTACATTTTTCTTTATTTTTTTATCACTTTTATGCCCATTACAAGGAATGTAAACATCCCTTGTAATAGGAATGGTTTGTGACAGGTACTCTTTATGGAGAGATGCAGGGTCAATAAGACCTCACATCTCTCCTCCAGGCTGGAAAGGATTAGATTGTGAAAAAAATATTCACAGATCTAATGCTTTCAGCCACGATTGCGGCTGTGTTTACATTCCGGATACCCGGGCGTGACGTCATAACATCGCGCCCGGGCCTCCGATGACCATTTGGTCACCAGTCATCTCTATGCTTTCCATCCGACTCTGGCGGATCGTTTCCCAGGGTTTCCGATGGCAAGGGCGATCCCGGAGAAGCACGGATGGCGGCGGGAGGGGTGGACGTCCCCTCCCGCCGTCTAAAAGAACGATCAATCGGCGGAACTGCCACTATGATCCTTCTAATTGTGCACAGGATCGCCGGCTGAAGAGATGGATATCTGAATGGTGCCTGTAGCTGCAGGCATCTTCCAGATATCCCCACCGAAAGTCCAGGACGTCCTTGGGCGGGAAGTGGTTAAAGGGTTTTCCAGCATGAACTGTGTAAGGTCATGCCACAACATCTCAATTGGATTTAAATCATTCCACGGGACTGTGACTTCCTATGGGGCGGGGTCCTTAGGTGACATCACCCGGTGACCACGTCTATATAAATCGCTGCGCACCGCACACATAGCATTACATCGGGAGAAATTGTCGTGTCAACATCGATACAAGAGAAGAAGGAAGAAGAAGAGGACGCAGAAGACTGGGCCACTGCTAGTAAAAAAGCTGCAAGAAGATAGCGGTGCTCAGCAGAAGGCAGAAAGCACCAGAGAGCGCGGAGAAGAGACACCCCCGAAGTCGGAAGAAGACCCCCAAAGCTGCCTAATTACTTTAAAAACCTGTGCAGTCCTTGACAATGTACCCCATACTCATTCACATAGGGTGGGGGGCAGGGATCTGGGGACCCCCTTATTAAAGGGGGATCCCAGATTCCGATAAGCCCCCTACCCACACATCCCTGACAACCAACGGCCAGGGTTGTCGGGAAGGGGCCCTTGTCAACATGGGGACAAGGTGCTTTGGGGTGGGGGGGCACAGGGCTCCCCCTTCCCCAAAGCACCCACCCCCCATGTTGAGGGCATGCGGCCTGGTACGGCTCAGGAGGCAGGGGGCACTCGCTCGTCCCCACCCCCTTTCTTGACCTGCCGGGCTGGTGCTCGGATAAGGGCCTGGTATGAAATTTGGGGGAGGGGGGCCCCACACCGTTTTTTTCACCGGGGGTTCCCCTTAAAAATCCTTACCAGACCGATGGGCCTGGAATGCCAATGAAGGGGGAACCCATGCCAGTTTTTTTCAAAAAATATTGGCGTGGAGTTTCCCCTAATTATTGGGAGATCAAAGTCGCGTCCCTGCTCATTGAATTCATACTTCAAGTTGTGGGGCAAAGTCCGATCCACAGTCGTACGACTGTCTTGCTAAAATCGTGGCAAAATCACGCGACTTTGAAGTCGCATAAGCGTGAAAGGGGACTAACTCAGAAATGGGCAATTACTTTTTCACATAGGGCCAGGCAGGTTTGGACAGCCTTTTCCCCCCTTAATAAATAAAATCATCCTTTAAAAACTGCATTCTGTATTTACTCGGTTTATCTATGAGTAATATTAAATTTGTGTTGATGATTTGAATCATTTAACCACTTGCTGACCACTTCACGCATATATATGTCGGCAGAATGGCTTGGCTGGGCAAAGCAACAGACCCATAAGTCGCTTTGAATTTCCTGCTTTCTCCGTAATTGTGCCACGGAGCTGCATAACAGGGGGATGCCTTGTCACAGGACACTGATCTACTGCTCCCTGTCATCAGGAGCGGTGATCAATGTCATGTCACAGGTAGCCCAGCCCCCACACCGTTAAAATCACTCGCTAGGACATATTTAACCCCTTCCTCGCACCCTAGTGGTCAACGTCTTCCCTGCCAGTGTCATTTACACATTTTAATAGCACTGATCGCTTTATAATGACAATGGTCCCAAAATAGCATCAAAGTATCCGCCATTATGTCGCAGATCGTCGTCATTACTAGTAAAAAAAAAAGAAAATGCCAAATAACTGTCCACCTATTTTGTAAATGCTATAACTTTGGTGCAAACCAAATGCTTATTGCAATTTTTTTTTAGCAAAAGTATGTAGAACAATACTAAACTGAGAAAGAAATATTTTTTTTATATATATATATATATATATATATATATATATATTTATTTTTTTTTGGGGGATATTTATTATAGAAAAAAGTAAAAAAAATATTGCTTTTTTTTCAAAATGGTTTTTGGTTATAACGCAAAATAAAATAAAACGCAGAGGTGACCAAATACCACCAAAAGAAAGCTCTTTGTGGGGAAAAAAGGACGTCAATGTTTGTTTGGGTACAGTGTTGCATGACCGCGCAATTGTCAGTTAAAGCGACACGGTGCCGAATCGCAAAAAATTTCATTCAGCAGCCAATTCTTCGGGGCAGAAGTGGTTAAGTGCAACAAATATGCAAAAAAATATTAAAAAAAATCAGAAAGGGGTAAATACTTTTTCACAGCACTGTATATAAATAAAACAGTTTATTTGTTGTTTGCTCTGTCGTAGGATTGCTTGAGTAATTATTTAACTGCACTAGAAGGCCTGAATGTTATAAGGATTTGTTGCTCAGCAAGGACTTTGGTGAAATCAGTACTTTTATGAGATTATAAGGACACGGCATCAAGCAAACATTCATCCAATGCCATCATCTGATTGGGAGACCTACATGCTTATTGGTTTACAAGGATTTATTCAGCAGTAATTATAGGAAATCCAATTTATTTATGGTTTCGCAAGAATACAGCATTAAGTGAAGTGTTTGCATGCAAAGCAAACCTTTATTCAGTGAAAATAACATTTCATAGAAATATACAGGATCAAGCAAACTTTGCAGTGTGTTATTATTCATCTAATATTAGACCTGTGAGCGTGCCGTATACTGTATGGATTTCTGCCAGGTCCTGAGGAACTGCCCAAAATTGGCTCAGTGGGTGGTCCAGTCACTCGTCTATCACAACTGAAAAATTGAAGACGCCAGGTGAAAAATTATTGGGCAATAGTTGGGCATTTTGGCAGCCGGGAGAAGAGATGTGTCTATCTGTGCTGTAGAGCATGAATGGAAGAATGTTTTTCAGCTTAACCACTTAAGGACCGCCTAACGCCGATATACGCCGGCAGAATGGCACAGCTGGGAACAATCACGTACCTGTCCGTATCGTGCCGTGGGACCCGATCGCCGCCGGAGTCCCGCGATCGGTCACAGGAGCTGAAGAACAGGGAGAGGCGAGTGTAAACACAGCTTCCCCATTCTTCACAGTGGCGCCGTCATTGAGCGTCTGTTCCCTGATATAGGGAAAGACAATCAATGACGTCACATGTCCAGCCCTGCGCCCCTACAGTTAGAAACACATACGCGGTCACACTTAACCCCTTCATCGCCCCCTTGTGGTTAACTCCCAAACTGCAATTGTCATTTTCACAGTTAATGCATGTTTATATCATTTTAGCTGTGAAAATGACAATGGTCCCAAAAATGTGTCAAAATTGTCCGCCATAATGTCGCAGTCACAAAAAAAAAAAAAAAAAAAAAAAACGCTGAGCGCCGCCATTAGTAGTTAAAAAAATAATTAATAAAAATGCAATTAAACAACCCCCTATTTTGTAAACGCTATAAATTTTGCGCAAACCAATTGTTTTTTTTACCAAAAATATGTAGAAGAATACGTATCGGCCTAAACGGTGGAAAAAAACAATTTTATATATTTTTGGGGATATTTATTATAGCAAAAAGTTAAAAATATAGCTTTTTTTCCAAAATGGTCGCTCTATTTTTGTTTATAGCGCAAAAAATAAAAACCGCAGAGGTGATCAAATACCACCAAAAGAAAGCTCTATTTGTGGGAAAAAAAAGATGCCAATTTTGTTTGGGAGCCACGTCGCACGTGCAATTGTCAGTTAAAGCGACGCAGTGCCGAATCGCAAAAAGGGGCCGGGATTTTGGTCCGGGTCTTAGGTGGTTAAAGCAGTTAGGGTTGTCCCGATACCACTTTTTTAGGACCGAGTACAAGTACCGATACTTTTTTTCAAGTAGTCGCCGATACCGAATACCGATACTTTTTTAAAACGTGTCCCCAAATGCAGCCATGTCCCCCCACATATTGCAGCCATGTCCCCCACATATTGCAGCCATGTCATGTCCCCCCACATATTGCAGCCATGTCCCCCCACATATTGCAGCCATGTCCCCCCACATATTGCAGCCATGTCCCCCCACATATTGCAGCCATGTCCCCCCACATATTGCAGCCATGTCATGTCCCCCACATATTGCAGCCATGTCATGTCCCCCCACATATTGCAGCCATGTCATGTCCCCCCACATATTGCAGCCATGTCATGTCCCCCCACATATTGCAGCCATGTCATGTCCCCCCACATATTGCAGCCATGTCATGTCCCCCCACATATTGCAGCCATGTCATGTCCCCCCACATATTGCAGCCATGTCATGTCCCCCCACATATGCAGCCATGTCATGTCCCCCCACATATGCAGCCATGTCCCCCCACATATGCAGCCATGTCCCCCCACATATGCAGCCATGTCATGTCCCCCCACATATGCAGCCATGTCCTGTGCCCCATATTGCAGCCATGTAATGTCCCCTACATATGCAGCCATGTCATGTCCCCCCCACATATGCAGCCATGTCCTGTGCCCCATATTGCAGCCATGTAATGTCCCCTACATATGCAGCCATGTCATGTCCCCCCACATATGCAGCCATGTCCTGTGCCCCATATTGCAGCCATGTAATGTCCCCTACATATGCAGCCATGTCATGTCCCTTCCACATATGCAGCCATGTCCTGTGCCCCATATTGCAGCCATGTAATGTCTCCTACATATGCAGCCATGTCCTGTGCCCCATATTGCAGCCATGTAATGTCCCCCATACCTCCCCAGCCGCCGCCGCTGCTGCAGGGTTAATCCCCGTGTAACACATTCCCG
The DNA here is from genome assembly GCA_029574335.1 of Rana kukunoris. Classification (NCBI taxonomy): domain Eukaryota; kingdom Metazoa; phylum Chordata; class Amphibia; order Anura; family Ranidae; genus Rana; species Rana kukunoris. The sequence continues at coordinate 213,149,886 of CM056055.1, forward strand.
CGGCGCCATGTAAAGACACGCGATTGGACGGATCCGTCCAATCGCGAGCAAGGGGGGAGTGTCTATGGACGTATCCGTGTATAGACACTCCCCCCTTGCTCGCGATTGGACGGATCCGTCCAATTGCGTGTCTATACATGGCGCCGCGTGTATTACATGCTTACAAGGTGCACGGGATTAGCGGCGGTCGGCGATTTGCGGTGAGCGGCGTGTGGCGTGCGGCGGGGGGGGGGGGGGGGGGGGGGGGGGTTGGGCGGAAGTATTCTATTTTGGTATCGGGGGTATCGGAATCGGTCCCGATACCCTAAAAGCAGTGTTTCCCCCTAACGCTGCAAAAATTAAAAGGCTGCAGCTACACATACTGCAGCTGCTGGCTTTTAATAAAATGAACACTTACCTAGGGCAGAAGTGTCAAACTCAATTTCATTGTGGGCCGCATCAGCATTATGATTGCCCTCAGAAGGGCCAGTTGTATCTGTAAGATTAGATGTCCAGCGCATCCCCTCCCCTTTTACATTAGATGTCAAGAGCCACCCCACCATCAGAAGTTGAGTCCCCCCCACTCTCCCTTACATCACAGTGCACCCCCCTTTTCCTTATGCTGCTGCTGGGAAGAAGCTGGATGCATTGCTTGAAAGCATAAAGTACAAGGTCCGGGGTAGGACTAGAGGAGGGCTGAAGATCTCATGCAGCTGCATTAGAGGTGCGAGGGCCACATGAAATGGCCTGGAGGGCCGGTTTCCCCCCGCAGGCCTTATGTTTGACACCTATAGTCGAGGGGGTTGGAGAAGAGATATATATTTACCGAATTTTTAGATCCTCCCCATACAAGTGGTTATTGCCCCAATGGTCTAGCGGTCTTGTGCGTTGGACTGTTGTGAATGTCCCCACATCTATAGACTGGCTCTGGATGTGAAGACATCTGGAACAATCCACCACTGGAAAGTGGGGGAGTGCCATTTCTGGTGGAGCAGAGGATTAGGTGAGCGGTCACCTCTGGACAAAATAAGCTGGTTGCGACCCAAACCCACATCATAGAAAAACTATCAATGAATGGTGTGTGTATTACATGCCGTTCATCCTCACTTAGTCACTACGAGATTCATCTTCTGTATTCGGCAAAAAAAAAATGCTGCTCTCTATCCCCCTCTTCTGTCCATGTCCTCAATTCAGTTGGGGATTTTGTAGCTGTGGTGGCAACTCTGCACATGCTCAGTTTTCAGTGAGTTTCTATGGTGGGCATTTCCTCCCTATCACATCTGAGCAGTCCATGCGACTATAGAGTCACACATGTGAGGGGTATACACAGTGGTAAATGACAGCCCCCTCCATCCCTCCTTCTCCATGCCCACCAACCAGCTAAACACAATGGGGGTGGGATACTACATGTAGATTAATGGGGGCTTCACCTCCCTGTTATTCTAAAGACACAGGTTGACTGGCAAAAATCCACCTACACCATGTTATTGCCAAAAAATAATAGAGATTTGATTTCAAATATATATGTTTGTATGACAATTTAAAACATTTATTGATATTATTTATTTTTACTGTTTTCCAAAGGCTGTTTTTTTTTTTTAACATGTGACCAGCAACAGAGGATTAGAAGCTCCCCCTGCTTATGTTTCCCTGCAGACAGGCTGGGAAAGATCTGGGTCATGTGACAGCTGTATATCGATTAGGAAAAAAGGTATATGGATGGTATATGGATTTTTTTTCATTAAAATAATTACAGTGCCGTCATTCACATACACAGTATACAGAAATAGAAGGGACAATGTAAAGTGAGTGTTTAGAGTCAATTTAATGTGTGTAACGGGAGGGCCGTGGGACCCAGAAGCTCCCCGATGCCTCTTATGTGTAGATCACTATGTGTCTCTAATAGGGGCACAGGGTGAATAAGAACCCCACTATGGCCTAGTCAGATTGATTTGTATATATATTGTGTGTTGGCTGTAGTGTACTATAAAGCTTGCTATGATTGCATTTTATTGTCTGTTGTGATGTAAATGAATCTAGGATGGCTTCTAAGGATCTTTCATTGTGTTGTGCTAATTGACCCTGTATTGTGTGAAGGTCTATTGATGATAAATGTGTATTGTGAGTTAGCCTAAAAGGTCAGATGTCTTGATTCATCAGCTGTAGTTAATTAGCTCATGTAAAGTATGGCAGAGCTGGAGTCGTGATGTCTACCAAAAAGATGTGTATTGGGGATCCTTGTGTAATGATGTGGGTGGAGTTGGGACATTGTTCATTTTCGTTACTAACTGTATATAAGAGCCTGATTCTCTCAATAAAAGGGGCCATTTGTGTGGAACCTGTAACAGAGCTGTGTGTCTCGTTATTGGGGTTCGTTTGCCTGACTGTGGAGTCTCGATAGCTGTCTTGGGGTCGGGAATGGAATATCTTAAACGGCTTTAACCCCTGTCCCACTTAGGGTTCCGTTACAATATATATATATATTAGTATTTTTTCCTATAAATAAGCTTCTAAACATATGCCAAAACACAGTTGTGCACATCCCTCTGAATCGAAAAAAAAAAGAGAAGTGGAACAGAACCTAATTCACAAGAAGATACAGCAGCTCTTTTGTAACCTAAAAATGAACAAAAATTACAATAGGACAAAAGGGGATAAAAAGGTCTTTACTTACACCGGGGTCTCTGTCTGGTGATCCCCTGTCAGGAAAAAAACAAGAAGTCGATTAGGGGAAAAAATATATAAAATAGAACACTTGTCACATCCCAAAACAGCAACAGAATAATAATAGTATTGCTTTCAGTTGGTAAATCCCAAAAACTCAGCCAATAATTAAATACAAACAAGCTTCAGTTTAAAGTTCCACAAACTTTCAGAACAAATACAAGCTTGAGTCATGACTCTTACCACAACACTAGGGACAGGGTGCTAATCTTCTCATAAAACAAAGCCATTTTATGCCCATGACAGCTAGCAAGTCACAGTTGAAATCCACATATGCAAGCTTTACTACCAGCCAAAAAGTTTATTATTCTGTTCAGTATAATGCAGGCACCCTTACCAGACAGCATAGCCAAGTCATTAAGGGTGGTTGTTCAGAGGGGCACGCATGGGGCTGCACAGAGGGGCACGCATGGGGCTGCACAGAGGGGCACGCATGGGGCTGCACAGAGGGGCACGCATGGGGCTGCACAGAGGGGCACGCATGGGGCTGCACAGAGGGGCACGCATGGGGCTGCACAGAGGGGCACGCATGGGGCTGCACAGAGGGGCACGCATGGGGCTGCACAGAGGGGCACGCATGGGGCTGCACAGAGGGGCACGCATGGGGCTGCACAGATATGCTCCACAGATGGGCACTGAAAAACTGCATCAATGGGCACTGAAAAAGTTGTTAATATATATTTTTAACTTGGTTCTACATAAAACATTTAACAGCTTCATGAGATCATTTTACCAGGGCGTGTTTAGGGGTGGAATTGGGGGCGGGGCAACTGGTGGCAAGTAACTCTTAGGGCCCTTTCACACTGGTGCGTTTTTGCCACGTTTTCGCGGTAAAAATAGTGCTATTAAAACGCTCCCCATGCCCCCTCCTGAAATGAATTAAAAACCGCTGTAAAAACGCAGTAAAAACGGAGCGTTAAAATCGCGGTAAAACACCACAATTTTACCGCGTTTTTAATTCATTTCAATGGAGAGGGGCATGAAAACACGGCAAAAACGCACCAGTGTGAAAGGGCCCTTAAGACCAGCGCTGCTTCAATGCATATTTTAGCCTCTTTGATTGTATTTTTGACTACCTTGGTTTTAACATATTAAGTTCAATAAATAAATGAAAGTTTTAGTATTGTGGTGATTTGTGTCCCTTCATGAGGATGTGAGCACCTTACAAATCCCACCCTCTCTCTACTTAAGGAGTAATCCATGTGTAGCTAAGAGCAGGAAAACGTTTTATAAAACCCATTACAAGGAGGGCGACCAATTTAGAGCCCCGTTAAAGCCTTGTTTAGACGTCTCCGTCTAGCAGAGAAGTCCTCACCTACAGCTTTCTGATAAATCGTGGAAACAGCGACAGCACACACAGGGGAGGGGGTGTACTTACGTGGAATCAGTGTCCTTTTCTTTCTTCCGTATACCAAACGCTTTCCTTGTACGTTTTTTCAGTCCTGCAAATGAAAACAAAGGCAAGTCATGAACACACTTCTCTCACACTAGTTTGACACTTTTAAAACTTAAAATTGGATCAAGTCGCTTTTCTTGCAATAATTTACACATTTTAGACGCAAATAATTTTCAATACGTGCCATATACACAATCTGAGGACAAATTGGTAACACCAGAACAAGTTATAGTCACATAATAACCTTTAACCTTTTTGGCTGCTAGAGACATTTTTTGCACATATGCGTAAAAAAAAAAAAAAAAAAAAGATTACATAAAACCCCCCAAAATATTACATATTCTCTGAAAGCAGACACCCTAGAGCAGGGCTTGACAAAATCCAGGCGCCCGGTCGGAATTGCGACAATAAATTGTGACCTGGGGGAAGCTTAGGCTTGCAGAAGGCCGCAAAGCCGCGGCCTCAATTACCGGCCGGCGCGGGCTGGCCAGTAATTGAGGCCGCGGCTTTGCGACCTTCTGCAGGCCTAAAGCTTCCTTCTTTGATCTGGCACCATCTTGTGGTGGCCGTTGGCAATACAAGTAGTTACATTACAAGTAGCAAAACAGCAGTTCTAGTGTGTTTTTCACGGTTTTCACTGCCATCTCCTTCCCTCTAATTAGAACCCCCAAACATTATATATATTTTTATTTCTAACACCCTAGAGAATAAAATGGCAGTCGTTGCAATACTTTCTGTCACACCGTATTTGCGCATCGGTCTTACAAGCGCACTTTTTTGGGAAAAAAAAACGTATTTATCGGGGTATAGCGCGCTCCCGCTCTCCTCGTCCTTCTGCGGCGTCCTCCTCGCTTTCCCGCGCCGATTTCGAATACTGCGCCGGCATATACCGAGCACAGTACACTCGGGTATAGTCGGGCAGACTCGGCTCCTCTCGCGCTGACGTCCTGGACGTACAGGACGTGAGCGCGAGAGGAGCCGAGTCTGCCCGACTATACCCAAGTGTACTGCGCTCGGTATATGCCGGCGCAGTATTCGAAATCGGCACGGGAAAGCGGCTATCGGCATATACCGCGCACCCACGATTTTGCCCTGATTTTCAGGGCAAAAAAGTGCGCGGTATACGCCGATAAATACGGTACACTTTTTTTTTTTATTAAAAAAATAAGACAACAGTAAAGTTAGCTCAATTTTTTTATATATTGTGAAAGATAATGTTACGCCGAGTTAATTGATACCCAACATGTCACGCTTCAAAATTGCGTGGAATGGCGACAAACTTTTACCATTTAAAATCTCCATAGGCGATATTTAAAAAATTCTACAGGTTGCTTGTTTTGAGTTACAGAGGAGGTCTAGGGCTAGAATTATTGCTCTCGCTCTACCAATCGCGGCGATACCTCACGTGTGTGGTTTGAATACCGTCTACATATGCGCGCAAGCTTGGCGGGACAGGACGCGTTTTTTGGCTCCTAACTTTTTATTAAGCTGGCTCCTAGATTCCAAGCAAATTTGTCAAACCCGGCCATACACGGTCGAATTTCGAACAAGTTTTTTTTTTCAAAGCTTGGTGGTAGTTTCAATTTTTTATGTCACAGAACATTACCGCAAATTTCAGTAAAATAAAATACCAGGAGTTCGTTTTTTTGTGATCCGATGATGCCACCATTGATTTTCGAAATTCGACCGACAAAACATTCATGTTGCCGGGAATATTAGTTTCTCTCCGGGAATCTTCTTTTCTCCCTGGGAATATTCTTCTCTTGCACATGCATATATTTTTTTCTATTACGATTCTCCCATCATTGATCCGAAAATCGTTTGTTTTTCCAAAAATTTCCAACATGTCTGATTTCTCAAATTTGTTTGCCGCACGAAAATCTGCTGTTGCTACAGCCCACTAACGGTGCGAAATTTGTACGAAAATTCTTTGATACAATTTTCGAAAGAAATTTCTTTCGAAATTCGAACTATGTATGGCCTGCATTAGAGAATAACATGGTGGTAGTTTCTTTATGTCACAGAACATTACCGCAAATTTCAGTAAAATAAAATACCAGGAGTGTGTGTGGAAGCAAGTGGGTGGGTGACTTTTTTAAAAAAGTCAGCAGCTACAAAATACTGCAGCTGCTGACTTGCCTGTCCAGGGCGCCCGCGATGTCAGTCCCCGGAGCTGAAGAACGAGGAGAGGTGTGTGTAAACACAGCTTCCCCGTTCTTTACTGTGGTGCTGTCATTGTGTTTCCCTATATCAGGGAACACAATCAATGACGTCACACGTCCAACCCCGCCCCAGTTAGAACACACATGAGGTCACACTTGACCCCTTCAGCGCCCCCTAGTGGTTAACTCCCAAACTGCAATAGTCTTTCACAGTAAACAATGCATTTTTAATGCATTTTTTGCTGTAAAAATGACAATGGTCCTAAAAATGTGTCAAAATTGTCCAAAGTGTCCGCCATAATGTCGCAGTCACGAAAAAAAAAAAAAAAAAAAAAAAAAAAAAAAAAAAAAAAAAAAAAATCGCTGATCGCCGCCATTAGTAGTAAAAAGAAATGAATAAAAATGCAATAAAACTATCCCCTATTTTGTAAACGCTATACAATTTGCACAACCCAATCGATAAACGCTTATTGAGATTTTTTTTACCAAAAATAGGCAGAAGAATACGTATCGGCCTAAACTGAGGGATATATATATATATATATATATATATATATATATATATATATACACACACATACATATATACACATATATACATTTTGGAGGATATTATAGCAAAACAGTAAAAAATATCGATTTTTTTTCAAAATTGTCGCTCTATTTTTGTTTATAGTGCAAAAAATAAAAACCGCAGAGGTGATCAAATACCACCAAAAGAAAGCTCTATTTGTGGGAAAAAAAGGACGCCAATTTTGTTTGGGAGCCGTGTCGTACGACCGCGCAATTGTCAGTTAAAGCGACGCAGTGCCAAATCGCAAAAAGTGGCCAGGTCTTTGACCAGCAATATGGTCCGGGGGTTAAGTGGTTAATAACAGTATTCTATTCCATCCCAGAGCAGGAGGTCACGGGCCACATCAGAGGGCTCCGCGGGCCACTGGTTGGGCACCCCTGTACCAAGGAGACAAAAACGAAAGTAGATGCTGCTTTTGGACATTGTGGTGTTCCTGGTTTTTGGGAGTTGGAAAAAGTTTATCGGATTTCTTGGCTATGCCTCCAAGCATTGTGGGAGATGGGGGCTCAGCTGTCGCGTTCCTCTCTGAATGCCTCCAAACAGCAGCCAGCCTCTCTCAGGAGACCTACATTAAGCCAACTCTGAATGACAAATATTTTTCTTCCTTGATTAGATGTTTCCTTTTAAGTATTTAAATAGAAGCACCTCTTGCACAGCTGTGTGAGAACACCACACAGTGGAATAACATCAACCCAAAAATGTTTTACTTTTGGTTGTTTTTTTGCATTTTCAGTCCCCACCTGCTTTTACGATCTCTCAGGGAATACAGCAACAAGGTGTTTGCATCATAGCTACCAGGGACCCCACCTGTCAGAGCTTACAGCATGGAGCACCAACCACAAAGCAAAACCTGCATTACATATGATAGTATAAATGCAACACTCTTATTACAAAGCTATTAAATAAAGCCCAGTGCAACTGGTGGAGTACTTAAAATCAATAATAGCGTTCAAACAATCATTTACAAAGGAATGATGAGGGTTTCACAAAAGCTCCCTTGCAGCGGCATCCTGGAGTGGTTTAACCACTTGCTGCCCGCCAATGACATATTGACGGCGGCAAAGTGGTTACTAGTTCCTGACCTGACGTCATATGACATGGTCAGGATATTGAGCTGCTGCTGCGCGCCCCCAGGGGCGCGCATCGCGGCGATCAGTGATGTGGGGCGTCAGTCTGACACCCTGCATCCCCGATCTCGGTAACGAGTCTCCGCCGGAGCATCGTTACCACGTGATCAGCCGTGTCCAATCACGGCTTATCACGATGTAAACAGGAAGAGCTGTTGACGGCTCTTCCTCACTCGCGTCTAAAGTAGAGGAGAGCCGATCGGCGGCTCTCCTGACAGGGGGGGTTCGCGCTGATTGTATATCAGCGCAGCCCCCCTCGGATCGCCACACTGAACCACCAGGGAAGCCCACACTAGACCACCAGGGAGTAAAAAAAAAAAAAGGGGGGGGCACTGATTCGCAACATGGATGCATCAGTGCCACCCCACAGTGTCCATCAGTGCCACCCCACAGTGTCCATTAGTGCCACCCCACAGTGCCAATCCATGCCCAGTGCCCATCAGTGCCACCCATAAGTACCCATCATTGCCATCCATAAGTACCCATCAGTGCCACCCATATGTGCCCATCAGTGCCGCATACCAGCACTACCTTATCGGTGCCCATCAGTGCCACCTCGTCGGCGCCCATCAGTGCCGCCATATCAGTGCCCGTAATTGAAAGAGAAAACTTACTTATTTAAAAAAAAAAAAAAATAAATAAAAAATAAAAAAAAATCGCAGAGGTGATCAAATACCACCAGAAGAAAGCTCTATTTGTGGGGGAAAAAGGACGCCAATTTTGTTTGGGTACAGTGTAGCATGACCGCGCAATTGTCATTCAAAGTGCGACATGGCTGAAAGCTGAAAATTGGCTTGGGCGGGAAAATGCGCAAGTGCCCAGTATGGAAGTGGTTAAACACGCTTGAATTTGGCAATGGGAGTGTAATTATATCATACAGATGGAGAGACGTGTGAAATGGTCCAATTGATGTAACCTATGTACACTATATGGCTAAACATTTGTGGACATCTGACCATCACCGGTCGGGACCCCCTGGGGCGTCAAATGATGATTTGCCAGGGGTCACCAAATTCTGTTCTGTTCCTGAAGCCCACACCACTCTCCCACGGCCGCCCAGCAGGACACAGTGGCATCCCACTCATCCTCTTCGCAGCCACTCATTCAGTTCACGGCATGGCTCAGCTGATTGGTGAGGAATGTGAAGTGGGAGGGGCTGGAGGAGACCCTATCTCCTGATTTCGGCATAGGTGTCACTACTACGAGACACCAGAAAGTCGGAGACATGGTAACACTTCCTGTGATTAGAGTTGTCTCCACTACAGCTCTCACTATAGCAGATGACCTTGATTGATCAAGAGCACCGAAGTGGGCCGATCAGAACTCATGCCAACCCCCCGCCAGCACTGCCACTCATCCCAAACCTCCCGCTAGCACTGCCACTCATCCTATTCCCAACACCTCTCCACCAAGGAGTTAGAGAAGGAATAAAAATAGATAATACATGGAAGGGAGAGGAAAAGAGGGGGAGCAACAAAGAAAAAAGGGAGAGAAAGAATAAGAGAAAGAACAAAAAAGATGGCTACAGAGAGGGATGAGAAAAAAAAAAAAAGAAATTACCACCGAGTTAGCGCGCAAAAGCAAACGCATACGTGAGCAGCGCTCGCATATGAAAGCGATGTTCAAACCACAAGTGAGGTATTGTCGCGATTGTTAGAGCAAGAGCAATAATTCTAGCTCTAGACCTCCTCTGTAACTCAAAACATGCAACCTGTAGAATTTTTTAAACGTCGCCTATAGAGAAAGGGTAAAAGTTTGTCGCCATTCCACGAGCAGACGCAATTTGAAGCGTGACATGTTGGGTATCAATTTACTTGGCATAACATGATCTTTCACAATATAAAAAAAAAATGGGATAACTTTACTGTTGTCTTATTTTTTAATTAAAAAGTGTATTTTTTCCCCAAAAAAGTGTGCTTGTAAGACCGCTGCGCAAATACAGTGTGACAGAAAGTATTGCAACGATCGCCATTTTATTCTCTAGGGTGTTAGAATACAAAATATATATAATGTTTGGGGGTTTTAATTAGAGGGAAGAAGATGGCAGTGAAAACAGTGAAAAATCACATTAGAACTGGTTTTTACTTGTAATGCCAACGGCCACCACCAGATGGCACCAAGTCACAGAAGGAAGTTTGGGACTTCACAAGGCCGCAAAGCTGCGGCCTCAATTACCGGCGATGGCGTGGCGGGGGTGCACGGAGACACCTACCTCCGGAGGCACCTGTGCCTCCGTGTGCCCCCGCCGCGCGATCACGGCGGGCCCCCGATGGCCGGTAATTAAGGCCGCGGCTTTGTGACCTTGAAAGCCGCGGCCTCAATTACCGGCGGGCGCGGGGTCACAAGTTATTGTTGCAATTGCGACCTGTCGCCCGGATATTGTCGAGCCCTGCATTAAAAGGATAAGGTCACCTTTTGACAAAAAATAATGCATATTTTTTGCAGGTAAAAGAAAAAAAAATTTGCATTTATAATTTTTGGATTTGGGAGCCTATAAAGCATTGCATCAACGATCAGTGCAGATTGCTGATGCTATGCAGATCTGACAGTGTATCAGCTTGCCTCGTACCTCGTATAAGAAAGCCGACACATGCCGACAGGAAGACTCCAATGATCTACCAGAGCGTTCACAGCACCGTGGTATTTAATTGAAAACTACAACTCGACAGCTGCAAAGGCTGCTGGACCTTGTAGTTTTCCATTCACAGAGCACTGTGAATGAGCGAGGTGGCCTAGCCCCACATAGCCATGTTTTTTATTTTTTTACAGCTAGCAGGAGGGAGAAGTGGGGGGAATGGGAACGGTGCGGCGACTGGTCCGTTTGAAACATGTTACGCCCTAAATAAGGGTTTAAGATGTTATGTTAACATGTTAATCAGTTCCAATTTCTTCCAAAGGTGTTCAGGAGGGTTGCAATATAGAACTTACTGCGCCCAACCTCAGTAGGGTTGAAGTTAGAGCTTTTGAGTTCCTCCACATCACACTGATCAAACCAGGTCTTTATGGAACAGAAAAGGGCCTTCCCGAAACTGTTACCACAAGGTTGGAAGCACGTCTATGTATATCATAGTATTAACAGTACACTTTACTTTAACCACTTTAAAAGTCCACGCTGTCATATGATGTCCAAAAAGGGGATCTGTTATCCAGGGTGGACGTCATATGACGTCCTGGAGTTTGTGCGGGGATATCTTAATGATGCCTGAACCTAGAGGAATCATTTTCTTCTGGCGGCAATCCTGTGCACCGTAAGAACGATCATAGCGGCGGTTCTGCCTCTTGATTGTTCTTATAGGCGGCGGGAGAGGACATCGCACCCTCCCACCGCCATCCGGTGATTCTCTGGGCCCGGAGAGATGATCGCCATCAGCCGGATGTGAAGCATAGAGATGGGCTAACTTTACCGTTTTGTTATTTAATTCATGAAACCATTTTTTTTTTATACAAAAAAACACGCTTTAAAAATTATTGTGCAAATACCGTGCAGGATAAAAAGTTGCAATGACCGCCATTTTATTCCCTAGGGTGTCTGCTACAAAAAACATATATAATGTTTGGGGGTTCTGCGTAATTTTCTAGCAAAAGAATGATGATTTGTACATGTAGGAGAGAAGTGCCAGAATAGGCCCGGTATTGAGGTGGGTTTTAAAGCCTAGTAAAGCCACGTGGTCATTTGAAAGGGTGTTCCCATACCATTGGCTATACAGTAGGTGTGATAGTCAGGGGGTCCATGAACTATGGGAGGGACCCAGTAGCCTCCACCTACTATAGGCCGACTGTAGAAACTAAAGGAGGGGGCGGAGAGGAGACCAGTCATTCTGTACAAGGAGAGGAAGCAGCTGTGAGCGGTCTTTATTACAGGAAGCTCATCCACAGAGGGAAAGTTTCAAACTGGATCATTCACTGCACAGATCTAAAAAGAGGAAAGGCAGCTGAATAACCAACAGATTTAAAAGTGTTTTTAACCCTACGATTGGTGAAAACATACCTGCTAAAAGAAGAGGCCCTTTCCAGCAAACCGTTTTTGAAAGCTACCGATTTGTGGCCCCTGGCTGCTTCAAGTATTTGATTGCTCAGGTGGGTCAAATACCTGCTACATACATTTAGGCCCCTTTTACACTGGAGGAGTTTTTCAGGCGGTTTAGTGCTAAAAATATTGCCTAAATACCGCCTGAAAAACTCCTGGCCTGCACAGTCTCAGTGTAAAAGCCTGAGGGCTTTCACACTGAGGCGGTGCGCTAGCAGGACCACTCCAAAAGCCCTGCTAGCCGCATCTTTGGAGCGGTTTGTTCAACGCTCCTTCCCATTAAAAAAACAATGGGACCCGGCGGCTATACCGCCGGCAATGCGCCTCTGCAGAGGCGCACAGCGGGCGGTATTAACCCTTTTTGGCCCGCTAGCAGGGGTTTTTAAACCACACCGCTAGCGGCCGAATACCGCTGCAATTCCGATGGTATATCGCCGCTATACCGTCAGCGCACCTCCCGCCCCAGGGTGAAAGAGGCATTAGAGAGAGGTTTGAGAAAGAAGGGTTTTCCTTTGAAACGTGTTACCGTCTGTCTTTCCATCAGCACATAGAGGTCATCACGAGACATTAGACAGTCACCGGACACCGTCTATCGTTGGCTTTTTTGACAGCTGCCAGAGCGGGTCCTTGTGATGCCAGCCAGGGACTCTGGAATTACTGTTTCATGTATATAGCCATTATAGCCCTGCTTTATCTCCACTTTGGTGATCCCTACCACTTATGCTCATTTCCAAGAATTGTAAAGGTGCTATTTTTTTCCAGATGTGCAAACGAGGATCCCATGCTCCTGCTTTCTTGTTGGAAGCTGCAGGATCCTCCTGTCATAATACCGGACTATCCTTCTAATTGGATTAGGATTAAGATTGGAGTAAATCTCATTGATATTTCTGACCCTGGAAGCTGGGACTTGTAGTGCACTTTGCTGGTTTCTGGATTTACTTTCATTGTTTCTTCTGCTGCACTGGTTCCTCCCACCGGCTCCAACCCTCCCCTGCAATGATGTAAGAGTCAGTCAGAGAAACTACAACATGCGCTATTCCACACTTGCAGAGATGTGAAATAATTGCAGCGTCAGGGTTTCAAGACAAGGACCACTGGAAAGATTAGCACAGTATCTCTTCTTCTAGCAGGTACGGTTTTGGCTGCAAGAGAGCTGTGCTGACTGGGTCACTTTAACCACTTAAGCCCCGGACCGATATGCTGCTAAATGCCCAGAGGCGTTTTTACAATTTGGCACTGCGTCGCTTTAACAGACAGGTGCGCGGTCGTGCAACGTGGCTCCCAAACAAAATTTGCGTCCTTTTCTTCCCACAAATAGAGCTTTCTTTTGGTGGTATTTGATCGCCTCTGCGATTTTTATTTTTTGCGCTATATACAAAAATAGAGCGACATTTAAAAAAAAAATATATATATTTTTTCGTTTTTGTTATAAGAAAAATCAAATAAACTAAATTTTAGTCAAACATTTAGGCCAAAATGTATTCAGCCATGTCTTTAGCAAAAAAAAAAAAATAGCTACCTAGCGGGAACAGCGACACTAAGCGATCATTTTTCTGATCGCTGTGATCAGAAAAATGATCGCTTAGTGACACTGGCATTAGGGAGTGAAAGGGTTAACTAGGGCGGTGATCAAGGGGTTAAAACTTTATTAGGGGGGGGGTGGTACGGGGCTACCCTGGACCTAACACTAACTGCCTGTCACACTGACACTAAATGCAGTGATCAGTACATATATGATCACTGCATTCAGTGACACTGTGACAGGGGGGTGATCGGAAGGGGTTAATGTGCCTACATGTCCTGGTGTCAGTGTAGTGTTGTGCAGACTCACTGTGTGATGTCTTCTCTCCTCAGCAGCGGTTGAAACAAACCCCGAGAGGAGAGATCACATCACTTCCCCCTTCCTGTGTTTACACAAGCAGAGGAAGTGACACACGGGGGAGCGCGCGGATTGGCTGGGAGCGATCCGGAGGGGGCGGACAAAAACGAACAGCCGCCCCCTCATCCCGGATCGCTCGGACAGCCACAGTGACCGCCGCAGGTACCAGGAGGGGGGGTCCCGATCGGACCCCTGACCCACGTCTAGGCAGGGACGTACAGGTACGCCAATGTCCCTGTACGTGCCATTCTGCCGACGTAAATGTACATGCAGCGGTCCTTAAGGGGTTAAGAAGGCTTCAGAACGGTTGAAGCTCAGAGTGGTTGTAAACCTAGTTACCCCGCTTTTACCTACAGGTAAGCCTATAATTAGGCTTACCTGTAGGTACTGTAAATATCTCCTGAACCTGTACGGCTTAGGACATATTTACCATGTACGCTTGCACCGTCATGGATCGGCGCATGTGCACTAAAGAAAGGGCATGATCTTGCAGTTTCTAAGGGGCTTATGTCGTGACCGGCACAGAGCCAGTGTCCACGGCTCCAGAAGAAAGGGGGGTAAAGATGGATGCGGCCACCAGCAGGGACACTGCGGGCTTCGTTTGCATGCAAGCACAACATAATGGGGTAGTATGCATTATGCTTTTACTTTGCAGGAAAAAAAAAAAAAAAGAAGTAAACCTGAACTTCCTCTTTAACACTACAGTCACCCTGCCAAAAAACGTGCAATTTGCCAGAGCAGCCCCGGTCCCCCTCTTCAGGGGTCCCCCGTTGGTGCTCCTGGCCCCTCCTCTTCGTTGGGTGCCCACACAGAAAGCCGCCTTGCTCCCGAGTCCTGCTGCTGCATCCATTGAAAACAGGCAGTGGGACTCGGTCCTCCCCCTACCCCCTGCTCCCGTGTCACAGGATTTGATGGACAACAGCGTTTCCTGCTGCTAGCAATCTGTCCATTGAGGAGAGAGACAGCGGCTGGAGCTGCTGAGCTTGTGCACATTACTGGATCAGATCAGGCTGGGGTAGGAAAAAATAAATAAAAATATTGGTTACTTTAACCACTTCCGTACCGTAGGACGTCATATGACATCCTGGACATCAGTGGGGATATCTGAATGATGGGTGCAGCTATAGGCATCATTCAGATATCTTTTTTTCCAGGTTCCGCTGCTTGATCGTTCTTACAGGCGGCAGGAGAGGGGACATCCTCCCACTCCAGCCGCCATCCAGCGCTTCTCAAGGCTCTCCCGTGCCAACGGGGGCCAGGAGAACCAATCGACTGTCGCTGAATGAAGAGCATAGAGGTTAACGGTGACCAGATGGTCATCTCTAAGACCGTCGGAGGCCCCGGAAGTAAACAAAGCCGCGATCGCAGCTGAAAGCATGAGATCTGTGATTTTGTTTTACTGATCTCATGCTTTGCAGCCTGGATGAGAGATGTGGCATCTTATTGTGCCCGCATCTCTCCATAAAGAGGACCTGTCACACACTATTCCTATTACAAGGGATGTTTACATTCCTTGCAATAGGAATAAGAGTGATAAAAAAAAAAAATGTATGTATGTATGTGTATGTATGTGTATATATATATATATATATATATATATATATATATATATATATATATATATATATATATATATATATATATATATATATATATATATATATATATATATATATACACACCTTTAGAAACGCCCCTGTCCCCAGTAGCTCACGCTCAGAAGTGAATGCGCACGCAAGTCCCACCCACATATGTAAACGTCATTCAACCCACACATGTTAGGTATCGCCGCGTGCATTAGAGCGAGAGCAATAATTCTAGCACTAGACCTCCTCTGTAATTCTAAACTGGTAATCTGTAAAAAAAATAATAATAAAGCGTCGCCTATGGAGGTTTTTATGTACCAAAGTTTGGTACCATTCCATGAGTGTGCACAATTTTAAAGTGTGACAAGTTAGGTATCTATTTACTCGGCGTATCATCAGCTTTCACATTATAAAAAAAAAATGGGCGAACGTTACAGTTTTGTTATTTTTTAATTAATGAAATCGTTTTATTTCCCCCCCCCCAAAAGAAAGGCGTTTGAAAAATGATTGCACAAATATTGTGCGAGATAAAAAGTTGCGATGACCGCCACATTATTCCTTAGGGTGTCTGCTAAAAATATATATATATATATATATATATATTCTGAGTAATTCAATAGCAAAAAAAAATATGATTTTTACATGAAGGAGAGAAGTGCCAGAATAAGCATGGTATGGAAGGGGTTAATATTGGTTATTCAGCACTAACCGGTTGAAAAGAGTTGCTTAAATGCTTTGGAAATCCTTGCTGTGACTTAAAGCGGAGCTCCACCCTAAAGTGAAGTTTCGCTGATCGGAACCCTCCCCCCTCCGGTGTCACATTTGACACCTTTCAGGGGGGTGCAGATACCTGTCTAAAGACAGGTATCTTCACCCACTTCCGGCCCGCAGTCTCGGGCAAAAGACGGGGTTTGTCCCGTGGTGTACTGGGAACTCTCGGCTCCCAGCACAAAGCGCATGTGCCGTACGGAACCTGGCAGTGAAGGCCGGAGCGCTTCACTTCCTGGTTCCCTCACCGTGGATGGAGGGGGGAGCAGCAGAGAGACGAGCGATTGCTCGTCCTCTGCTGCGGACGCCGCTGGACTCCAGGACAGGTAAGTGTCCTAATATTAAAAGTCAGCAGCTGCAGTATTTTTAGCTGCTGGCTTTTAATTCTTTTTTTAAGGGGCCATCCGCTTTAAAAAATGGCTGTATAAACTGGCCCTAGAAGTGTCACAGAAGTGAAAGCGACATTACACTGCTGCGTAGCAATGCTTTGAAGTACAATCCATTACTGCATACCTGCAGGAAAGCACACATGATACCGTCATTAATATTGCAGATGAATTCATTCACGAGCACAACTGTCTCACTGATCCAGAGTGGGGTTAAATGGTGAGGTGAGCCGGGTCTATGCAGCCAGATAGAAAGCAAAGCCAAATGGAGTACATTTTAGTAACTCTGAGCAGTGAAAAGTTAAAATACCCACCACTCTTCTCCAATTTTGGGGGCATAGGTAACAGTCATTTTAACCACTTAAGGACCGCCTACTGCACATTTACGTCGGCAGAATGGCACGGCTGGGCACATCAACGTATATATACGTTGATTTTAGTACCCAGCCGTGGGCGCGCGTGACCCGGTCCAAAGCTCCAGGACCGGGACCACGGGATTCGCGGACCCGATCGCCGCTGGAGTGCGGCGATCCGTTCCTGGAGCGGAAGCACGGGGAGAGCCGTGTGTACACACGGCTTCCCCGTGCTTCTCTGTGGCCGTAGCATCATCCCTGTAATAGGGGGACGCAAGCGATGACGTCACACCTACAGCCACACCCCCCTACAGTTTTAAACACACACATTAGGTCACACATCCCCTACAGCGCCACCTGTGGTTAACTCCCAAACTGCAACTGTCATTTCCACAGTAAACAATGCAATTTAAATGCATTTTTTGCTGTGAAAATGACAATTGTCCCAAAAATGTGTCAAAATTGTCCGAAGTGTCCGCCATATTGTCGCAGTCACGAAAAAAATCGCTCATCGTCGCTATTAGTAGTAAAAAAAAAAATAATAAAAATGCAATAAAACTATCCCTTATTTTGTAAACGCTATAAATTTTGTGAAAACCAACCGATAACCGCTTATTGCGATTTTTTTTACCAAAAATACGTATAAGAATACGTATCGGCCTAAACGGAGGAAAAAATATGTTTTTTTATATATTTTTGGGGGATATTTATTATAGCAGAAAGTAAAAAATATTGCATTTTTTTTTAAATTGTCGCTCTATTTTTGTTTATAGCGCAAAAAATAAAAACAGCAGAGGTGATCAAATACCACCAAAATAAAGCTCTATATGTGGGGAAAAAAGGACGCCAATTTTGTTTGGGAGCCACGACCGCGCAATTGTCAGTTAAAACGACGCAGTGCCGAATCGCAAAAAGGGGCAAGGTCCTTTACCTGCATTTTGGTCCGGGTCTTAAGTGGTTAAAATAAATATTGAACCTGCAGCTTTATTAGAATAATCCCTCCCATTCCAGGTATGGTATTGTTCAAGCTCCAATCAACTCACTACTGGACAATAGGGCTGCAACCAACGATTATTTTCATAAACGATTAGTTGGCCGATTATTGTTTCGATTAATCGGATAATAGTCATAACAAAAAAAAACACTTTTAAAAAAAAAATTGGGCCAATTTGTTGGACAGATTACAAAAATAAGAGAATATATTCAGCGCTGGAAAAAATAAATAAAGTACCAATATATGCAAGCCAGCACTAAGAACAATTCATAAAAAGTCCCAAGTGTAAGTGAAATAAAAAGAGTGCGGCGCAAAATAAAAACAATAATAATAATAATGGTGACAATAAATATACTTATAAAATTATTTGAAAATAATGTCCATGTGCAAGGAAGTCCATAAAGCAATGAATCCACAGCCTTAAACGATTTCCAGAGTGGAAAGTGAAAAGGAACACCAAAGAATATCCTCCACCAGTGTAAGGGTCCTTTCACACTAGCGGACCGTTCGTCCGTTCATTACAAGTCCGTTTACGGACTTGTAATGAACCCCTATGGGAGCGGATCCGTTAGCGGATGATGCATCCGCTAACGTCCGCCAGATCCGCATCCGTTTTTGCGGACGGAAGAATGTCCTATTTTTCTTCCGTCCGGCCAAACGGATCGGATGCAAACGGACAGGCGGTCCGTTTCCATCCGACTCCCCATAGGGGAGAGCGGATCAGAGACGGGACGGTCCCTGCACAGTGTGCGGGGACCGCCCCGTCCGCCGACAGCTGAGCGGAGACCCCCCGCTGAGCTGATGGACACACGGAGCGGACCGAAAAACGCACCGCTCCGTGTGTAAGGAGCCTAATGGCCCATACACACGATCCGAATATCGGCCGACGGATCGTACGACTTTTTTCGCTTAATAATCGCGAGTAAATATAATAGGTTTTTAAACTCACGAAAATTATCGTACGATAGAAAAAAAACGATCGGAAGTGATGTCACGTGTTGTAATGTATTTGTATTGTATTGTCGGACGACGGCTGTACTGACTAAACGAAAATCGGACGATCGGACATCGGACGAGAAAATTTTTCGCGCTTGTCCGATCGAATTTAATCGGATGAACGGTCGTGATCGGCTGTCGAAAGTAGTGTACACACGATCCGAAAATCGTACGATCCATCATCGGACGATCGTTTTCGTCCGATATTCGGATCGTGTGTATGGGCCATTAGATGGACTCTCACCTCTCTGCTTTGACCCAGATGCATCTCAAAGCATAATCTGTGTAATCAGAAATCAGCTGACAGCCTCCATAGGCAGACGGATGGATAGGATAAAAACCATAGATCCGGATTCAATGATTTCTCAACATTCATACCACCATGAAGGGAAGAAAGGAAAAAAATCTAGTGCTCTCTGTTGAAATAACTATTTATTTAAAACAATGGAGACTTCACTCACATGTAGAGACACTCCAAGAGCCGAGTGTCAGCATAGCAGCATGTAACGGCGTACCAAACCGTCCTACTGCAATCTGCGGCGATCGTGGGTGACGTTCTGCGTGGCTCCTTCCCCTGTACGCGTTACATCCCGTGGATGGGACTTCCTCAGCGTGGGATAAGGGAGCACACGCTAGAACGTCCCCTTGGAGAGAGAGAGAGCACTAGATGTCTTTCCTTTCTTCCCTACATGGTGGTATGAATGTTGAGAAATCATTGAATCCGGACAGATTACAAAACACAAATTGCCGCAAAAACCCATTACATGCTTTTCTGCAGCTTCTCCATTGAAGTATATTGAACCAATAAGAAATAAAATAAAAAAAATAGCACCATTTTGTGTTAAATACGCAGCAGCTGAAAAAAAAAAAACATGGATGTGAACGTGTCCCATAGGAAAACATGTAGGGCCAGATTCTGGTACATTGTGCGGTGGCGTAGCGCAAGCCATTTACACTACGCCGCCGCAACTTAACAGAGCAAGTGCCGTATTCTCCAAGCACTTGCTCCGTAGTTTGCAGCGGCGTAGTGTAAATGGCCCTGCGTTTCCCCGCGTAATTCAAAGGGGGTGGCTTGTATTAAAAAAAGCCCAGTGCGCATGCTCCAGCTCACGTCAGAAAGCGTAGTTGAAACCGGCGTCAAAACGACGTGATCGTCACTTACGCAATGCCCTATTCACAAACGACTTAGTAAAACGACGTAACAGACGGAAAAAGACGACGCTGACCCGACGCCATACTTAACATGGCAACGACGGAACTTCGTGAGGCTGCCCCTCATATAGCAGGGGTAGGTTTACGCTTACGGAAACGACGACGGGCGGCGTAAAAACATTCGGGAATCGGCGTATTAGGCTCATTTGCATAGGCAAATGAGAAAACAACGTAAAGGCCACCTAGCGGCCAGAAAATTAATTACATCTACGATCCGATGGTGTAAGTGTTTTACACCTGTCGGATCTTCACTGTATCTATGCGTAAATGATTCTAGGAATCACACGCATAGATACCCAGTAAAAAAAAAACAGAGATACGACGGTGTTTCCTGCGATACACTGTCGTATCTCTTTTGAGAATCTGGCCCGTAGTGTGTTTCTGCAAAAAGCGCCAAAACACACAGAGTTGTGACCCCGGCCTGAGATGTTTAGTAACATAATGGGGTTAAAAAAACAAAAATAAGTACAAAAAGAGCAAATACCGTATTTATCGGCGTATACCGCGCACTTTTTTCCCCTTAAAATCAGGGGAAATCGTGGGTGCGCGATATACACTGATACTGTTGCAGCGGTGTTCGTTTTTCAATTAGGCACCGAGTGGGACAAGCCGAGAAGAACCGAGCGCCGCAGCCTAGAGCCGAGCGTACTGCGCACTCGGCTAGGCTCGGCTCCGCCCGCGAGTACATGAAAAAAAGTATCGGTACTTGTACTCGGTCCTAAAAAGGTGGTATCGGGACAACCCTACTTTAAACACGCGGTCATTTGAAAGGGTGTTCCCATACCATTGGCTATACAGTAGGTGTGATAGTCAGGGGGTCCATGAACTGTGGGAGGGACCCAGTAGCCTCCACCTACTATAGGCTGACTGTAGAAAACTAAAAGAGGGGGCGGAGAGGAGACCAGTCATCCTGTACAAGGATAGGGAGCAGCAGTGAGCGGTCTTTATTACCGGAAGCTTGTGCACAGAGGAAAAGTTTCAAACTGGATTACTGCACAGATCTAAAAAAAGTCTCCCTCTCTCTAGCCGTCTTTCTTATTCTCTCTATTTTTCTTTGTTTCTCCCCCTCTTTTCATCTCCCTTTGATGTATTCTCTATTTTTATTCCTTCTCTTACTCCTCAGTTGGGGGTGTGGGGGTAATGGGATCAGTAAATGCTGGCAGGGAGTTGGGATGAGTGGCAGTGCTGGTGGGTGGTGGGATCAGTGGCAATGCTTTGCTGGGGGAGTTCTGATCAGCCAAAGTAGGTGCTCTTGATCAAGGTCTTCTGCTGATCTGATCCGGTACTAGCAAGGTGTACCTAATAAAGTGTCCGGTGAGTGTGTATGTGTGTGACAGGTATGTGAATCATACACAAGCACAACACTTTTGGTGCTACACCACCACGGAATGTCAACAACACCCATTATGAACTCCCCAGCATAGATTTATGTACATGAAAAGCTGAAGTCTTTTACACACATAGAACAGTAGATGCAGATATTGCCCCATTAAAGGTGGTAGAGCCCATCTCCAGGGCAGCCATCACACATTTTGGGGCCACTTACACAGCTTTAGGCAGGGCCCCATTGGAGCAGAGAAACGGGGGGGCCTCCCCTCTCTCCTACCGTGAGATAAGCGGGACGGGGGATGGTGCTGTCAGAGAAGACAAGTTGCTAAAGATGGGGGGCCCCTTACAGGTGTAATGCCTGTACCCCCCTGATGGCGGCCCTACCGGTCTCACAATGTACATTCAGTTGTTTGCATTTATGTTTTGGGATCTCTGTATGCTCTGAAATAACACAAAGTCCCTGCAAGGCTCTTCCCTGGATAGGAAAAAGCTGGTAAAGCAATTACCGAAAATAGTCACGCCGAGAACTCTTTCACAAAAACAAAACTATTGAATTTACAGCCACCGAAAGATCAATGTGGGTTTCGTCTGGCTCTTTGGGAATAATGGCCGTCAGTGAAGTACAACCCAGCGCTGAGGGAAAACGTGACCTGCCGAAACAAAAGCAATCACTAGGAGCGAGGAATGTATATATACAGCCCCCGGATCGCATCTATGTCAGGACTGGGCAATACGAGAGAAACCTGAAAGGACGAAACAATGGTGTAGAACTAAAGTCGGCTTCTTTTTTTTTTTTTTTTTCATCTATTTATAAGAAAGTAGAAAATGTCCTGGTGCCAGAGGGAGTAAGCAATGCCCCATGATTGGTAGTAGGGGGACTAATAGTTTGTTGGCGTCAGTGGGAGGCATAGTGCCCCCGCCATTGGGAGGCATAGTGCCCCCGCCATTGGCGTCAGTGGGAGGCATAGTGCCCCGCCATCGGCGTCAGTGGGAGGCATAGCCCCACGCCATTGGCGTCAGCGGGAGGCATAGCCCCACGCCATTGGCGTCAGCGGGAGGCATAGCCCCACGCCATTGGCGTCAGCGGGAGGCAAAGTCCCACGCCATTGGCGTCAGCGGGAGGCAAAGCCCCACGCCATTGGCGTCAGCGGGAGGCAAAGCCCCACGCCATTGGCGTCAGCGGGAGGCAAAGTTCCCCAACACTGGTGCCAGTGGGGGGCATAATGCCCCACCCTTATGGGGCTCTTCTCTGCAGCCGCTTTCTTCCTCTACCACCAGCTTGATTCACAACACTGATACTGTGGTATGGCAGGTTGGCAACCTGCGATCTGGGCTTGCCAACCCTCCATTCCAAAGAAGGAGGTCGCGGGCCACATCAGAGGGCTCTGCGGGCCACTTGTTGACCACCCCTGTTTTAATGTATACATACGATAATAATAATAAGTATATATGGATGGTTTGATAGAATTGGGCAGTGTATAGTTGAAAAGACGTAGAATGACCAATTCCGGCCTCATTCCAGACCTCTGTGCTGCAGATTCAATGAAAGGATTGATTCTGTATAGCGAACAGCAAGGTGCAGAATGCAGTAATGAATCAGCAGAGGCCTCCCCTCCTCTTCACTGTATAAATGAGCAAACCGGCAGCCGCTGACCCAATACTCGGCTCTACCGCATATTTCTGAACCATGGATTTTTTTTTTCTTAGTTACCCACAGCATAAAATATGGGATTTACCAAGAAAACCCCCCGATGTGGGAACTGAAAGACTCAGTTTTCAAACATCTTCTACAGCTCTGGACCTTTGCGAGACATTTCCTGAAAGAAAGAACTCCCCCCCTGAACCTTTCATAGAAGAACCTCCTCCGGGGTGTCCATACAGCTGGCTGACAACCATTGTCCACCGTAATTCTGGAGCACCCTTTGGATTCCTTCATTTAAAAGGCAACAATTACATGAGAAGTCCTCATATCCACATTCTTTCAGTTGGCAATTTTATATATAAAAGACAACCTTGAGCCTTTACCATGGCAACCCGAAACGCTCCGCATATAATCCTAACAAACGGCATATTTCTTATATCAGACGGTGGAGCATCTTTTCTAACACATCTATAGACACAGAAAGGATCTTTTATAAAACCATAAAATGTTTTTCAGAATGATTTTTAATCAAAGCATTCAGGTATTAGTAACCCTTTCCTTTCATAAACCACTGTAAAGGATCAGCTGGAAGGTAACACCGGCAAATCTCCAGTTCCTCTGCAACCTCCAATTACTTGCTGACCAGGAATTTTCTGGCACTCTTTTTGCGAGAAAATTACTTGGAACCCCCCAGACATTAATTTTTAGAGACCCTAGAGCAGGGGTCTCCAAACTTTTTAAACAAAGGGCCAGTTTATTATTCTTCAGACTTTAGTGGTAGTGAAAAAATTCCAGGCATCAGTGGGCATAAACATCACTATAATTGGTATTATATCTCCATAGACCACGTTTAAAAAATTCTACAGGTTGCATGTTTTGAGTTACAGAGGAGGACTAGAATTATTGCTCTCGCTCTACCAATCGCGACGATACCTCACATGTGTGGTTTAACCACTTAAGGACCGCCGCACGCACATTTACGGCCACAGAAGGGCACGGCTGGGCACAAGGGCGTAAATTTATGTCCTCGCCCAGTAGCGGGTCGGAGGTCCGATCGGGACCCCCTCCGCGGCGTGCGGCGGTCCCCGTGTCTCCGGGAGCGATCCGGGACGAGCGGGCGTCTTTGCCCGCCCCCCCCGCGATCGCTCCCAGCCAATCGCTGCGCTCCCCCGCCCTGTCACTTCCTCCTCCTGTGTTTACACAGGAAGGGGGAAGTGATGTAATCTCTCATGGCAGCGGTATTTCCAACCGCTGCGACGAGAGAAACACCTCACAGTAAGTGTGCACTAACACTACACTGACACACACTACACTGACATACACACACATAGGCACACTTAACCCCTTGCGATCTGCCCCCCCAGATCACTGCATTCAGTGACAGGGGGTGTCACTGAATGCAGTGATCTAATCACTGCATTTAGTGTCAGTGTGACAGGCAGTGTAAAAGTCAGTTAGTGTTAGGTTCAGGATAGCCCCCCCACCCCCCTAATAAAGTTTTAACCCCCTGATCACTGCCCTAGTTAACCCTTTCACTCCCTATTGCCAGCGTCACTAAGCGATCATTTTTCTGATCGCTGTATTAGTGTCGCTGTTCCCGCTAGGTAGCTATTTTTTTTTTTTTTTATTGCAATTTTTTTTTTTTTACTAAAGACATAAATTTTGGCCTAAATGTTTGACTAAAATTTAGTTTATTTGATTTTTTTTTTAACAAAAAGTAAAAAATAGTGTTTTTTTTTTCAAAAATGTCGCTCTATTTTTGTATATAGCGCAAAAAATAAAAAACCGCAGAGGTGATCAAATACCACCAAAAGAAAGCTCTATTTGTGGGAAGAAAAGGACGCAAATTTTGTTTGGGAGCCACGTCGCACGACCGCGCAATTGTCTGTTAAAGCGACGCAGTGCCGAATCGCAAAAACGCCTTGGGTCATTTACCAGCGTATTGGTCCGGGTCTTAAGTGGTTAAATACCGTTTACATATGCAGGCGTCACTTGCGTATGCGTTTGCTTCTGTGCGCGAGCTTGGCATGACGGGGTGTGTTTTTTGTCTCTTAACTTTTTTAGCTGGCTCCTAGATTCCAAGCAAATTTGTCAAACCCTGATGTAAACCCTTTGAACAAATACTAATTAAGGCTCATTACATGAAAACCAGCATCAATTCTGCATACCAGCTTTCTAAATCCTTCCCTCGATTATCTAGCTGTGACCATCTATAAAGTCATTGGGTCTGCGAGTGAAGCCGGCCCCAAGATATTTTCTTACATTTGCCCAACTTTTATTCATTCCTGATCGGATTTCGTGCCTTGCTTGCTCTAGCTGTGGATCCCCCTCTGGCTTTCTATCATCACTCAGCGAGACCCAAATTCCAACTTACAGCGCTGACAAGCGAAAAGAGCGGCTGGGGATAAAGAGCTCGCCGAGGTTTATTTTTGTCTTTGATCCTTAGTAAAGATTACCTAAAATCAAAATGTGCTGTTAGTGAACTCAGAGACCGATAAAGAAAAAAAAAAAGTAATTACACACCAGGAAATCCCAACAAGATTTTAGACAAAAAACTTTCAGTGAAAAAAGTTGTCTGTATAACTTTCCCTCCCGTGGGATCATCAAGACTTGTGTGGCTTATAGGGGTTCGGTTGTAAAGGTACGATCATTTTTTTCCTAAATAGCTTCCTATACCTTAGTGCAGTCCTCCTTCACTTACCTCATCCTTCCATTTTGCTTTTAAATGTCCTTATTTCTTCTGAGAAATACTCACTTCCTGTTCTTCTGTCTGTAACTCTACACAGTAATGCGAGGCTTTCTTCCGGGTGTGGAGTGTGGTGCTCGCCCCCTCCCTTGGGCTACAGGAGAGTCAGGACGCTCTCTACGTTGCAGATAGAGAAAGGAGCTGTGCGTTAGTAGGCGTCCTGACTCTCCTGTAGTCCAAGGGAGGGGCGAGCATGACACTCCACACCAGGGAGAAAGCCTTGCATTACTGTGTGGAGTTACAGACAGAAGAACAGGAAGGGAGGATTTCTCAGAAGCTAAATGGAAGCTAAATGGAAGGATGAGGGAAGTGAAGGAGGACTGCACTAAGGTAAAGGAAGCTATTTAGGGGGAAGAAATTTTTTTTTTACCTTTATGTCATGGACCTTGGAATGCTAAAGTGTTTCTACTTGAAATCTGTTTCACAGTGGGGGGGTCTCTGCCATGTCTTAAGGCTAACGCTCCCCCAGACGGCCTCATTGATCTGTGTATGGCTATTAGGTACATTGATTGCCCCCTGGGGCTTCTGTCTCAATACACATAGCAGTACTCCTCTTCAAACTATCCGACCAATCTCTGCTGAGTCATTTTGAAGTCCTCACTTGCATGGAAGAGGACCTGAAGGGGGACTGCATGGACTTTACAATTGACCAATAGGAAAGCGGTTGTTGGAGGCGGGATGTTCCAAATTCTGTATAAAAGTGTGTTGTGTACTTCCATTAAGAGTACTGTTTGAACTTACATACAGCCTGCCTGGTGCTTGTTCTAATGGATCTCGAACGGCACATAGCTGTAGTTCGGATCCCGGAACCTTGGATGACTGAACCATCAGACGTTGCAATCTGATTCAATAGTAGCAGAGGAGTGTCGGGAGAGCAGAAGCGAGCGAGAAAGGGTCTCGTCACACTTTACAACCCCTTTAAGGCCCGCACACAAGACCGGATATTCCGACAAACAATCTGTCCGATAATCCGACTGTCTGTATGCTCCATCGGCCAATTGTTGTCAGAATTTCCGACAACAAATGTTGGCTGTGCATGCTCTCAAATTGTCCGACAACACATGTGTTCCGTCAGATTACCAGATCGTGTGTACACAAGTCCATCAGACTAAAATCCAAAGTACAAACACACATTCTCCGAACCAATGCTAAACATCAAACATTAGCAGAAGTTGCCCAAAGTGTGGCGCTAAAGAACAGAAAAAACACGCAGTTTCATGAATGTTGACTGAAAAAGTTCTGCCATCTGTATGCAGAACAAGTTCATGGTCAACGCCCTTCGGACAAAAAAAAAACACGCACCAGGCATTGCATACTAGCACATTATGACAGACTTGCCTGAAAACTAAGCCCTCCAGCGGTGCTCTGTCACTGATAAACACGCTTCCATTTTCACCCGGGCTTCAGAAATATAAATGGCCGAGCCGGCAATACCGTGACTCCCGTGCATGCAAGTCGCTGTTTTCAGAACGTATACCGTGAACAATCCGCGCTACCCCCACTGTGCAAAGTGCAAATGTGTGCAAATAAATGCAAAAGATGGAAGAATGCAAATAAATTATACAAAAAAAAGTGATGGTGCAAGAAAAAAAATCCCTGTTGATGCCTCGTATGGAGAAACGCAGCGTCGGGCGGAGCGAGAGAACCTGACGTCACCACGCCCCAGCTCCCTGGATTGAGCCGCGGCTGGAAGGTTACATGTCTGTTTTTTAAACTGTTCTTTTGAAAGTTTTAATGATGTCAGTTACCCTGCATTGGGAATAAAGGGACTTTAAAATAATTTACTGCACCATGAAGCTTTTAATTTCCTTCCTTTAAAAATACCCTCGTCCATTACTTTTCCTGCCTATGCTATTTTTGCTAAGAGGGAGAATTTATGCTGGCAAGGGGAGACGAGAGAGGATTTATGATGGGATGGGGGAGGATTTGTGCTGAAATGGGGGGGGGGGGGGGGTTTGTGCCGAGAAAGGGGGGGGGGGTTGAGGCAGGGTTTGTGCTGAGAAGGGGGGATTTGTACTGGAAGGGATTATATGAGCTTGAGGATGTGTGCTGCTAGGGGGGAGATGGAGGGGGCAGGGTCTGGAAGGGGTGTGGTTTAGAGATGATAGGATGGGTCTAAAATATAAAGGGGTGTGGCCTTGACAGGAAGGGTGGGTCTTATTTAAATTAGGGGGTGCATGAATTTAGTCAGGCCTAGGGCAGCACAAAACCTAAATACACCACTGGCTGGGACCCTTACTTAGCTCAGTAGATTGCTTTAACCACTTGCTTACTGGGCACATAAACCCCCTTCGTGCCCAGGCGAAATTTCAGCTTCCGGCACTGCGTCGCTTTAACTGACAATTGCGCGGTCGTGCGACGTGGCACCCAAACAAAATTGGCGTCCTTTTTTTCCCCCACAAATAGAGCTTTCTCTTGGTGGTATTTGATTGCCCGTGCGGTTTTTATTTTTTGCGTTATAATGAAAAAAAGAGCGACAATTTAAAAAAATATATATATTTTTTACTGGTTGCTATAATAAATATCCCATTTTTTTTTTATATTTTTTTTTCTCAGTTAAGGTCGATACGTATTCTTCTACGTATTTTTGTAAAAAAAAAATCACAATAAGTGACTGCTTTGCGCAAAAGTTATAGCACCTACAAAATAGGGGACATAATTATGATTTTTTGGCAGGGATCTGCGATTTTTATTGGGACTGCGATATTGCGACGGACACATCGGACACTTTTGACACATTTTTGGCGCCATTCACATTTATACAGCGACCAGTGCTATAAAAATGCACTAATTACTGTATAAATGTGACTGGCATTGAAGGGGTTAACACTAGGGGGTGAGGAAGGGGTTAAATGTATTGCCTGGGTGTGTTCTAACTGTGTGGGGGGAGGGGGGTGACTGGGGGAGGTGACCGATGCTGTCTCCCTATGTACAAGAGAAACAGCATCAGTCGCCTCTCACTGACAGGACGTGAAGCTCTGTGTTTACACTCAGAGCTCCACGTCCCTGCTCTCTCACCGACGATCGCGTGTACCTGACGCACATCGCGGCCGCCGGGTACACGCATCAGATCCTCGGTGATGCGTCGGGACTGTTTTTCCCTGTGGCGCGCGCGGGGAATTACAAGTAAATCACGTCCAAAGACGTGACCCCGGCGCCTCAGGTCGGCGCTGTTGATGTATTCTGTCAATAGCGCGGACCTGGAGAGGTTAAGAAAGGCCTGGATACTTTCCTAAATGTACAAAATATAACTATACTGTACTGACATTTATAGGTAAAGATGATCCGGGGAAAATAGGATTGCCTCTCGGGGGATCAGGAATGAATTTTTCCCCTGCTGTAGCAAATTACATCATGCTCTGTTGGGGTTTTTGCCTTCCTCTGATCAACTGTGGCTGTAGGATAGGGTATATGGGATTGTATGATATTATTTATTTTTATGGTTGAACTGGATGGACTTGTGTCTTTTTTTTCAACCTGACTATGTAACTTACGAGTGTCTGGTAATATAATAACCAACAACAGTCATTCCTTCCTTACAATTATGTGAAAAGGTTCACAAAGCAGACCTCAAATTTTCCACTCGCCTACTCGCATTTTGCGAGTGGAAAATTGGGTCTGGCGAGGAGCTGGGCTGCCTGGGAGTGGGGGGGGGGCGAGCACCGCTGGCGATCGGGGGTTAATCGTGAGCCGTTCGCGCAGTGATCTCCCCAATGGCATAGAGGAAGCAGAGAGCTTTTCCTTTTATCCCCCTCGCACATTGAACACTTTACTTTCACCTTACTATGCATCTCCTTCACTTATTGAACATATTCTTCTCACATATCTTTTTTTTCCTTTGCTCCTAGCACGTAGGATTTTAGGTCTTAACCATTGGAGAAGTATTTTTGCCTTTATCCCATTCGCACACTGTACACTTTATAGTCACCTCACATTTTTATTTATTTTTTCTCTTTTTTAGCACGTAGGATTTAGGCTTTAACCCCTTGAGGAATTATTTATTCCTTTAATCCCCCTCGCACACTGAACACTTTATTTTTACCTTACCATGTATCTCCTTCACTTATCGAACATATTTCTCTCACATATCTTTTTTTTCCTTTGTTCTTAGCATGTAGGATTTTAGGTCTTAACCATTAGAGAAGTATTTTTTCCTCTATCCCCCTCGCATACTGTATACTTTGTCACCTCACACGTTTTTTTTTTCCTCTCTCCCTTCCCTCTCTCTATCCTCCTCTACCCCCTCCCCCTGGCTCCCCTTAAAGTTTTAGAATTACCCCATGATAAGTAACTCCATTACTTCAAAGAATCCTACCTACCCCGATTAATACCGTTCGGAATGAGGAGTGGTAAGAGGAAGATATATATTTAGAGAAGTAAAACTTCCAGATAGGGGGGAATTTAATGCAGCCGATAGGTAGTATAGACAGTAGTAGGATAGTATAAAAGGGATTATCATTTTGAGACAATGTGTATATGTGTGTGTATATATGTATAATGTGTATTTATCTGTTGTATAGTTTTTATGTATAATGTGCAATTATTTGTTGTATAGTAGGAAAATTATGTTTAATAAATATATTTTGGAAAAAAAAATAAAGTAAGAATTCAATTAGTAATACAATAAAAAAAAGTGCAGCCACCAACCAGCAGCCCTCTGGTACTTGTAGTCCCCCCCCCCACCCCTGTGTGTATAGCTGTGTCTCCTCTCTGGTACTTGTAGCCCCACCCCTGTGTGTATAGCTGTGTCTTTCCTCCCTGGTACTTGTAGTCCCCCCCCACCCCTGTGTGTATAGCTGTCTCCTCCCTGGTACTTGTAGTCCCCCCCACCCCTGTGTGTATAGCTGTCTCCTCCCTGCTACTTGTAGTCCCCCCACACCCCTGTGTGTATAGCTGTCTCCTCCCTGCTACTTGTAGTCCCCCCACACCCCTGTGTGTATAGCTGTCTCCTCCCTGGTACTTGTAGTCCCCCCCACCCCTGTGTGTATAGCTGTGTCTCCTCTCTGGTACTTGTAGCCCCACCCCTGTGGGTATAGCTGTGTCTTTCCTCCCTGGTACTTGTAGTCCCCCCCCACCCCTGTGTGTATAGCTGTCTCCTCCCTGGTACTTGTAGTCCCCCCCACCCCTGTGTGTATAGCTGTCTCCTCCCTGGTACTTGTAGTCCCCCCCCACCCCTGTGTGTATAGCTGTGTCTCCTCTCTGGTACTTGTAGCCCCCCCCCCACCCCTGTGTGTATAGCTGTGTCTTTCCTCCCTGGTACTTGTAGTCCCCCCCCCACCCCTGTGTGTATAGCTGTCTCCTCCCTGGTACTTGTAGTCCCCCCCACCCCTGTGTGTATAGCTGTCTCCTCCCTGGTACTTGTAGTCCCCCCCACCCCTGTGTGTATAGCTGTCTCCTCCCTGGTACTTGTAGTCCCCCCCCCACCTGTGTGTATAGCTGTCTCCTCCCTGGTACTTGTAGTCCCCCCCCCACCCCTGTGTGTATAGCTGTCTCCTCCCTGGTACTTGTAGCCCCCCCCCACACCCCTGTGTGTATAGCTGTGTCTTTCCTCCCTGGTACTTGTAGATCCTCCCCAACCCCTGTGTGTATAGCCGTTTCCTCCCTGGTACTTGTAGCCCCCCCCCACCCCTGTGTGTATAGCTGTGTCTCCTCTCTGGTACTTGTAGTCCCCCCGCTGTGTATAGCTGTGTCTCTCCTCCCTGGTACCTGTAGTCCCCCTGCTGTGTATAGCTGTGTCTCTCCTCCCTGGTACCTGTAGTCCCCCCCCCCTGCTGTGTATAGCTGTGTCTCCTCCCTGGTACTTGTAGTTCCCCCCGCTGTGTATAGCTGTGTGTCTCCTCCCTGGTACCTGTAGTAGTCCCCCCCCCCCCCATCAAGATACTTATTTTTACTATATTATATATAGAGTTCAACTTTTCTAAGTTTCATACAACAAACGTAGAAAGAGTTACAAAAAAAAAAAAAAAAACAGTATATAAAGAAATAAAATAGAGAAAGCGCTCAACAATCCACTCAATGCCAATATACGCACAATAAATATCCAACATAACCTTGAAATGCTGCATTGTAGTAAAGTACACCCTGTAATTACATGAAAAAGAAGAGAAATACAGTTTAAGTGTAGCTGAGATGAACATACAATAAAACTTAACCCTTTCATGCCCAAACCTATTTCTGACATTTGTTGCTTACTAGTTAAAATCTGTATTTTTTGCTAGAAAATTACATAGAACCCCCCGAGTAAATAGATGCCAAACCTGTCATGCTTTGAAATTGCGCACACGTGGAATGGTGACAAATTATGGTACCTAAAAATCTTGATGATCACGCCGATTCCTCACATGTGTGATTTGAACACCATTTACATATATGGACCCGTATGCGTTTTCATTTCTGCACGAGCACCCGGGTGCTTTAAAAAAAAATATTAAATCGTCACTTTAAATAAAAAATTTTGATCACTTATTTCCGACAAAAGGAATTCCCTGGTGACAGTAATAGGTGGTGTCAGGTACTCTTTATGGAGGATCTCTTCTTTTGCACTTAGACCCCTTTCACACTGATGCGTTTTTTAGGCGGTATAGCGCTAAAATTGGTGCCGCTATACCGCTATTCACTGCATACTCAATGTGAAAGCCCGAGGGCTTTCACACTGAGGCGATGCGCTGGCGGGAGAGAAAAAAATCTCCCGTCAGCAGCATCTTTGGAGAAGTGAGAGGAGTGGTGTGTATACCGCTCCTTCACCACTACTTCCCATTGAAAAGAATGGAAAACCGCTGGAAAACCGCGGCAATACCGCCTGCAATGCGGCCGATTCCCGCGGCAATCTCGGCCTTAAAAGGAACACTAAAGTTTCGTATTTTATTAGATGAATTGGTTGCTGTAAGCTAGAGCATTTAAATATCACTTACCTCGTTTTTCCTTTTGACCTCCAAAATACAGTAATCCAGGTTTGAAAATGCCATTTCCTGTCTCTCCTCTTCTTGCTTTCCACCAGCACCTGAGCCGTTTTGCATGGTGGAAACCAGAATGTGCTCACCCCCTCCCTATGACTACAGCCCTGTGTGAAGATGTTCTCTTATCCCAGGCATGGAGGCTAAGCCTAATGGGAACTGTAGTTCCCATTAGGCTGTTATGTAGCAAGAATGAATGCGCACCGCAAACCAGGAAGTCAGTGAGAATACCGATTCAGGAGTGATGGAGGTGAATAAAACGGCTCGATTTCAACAGGAATCAAACTAGTTATAATGCAAAACTTTACTTTTTACTTTATCAGCTCCTGTCAGACTTTAATTTAGGAGGAAAATATTTTTGTCTTTACAACCCCTTTAAAGTATTCAGATCGCCAAAAACAGCAATTCTAAATACTGTCTATTTTTTTTTTCCTTAATTGGTGCCACTGGCAGCCGAGTAAACCAGAAGCGGCCTAATTTCCGTGTTTTTACATAGGTCACTCAATCAAAGCTGTTTCCGGCCTCGTTCCAGTCTCAGCCTAGCCGGCGGACGTGCCGGATCGTGGATCGGGTCTCCCAGTAAGATGAGAGGCCTGAAAAGAGCATTGGAAGGTGGCGGGAGAGGAGGACGTCCCAATCCTTTAGGATAACAGCCGAGGGACTTTTAGCAGCATCAGTTGTCATCACTAAAAAGCCAACTGCTGGCTCCAACGGTACCGGGGCGATTCCTGCAGCTGCAGGCATCATCCCGGTACAACACCTTCACAAATTTGTGGGTGTAATGCCACGGCCCTACCGACTGTGTAACTGATAAGAACAGACAATTACACACCGACAAGAAGCTTGGTGAACTTCCTATAGCCCGAGTCGGAAACCTGTGCACCACGATCTACCAGTCGATTGCGGCCAAATGACTAGCAGATCGCCTGGGCTTGCCCACCTCCCATAACTTGGATCAAAGTGCAGGGGAAGTATACTTCCAGGCACATAGCACCAGCCACAGAGGGAGCAGAGTCGCGGTGGCAGCAGTACTATAGAGGCATCAGCCCGTCGCATAGGCCTAAGCCTCTTCTAAAGTTCCAGCAGGAATGTCAGGTGGAGCGATACCAACAGCACTCCGCCTCTTATTCCTGGTAGCTGCGGGATCCACAGCATGAAGCAGCACTGCATGCAAGGTCAGTGTCACTGGGATTAAAGCGGTTGTATACCCTCTGCTAGTACTTGCACCTACAGGTAAGCATACATTAACGCTTAGCTGTAGGAGCTTGCAATATCTCCAACCTACACGATTAACCACTTAAGGACCGCCTCCTGCACATTTACGTCGGCAGAATGGCACGGCTGGGCACATCAACGTATATATACGTTGGTTTTAGTACCCAGCCGTGGGTCGCGGGAGCGTGCCCGCGACCCGGTCCGAAGCTCCAGGACCGGGACCGCGGGATTCGCGGACCCGATCGCCGCTGCAGTGCGGCGATCCGTCCCTGGAGCGGAAGAACGGGGAGAGCCGTGTGTACACACGGCTTCCCCGTGCTTCTCTGTGGCCGGAGCATCGATCGCGTCATCCCTGTAATAGGGGGACGCGATCGATGACGTCACACCTACAGCCACACCCCCCTACAGTTGTAAACACACACATTAGGGCACACATTCCCTACAGTGCCACCTGTGGTTAACTCCCAAACTGCAACTGTCATTTCCACAGTAAACAATGCAATTTAAATGCATTTTTTGCTGTGAAAATGACAATTGTCCCAAAAATGTGTCAAAATTGTCCGAAGTGTCCGCCATATTGTCGCAGTCACGAAAAAAATCGCTGATCGCCGCTATTAGTAGTAAAAAAAAAAAAAAATTAATAAAAATGCAATAAAACTATCCCTTATTTTGTAAACGCTATAAATTTTGCGAAAACCAACCGATAAACGCTTATTGCGATTTTTTTTACCAAAAATAGGTAGAAGAATACGTATCAGCCTAAACTGAGGAAAAAAAATGTTTTTTTATATATTTTTGGGGGATATTTATTATAGCAAAAAGTAAAAAATATTGATTTTTTTTTTAAATTGTCGCTCTATTTTTGTTTATAGCGCAAAAAATAAAAACCGCAGAGGTGATCAAATACCACCAAAAGAAAGCTCTATTTGTGGGAAAAAAAGGACGCAAATTTTGTTTGGGAGCCACGTCGCACGACCGCGCAATTGTCTGTTAAAGCGACGCAGTGCCGAATCGCAAAAACCCCTTGGGTCATTTGCCAGCGTATTGTTTTTTTTTACTCTTTTTTTGTGTAAACAGGCTGTTTGACCCTGTCTTCACTGATCCTTCCCTTTATGCACAGTCCACAGACCATCTTCTAATAGAACAGAGCATTGGAGGCACTCTGCACATGCTGTTTGGTGTGCATTGCTAGAGTTGTTATTTTTTTGGAAGGGTGCATGTGATCAGCACAGAGCCAATCAGCACTGTCCAGACAGAGGGTCAGTGGTCCTGCAGCCTCATAGGACAGTCGGAGAAGGAAAACTCCTCCTACAAGCTTTAACCAGACACTGATAGAAGTCACAAGACTGCTACATACTGCTGATGAGAAAAGGTATTTAGCAGTTTATATTTACTAAAATAATGTAATTTCCATGTTCTGTGTAGTGTGTAAGACCAGATACAGTGAATGCAGGGTCCTGGGTTTAGTAACACCTCAAAGCGGTGTTCCGGCCAAAAAAATAAATAATTAAAAGCCAGAAGCTACACATACTGCAGCTGCTGACTTTTAATAACAGGACACTTACCTGTCCTGGGTCCAGCGATGTCGGCACTGCAGCTGATGTCTCCATCAGCTGTTGGGTGCTGCCGCTGCCATTGCGTGTAAATGAAAACCCGACAGTGTAGATTTTTGGCTTCACGCTGGGAACCCTACTGCGCAAGGCCTGTTCCTCTCTCCTACTGGCCCGGCTGGCCGTGAGAGGGGGAGCCCCACACTGCCGTCTCGGGCCACGGCCCCAACTCCCGGAAGTGGGAAAGGATATCTGTTAAAGAAAGGTGCCAACTGTGGGGGGGGGTCAGATGAGCGGAAGTTCCACTTTTGGCTTAAAAGCGGAGTTCCAGGCTTTTTTTAGGTTTATTAAAAGTCAGCAGCTACAAAAAGTGTAGCTGCTGACTTTTAATAAGCAGACACTTACCTGCTCCACGGTCCAGCGACGCAGCCGCCCGGAGCTCCGTTCCTCTCCCCTTCCCCAGTCTTTGCCGGTGCCTCCATTTATTCTGTGGGCACCCGGCCGTGACAACTTTCACCCTCACAGCCAGGAAGTGCATGCACGACCGGTGCTGCGCACCCCGAGTGGACAGACGATTTCGTGGGACCTGTCACGTGTCCCAGGAGATAGCCTAAAGGGAGGGGCCGCCTAAGGCGAGAGGAGTCGCCGCCGAGGCGGTTCCTGGGCGGAAGTAGGACAAGAAGTCCCACTCCTACTGAAGCCCCCACTCCCCCCCCCCCCCCAAAAAAAAAATTACATGCCAAATGTGGCATGCAAGGGGGGCGAGGAGTGGTTTAAGCGTAAGTTCCACTTTTGGGTGGAACTCTGCTTTAAGGCCCCTTTTTACACTGAGGCGTATTTCAGGCGTTTTAGCACTAATATTAGCACATAAATAACACCTGAAATACTCCTGCCCCAGCATTCTCAATGTGAAAACCTGAGGCGATGCGCTGGCGGGAGAAAAACAAACCTCCTGCAAGCAGCATGTTTGGAGCGGTGAGAGGAGCCGTATGTATACCGCTCCTTCCCATTGAAAACAATGGGACACCACGGTAATACCACCGACAATGCGCCTCTGCAGAGGCGCATTGCGGGCGGTATTAACCCAATTCCGACGGTATAGCGCCGGTAAAAATACCGCCGCTATACCGCCACTGCACATCCTGCCCCAGTGTGAAAGGAGCCTAAGTTTTAATTACTTTACTTCTCAAAAAAGCCAATCTCACACTTCCTAAAGGCTGAGAGATCGCTAATAATGACTTCTTCTTACATTAGTAATGGCCGGGCTTTAATATTTATGCTTGCTATTACTCTCATCCCTCTGAAAAAACCCCAATCATGGTCTGAAAAAAATATTATATATATCTCCACACCCAGGGTATTCCCTGGTTTCAAGCACCAACCTCCATGTAACCCGCTGTAATCAATTCTGTAATCTTAACAAAATAAATATGAAAAGCGAAACTCACATTCAGATTGCACGAGTCTACTAAGAAAGTACAACTGTATATACAATACGTGTATCATTGTGATTCCATTAGAAAAATTAGGTCAGAATGTACAAGAATATTTCTGGAGGGTCTTGGGAGTGAAAAAACAGATGGACCCTTGGAGAGTACAATACAGGCAGTCCCTGAATTACACATATCCGACTCATACATACAAATGGAGGGAGGCAACTGGAAGGGAGTTTTCCCCTCCCCCGCTTTAAAGTGTATCCAAGGCCAAAATGATTTTTTTTTTTTTTTAGTTTTGGATTGTGTAGTGAGGGGTTAGGACCTCTGTCAGGGTTTAATTGCTTTCTGTGTCTAGATCAGGGGTCCTCAAACTTTTTAAACAGGGGGCCAGTTCACAGTCCCTCAGACTGTTGGGGGGGCCGGACAATTAAAAAAAAAAATATGAACCTTTGCACACACCTTATTTGAAGAAGTGCGAAAAAACAGGAAAAAACAATACAATATTTAAAATAAAGAACAATTTTAATCAACATAAACTTATTAGTATTTCACAGACTCCCCTCATCACAGAAGCCTTCCCCAACACAGACCCCCCTCATCACGGAAACCCCCTCACCACAGATTCCTCTCCATCACAGATCCCCCCATATTAGGCCCATCACAAAGCCCCCCAAAACAAACTCCTCTATATCACAAAGCCCCCAAAAACTGACCCCCATCACAAAGCCCCCCAAAACAAACTCCTCTCCATCATAAAGCCCCCCCAACACAAACCCCCCAATCACAGATCCCCCATCACAGATCCCCCATCACAGATCCCCCATCACAGATCCCCCATCACAGATCCCCCATCACAGATCCCCCATCACAGATCCCCCATCACAGATCCCTCTCCATCATAAAGCCCCCCCCAACACAGACCCCCCAATCACAGACCCCCCCATCACAGATCCCCCATCACAGATCCCCCATCACAGATCCCCCATCACAGATCCCCCATCTGTAACATCCCTGCTACGCAACTACAGTAAACAGTTGGTTTTAAAACTATAGAGGTCTCTCAGGTACAACCACCACTTCTCACTCAGAGTAATCAGAGAGATTGGGGTTAATTCATCACAACCTCTAGTGAATAACCAACTGAGAGACTGCAGAAGCTTATTCCCCTATAACCAACTACCTCAGGGAAAACAGGTTGTATCTCTGATACACACAAGGTAGTACTACAAATCTACAAGCACAGACTATAGTATGTGGTACTTGCGGTTAGGAGAGTAAAGCCTGGTATGCTGGTGGTCCCGGAGGGGGTGTAGAGCGAACTGTGGTGTCCACTGAGGTTCAGAGCGGGTACAGCAAGGTGGCGTGAAAGGGGTTCTCAGGACAGCAGGCGTCCTTTCGCAATAGGGGAAGCAAGAGATAAATCCGGGTCACAAGCCGTGGTCAGGTGTTGGAGAAGTCACAGGTATCCGAAGTCCAAGCCAGGGCAAGGGTTCAGGCAAACAGCAGTCCAGAAAGCAAAGCCAAGGGTCAAAAGCCGGGGTCAGTCAAGGAGCTTAATATATAAGCAGTTTGCTTTAGCACAGACAGGGAGATCAAACCAAAATGAACTGACACTGCTCTCTAAGTGAGGTAGGGCTTTATAGGTTGGCTAACTGGTTAAGCTGTGTCAGCTGTAGCAAGAATCTCAGGTGTGGAAGGTAATGAAATCCAGCTAAGGTGAACATTCCATTCAGCACCACCATAGCTGGAAAGCAACATGAATTTCTAATTCAACAGTGGCTGAGAGGTAAGGGTTTGGGCTGGTAACAAAGAGGTCCCAGGTTCAATTCCACCCTAAGCCACCTGGAGCACGGCCACGCCTGGCCGTCTGCCTGACACGATGGGGATCGTGACATATCCCCCTCCTCAAAGATGCCCTCCGGGCGTTGGAAGGAGCTACCTCATAAGTGTAGTCATCAATGTGCAAACTACCCTCTTCACTAGAGTAGTCAGGCACATCATCCGTCAGGAGAGATATGTTGCCATAGGCATCCATGCCATACAGACAGTTCTCATCTAATCCATGGGGAAACAAAGTTCCAACAACGGGGTCTGAAGATTTTTTCTTTTTCCTCTTGGTCTTTGAAATTTTTGAAGTTCTGGTAGGGGGTGCACTTACTGCTTGTAAAGCTCGCTCAAACATCTGTAAAACCTGTTTACGGACGATATTACCATTTGAGGCATATGTGCAGTCAGGTGGAA
This sequence comes from Rana kukunoris, assembly GCA_029574335.1. NCBI lineage: Eukaryota > Metazoa > Chordata > Amphibia > Anura > Ranidae > Rana > Rana kukunoris. The sequence goes on from CM056055.1 coordinate 213,189,161, forward strand.
GAATTTCATTTGGGGACACTGGTGAGACAAGACCTGGAGACACTGAAACTGGTGAGACAAGACCTGGAGACACTGAAACTGGTGAGACAAGACCTGGAGACACTGAAACTGGTGAAACTGGTGAGACAAGACCTGGAGACACTGAAACTGGTGAAACTGGTGAGACAGGAGCGGGAGACTCTGAAACTGGTGAGACAGGAGCGGGAGACTCTGAAACTGGTGAGACAGGAGCGGGAGACTCTGAAACGGGAGACTCTGAAACGGGAGACTCTGAAAGTGGGACTGGAGACACAGGAAGTGGGACTGGAGACACAGGAAGTGGGACTGGAGACACAGGAAGTGGGACTGGAGACACAGGAAGTGGGACTGGAGACACAGGAAGTGGGACTGGAGACACAGGAAGTGGGACTGGAGACACAGGATTCGGGAACACTGGAGCCGGAATCTGGGACACTGGAGCAGGAAAAAGACTCCCAATAGTAGCCACCTGTAAAATCTTTGGCCGAGGTGGGCGAGTTGGGCAAAAAGATATAAAGTGCCCGCTTAACCCACAGTAAAAGCAGAGTCCATAATCTCTCCTCCGGTCTCTCTCTATCTTAGATAATGCGGACCGGATGGTTCCGATCTGCATGGGTTCCTCATCATCCTGGGTTGGGCTGTGGGCATCCACAGGGACGTCAAAGCTCTGTGGTGTTGGAGCTTCATGGCTGGGCATGTACTGGATTTGCTGTCTTGGCACATACTGGTATGACTTGGTGTCATCTCTGTATTGGGAATTCTTCTCTCTGGGAACCCGTAGGCCACGTGAACCGAAAGTGGACTTGGGAACACTGGTTCTCTTAGAACCAGAAATATGGGAGTCCAGAGCAGACATGAAAGTTTTCCAGGTGTCCAAGACTGGATTATTTTCCTGCAACAACTGATGAGCCCATATTTTAATTTTCCCTGTAAGCAAGTTTATGGTAGCGCGAACTTTAACATAGTCCTTGGCATAGGTGCTAGGTTTAAGAGCAAATAACAGCTCACAATCTATTTTGAAACAAGAGAAGGCTGCACGACTACCATCAAATCTCTCTGGCATTATAACATATGGTTCCGGACATGCTGGTTCCGGGGCTGGGCGTGCTGCCCCTTTAAGTAAATGAACTTCTTGTTGAAGTTCCATAATAGTACGGTGCAGGCTGGAGACTTGCAGAGTCAGGGAGCTGAGCTTTTTATTAAACTCTGCAGGCTCCATGTTTTGGGTCAGTTCATTATGTAACATCCCTGCTACGCAACTACAGTAAACAGTTGGTTTTAAAACTATAGAGGTCTCTCAGGTACAACCACCACTTCTCACTCAGAGTAATCAGAGAGATTGGGGTTAATTCATCACAACCTCTAGTGAATAACCAACTGAGAGACTGCAGAAGCTTATTCCCCTATAACCAACTACCTCAGGGAAAACAGGTTGTATCTCTGATACACACAAGGTAGTACTACAAATCTACAAGCACAGACTATAGTATGTGGTACTTGCGGTTAGGAGAGTAAAGCCTGGTATGCTGGTGGTCCCGGAGGGGGTGTAGAGCGAACTGTGGTGTCCACTGAGGTTCAGAGCGGGTACAGCAAGGTGGCGTGAAAGGGGTTCTCAGGACAGCAGGCGTCCTTTCGCAATAGGGGAAGCAAGAGATAAATCCGGGTCACAAGCCGTGGTCAGGTGTTGGAGAAGTCACAGGTATCCGAAGTCCAAGCCGGGTCAAGGGTTCAGGCAAACAGCAGTCCAGAAAGCAAAGCCAAGGGTCAAAAGCCGGGGTCAGTCAAGGAGCTTAATATATAAGCAGTTTGCTTTAGCACAGACAGGGAGATCAAACCAAAATGAACTGACACTGCTCTCTAAGTGAGGTAGGGCTTTATAGGTTGGCTAACTGGTTAAGCTGTGTCAGCTGTAGCAAGAATCTCAGGTGTGGAAGGTAATGAAATCCAGCTAAGGTGAACATTCCATTCAGCACCACCATAGCTGGAAAGCAACATGAATTTCTAATTCAACAGTGGCTGAGAGGTAAGGGTTTGGGCTGGTAACAAAGAGGTCCCAGGTTCAATTCCACCCTAAGCCACCTGGAGCACGGCCACGCCTGGCCGTCTGCCTGACACGATGGGGATCGTGACACCATCACAGATCCCCCATCACAGATCCCCCATCACAGATCCCCCATCACAGATCCCTCTCCATCATAAGGCCCCCCCAACACAAACTCCTCTCCATCACAAAGCCCCCAATAACAGACCCCCCATCACAGACTCCTCTCCATCAAAAAGCCCCCATATCAGGTCCCATCCCATAAAGGTCTCCACCATAGCAGATCCCCCCCCTTTACAGACTCCACCCATCACAAAGCCCACCCAACACAAACTCCTCTCCTCACAGACCCCCCCCCCACCACAGACTCCCCCATCACCGATCTCCCACCCTATCACAGACCCCCCCCCCCCCATCAATATTGTTGCTTCTATAACATCCCAGCACTCCGCTTCTCTGCTACCTCAATCGCACAATACGCGAAGCATGGCAGGTCCGGACAAAGGGCGAACTTTGCTAGTGGAAGGCAGGTGTTTGATTGCTGAAACTGCCCTGCTGCTTAACTCAAAAAGACCCGCCTTTTGTCCGGACCCGTCATGTTTCTCATCTTGTGTTGATAAAAAGGTAGCAGAGGGGAGGGGGATTGCTGCGATATTAAAGGGGGCAGTCCGCAGGCCAGGTAAATTGCCGAGTCCGACCCGCGGGCCTTAGTTTGAGGACTCCTGGTCTAGATAAACCGTTTGCCGACCAGCCACCATCATTATACTGCGGCAGGTTGGCAAGGCTGCGCAAATCAGCGTGGGTGCAAGTTGGCCGCTTTAAGAGCATTAGGGGGCGCCTGTAGCATGATGCCGGAATGTGCGGCCAGCGGCCGCAATGGCAGCCAGTCACACGCGACAGCACCACAGAGAGCCAGAATGGGGATCAGTCATTGTATGTCGGCTGCTTTAAAAGCTCTAGGGGCGCGCAACGCTGGAAGCTGATGCGTGTGGCGGGTGGCTGCGATGTACGCCAGACACTCCTCAGAGAGGCAGAACAGGGACCTGTCAATGTAAACAGATAGATCTCCGTTCTGTCAGGGGAGGAGAGACAGATCTGCTGTTCCTAGGAACAGCGATCTCCTTCCTCTTCCAGTCAGTCCCCTCCACCCCCCAGTTAGAAACACCTCCCTAGGAAACACTTAACCCCTTGATCACCCCCTAGTGTTAACCCCTTCCCTGCCAGTGACATTTATCTGTGGCTATTTTAAACTCTGATCGCTGTATAAATGTCAATGGTCAGAAAAAAAAAAAAGTGTCTAAAGTGTTCGCCGTAATCCCGCTTAAAAGTGCAGATCACCGTCATTACTAGTTAAAAAAAAAAAAAAAAAAAAAAGGCATAAATCTTTCTAAGTTCCCTTTTACACTTATACGACTTGTCTTATGATTTTAGACTCCAAAAATCGTATGACAAGTCATTCTCCATTATTTTCAATGGCTACCATTCATACTGGTACGACCAAGTTGTGCCTACTTCAAAGTAGTCCCTGCACTACTTTGGTCTGATTTTGATGCCACTTACACAGGCATTCATTGAAATCGCAGCAAAATCACGGCCACGAAATCGCATGAGTTTGAAGTCGTACAAGTGTGAAAGGGGGCCAATAGTTTGTAGACACTATGGGCCAGATTCAGGCAGATGGGCGAATCTTTATTTTGGAGTAACTTTTCTAATTTACGTTACTCCGCCGAAACTTTAGGAGCAAGTACTGTTATTCACAAAGCACTTGCTCCTAAAGTTGCGGCGGTGTAGCGAAAATGAGCCGGCGGAATTTAAATTGGGCGGGTAGGGGGCGTGTAGTATTTAAAATAGGCACGATCCCGCGGCGAACGTACTGCGCATGCGTCGACTGTCAGTGCGCATGCTCCAAATTCTGTCAGTGAACGTCAATCCCCATTCACGGTTGTTTTACGCAAACGACTTTTAAAAATTTTAAATTCGACGCGATGACGACGGTCATACTTAACATAGGATACTCCACTAGGGGGCTGGTTTTTCCTTACGCCGCGTATCGCTTACGGAAACGTCGGAAAGTCACTGCGTCAGGCCCGAATACGATCGTGAATTGCCGATTCTCGCTGATTAACATATTCTCGGCGTTAATCAGCGGGAACGCCCCGAGCGCCATTTTTAAAATTGCGGTTCCGATACAACGGCAAAATACAATTACGCCGCTCGTATAGGAACTCCAACCCGGCGTTTCTTGTTTTCTGCTTACTGAAAACAGAAACGCCGGCTCAAAGTGAGAGTTATGCAGACGTATCACTGATACTCCAGAGTAACTCTACCTGAATCTGGCCCTATGACTTTTGCACAAATTAATCAATATACACTTATTGCGATTTTTTTTTTTACCAAAAATATGTAGCAGAATTCATATCCCCCCAGCCCCCGTTTTACTTACCTGACCCCTCGAAAGTCCCGCGCTCGGTCACAAGATCCTCTTCGCTGCTCAGCCTGGTCGTTGATTGGCTAGAGCGGATGGATTGAGAGCAGCGCAGCCATTGGCTGGCGCTGCTGTCAATCACATCCAGTGACGCGGCGCGCCGACGGGCGGGGCCGAGTGATACAGTGAGCGGCGATGGCCGCTCACTGTATCACAGGAGCGCGCTCACAAGGACTCATCACCATGCGAGCGCTCTCGCATGACTGTGGCGAGTTCTTGTGGGGAAGACTAGAGACAGCTGGCGAGGGACCCCAGAAGATGAGGATCGGGGCCACTCTGTGCAAAACGAACTGCACAGTGGAGGTAAGTATGTTATTTTAAATAAAAATAAAAAAATGCAATTCCTATAGTGACCCAAAATTTCTGTCTGTGTCTAGATTAAGAAGATTTGCCCTTTTAATTGTCCTGGTGAATACTGACACTGGGACTAAGTAATTGAATATCCACATTTTTTTTTCCAAAAAAAGAGAGAGATACTTATCTGTAGGTTCTATACTGGTAACTTTGTGTAGTGTGAAGCACAACACCTCCCACGCTGTAGCTGCTGACTATTTTTTATTTATTTTTTTCAAACAAGGCGAAGAACCACTTTTTTAGCCCTACAGTGTTTGTAGCTGCTGACTGAAAAAATAAATAAAAAAATTGCGGGTGGAACCCCCCTTTGTTGTTTACAAGTTAAAAAATTTTTTTTTTTTGCTAGAAAATCACTTAGAACCCCCAAACTATAAAAAAAAAGGTCTTATACCACGTACACACGATCGTCAAAAAAACATGCGACAAAAAAAATTCAAACATGTTGCATTTTTTAACGGCGTTTTAAACTATTTTTTTTTATTGTAAAAAATGATCGTGTGTGGGCTAAAAACGACGTTAAAAAAAGGGATTTTTAATAACAGCTTACCTGTAAAATCCTTTTCTTGGAGTACATCACGGGACACAGAGCGCATAGTCATTACATATGGGTTATATGGAGTACCTTCAGGTGTGGACACTGGTGTAATCAACTTCACAGGAAGTTCCTCCCTATATAACCCCCTCCCACTGAGAGTGCTTCAGTTTTGTAGCAAGCAATTTCTCCGAGGTTACACAATGTTCCCCAAAAGAGGGGTGGGAGCTCTGTGTCCCGTGATGTACTCCAAGAAAAGGATTTTACAGGTAAGCTGTTATTAAAAATCCCTTTTTCTTGATCGTACATCACGGGACACAGAGCGCATAGTCATTACATATGGGATGTCCCAAAGCAATGCTCCATGAAGGGAGGGAGACCGTAAGGCCAAAAATAGCCAAACAGAAACTGTATCAGGAGGTAAAATAGCTCCACCAACAGAAAAAGGGGGCGTGAACCGGGCCAGAGGATTCTATACTGCTGCCCGTAGGACCGCCTGCCCAAATGCTGCGTTCGCAGCCTTTGTGACGTCCAACTTATAAAATTTAGTAAACGTATGTACGGAAGACCAGGTTGCCGCTTTGCAAACCTGTGCCATAGAGATCTGATGGTGTGCCGCCCAGGAGGCACTCATGGCCCTCGTAGAATGGGCCTTAACTGATAAGGGCGGTGGAACGCGCTTCAGACCATAGGCCTGAAAAATCAGCTGCTTAATCCACCTAGCCAAGGAAGACTTGGCAGCCGGCTGACCCTTCTTGGGGCCATCCGGAAGAATGAAAAGCACATCTGTTTTCCTAATCTTTTCTGTAGCCTTGAGATAAACTCTCATGGCTCGGACCACATCCAAAGTATGAAGCAATCTTTCCTCTCTGGACTGGGGAGTAGGAAAGAAGGATGGTAGGACTAGGTCCTGATTCAAGTGAAAACTGGATATGACCTTAGGAAGGAAAGAAGGCTGAGGCCGCAGAACCACTCTGTCCTTATGCAGAATAAGGTACGGTTCCCTGCAAGACAAGGCTGCCAGCTCGGAGACCCTTCTGGCCGAAGCCATAGCCACCAAGAAAACCAACTTTCGGGTTAGCAGCACAAGAGGGATTTCTGCCAGAGGTTCAAACGGCTGCTTTTGTAAAGCTGACAAGACCAGATTTAAATTCCAGGGGCAGAGGGGAGCTCTAATAGGGGGATTTACATGCAAGACCCCCTGCAAAAAGGTTTTTACAAGCGAATGTGTGGCCAAAGGCCTTTGAAACCATATCGATAAGGCAGACACCTGCCCCTTTAGAGTACTAAGAGCCAACCCCTTGTCAACGCCAACCTGGAGGAATCGCAAGATCCTGTCAATAAAAAACTTGCGAGGATGCCCTCCTTGAGACTCGCACCACTCCACATAGGTTCTCCAGACTCTGTAATAGATATTTCTAGAGACTGGCTTTCTAGCTTGAATTAACGTAGATATGACTTGGGCAGAGAGGCCTCTGCCCTTAAGAATTAGAGATTCAGCCGCCAAGCCATCAAATTTAGCTGCTGTGAAGCAGGGTGGTAGATCGGGCCCTGAGACAGCAGATCTGGGCGCAGGGGGAGTGGCCACGGTGCCCTTACTGACATCCTCACGATGAGTGCGTACCAAGCCCTTCTGGGCCAGGCTGGGGCCACCAGGATCACCGGCCTGCGCTCCACCCTGATCCTTCGTAGAAGGCGGGGAATCATCTGTAGTGGAGGGAACGCATACAGGAGAGAAAACTGGTGCCAGGGGCAAACCAACGCATCTGTCCCGTAGGCCGAGGGGTCCCTGGCTCGGGATACAAATTTGTCCAATTTCTTGTTGAATCTTGTTGCCATGATGTCCACATCGGGAACTCCGAATCTTTGGCAAATCTCTTGGAATACCTGGGGGTGAAGAGACCACTCTCCCGGGAGTAACTGTTGACGACTCAAAAAATCTGCTTGAGAATTGTCTATCCCTGGGATGAACACTGCTGAGATGCAGGGTACATGGGCTTCGGCCCATGCAAAAATTAGGTTTACTTCCCTTTGAGCCGCCAGGCTCTTTGTGCCCCCCTGGTGGTTTATGTATGCCACCGCCGTGGCATTGTCGGACTGTATCCTTACTGGCAGACCCTGCAGGGGGAGAGTCCAGGCGACCAGGGCCAACCGAGCAGCTCTGATCTCTAGGACATTGATGGGAAGCAGACTTTCTGCCTCTGACCACTGTCCCTGCTGGGTCCGTTTTCCTAAGATTGCCCCCCAACCTGTTAGGCTGGCATCTGTGGTTACTATTTTCCACGAGATGGGGCAAAAGGTTTTCCCTTTTGATAATTTTTGAGGGATCAGCCACCAGTACAGGCTGTGCCTGACTTCTGGAGAAAGAACTAATGGACGGTCTAATGCCTGTATGGACTTGTTCCAAGCAGAGAGAATAGCTGCTTGCAGAATTCTGGTATGGATCTGGGCGTAGGGCGCTGCTTCGAAGGCGGCCACCATCTTCCCCAGCAGTCGCATGCATAGGCGAATAGTCAGCTTCTTTTTGCCTAAGACTATTTGAATCGTTTGAATCAACGACCTGATCTTCTCTTGAGGTAAAAATACCCTCTGGCATTCTGTATCTAACCGAAAGCCTAGATATTCCAACTGTCTTGTGGGTTGTAACCTTGATTTTTCTTGGTTCACAATTCACCCGAACTCTTCTAGATGCCGCACTGTGCGGACTACTGCATGATTGAGGTTGGAAGCTGAACTGTCGATAACCAGGAGATCGTCCAGGTATGCTAGGACCAAGATGCCTTCTGTCCTTAGGACGGCTAGTACCGGGGCTAACACCTTTGTGAATACCCGTGGAGCTGTTGCCAACCCGAAAGGGAGGGCTATGAACTGGTAATGACTTTGGTTTATCGTAAAACGAAGAAACTTGTGATGTGCTGGGTAAATCGGCACATGCAGATATGCATCCTTTATGTCTATAGATGCTAGAAAGTCGCCCTGATGTAGGCTGGCTGTCACTGAACGTATGGAGTCCATACGAAAGGTCTGAATCCTTAGAAAGCGATTTAGGCGTTTGAGGTCTAATATAGGCCTGACGTCGCCATTTGGTTTTGGTATAACAAAAAGGTTGGAGTAGAATCCCAGACCCCTTTCTTGGGTTGGTACTTCTACAATTACTCCTTGGAGCAAGAGGCGATCCAACGCCTTTACGAGAGAGGCCCTCTTTAACGGGTCGCTTGGAAGACTTGACCCCTGAAAATGAGGAGGGGGGATTTCTCGAAACTCTAGTTTGTAGCCTGAGGCTACTACGGACCGAACCCAAGAGTCGGGAATTCTGGCCTTCCAGACTTCGGAGAAAAACTGAAGTCTTCCCCCCACCCAAGAGAGTGGGGGCGCCCCTTCATGAATCTGATTTGATGACTGGTTTAGCCGGCTTGCGAGACCAGGGCCTCTTGTTTGCCGCGGCTTGTCCCTGTGGGCGGCTATTAACTGCTGAACGCCCGGGAGGCCGTCGATACTGACGGGAAGTCGAAGGGGCCGAGCCTGCAATGGCCTGTCGTTTAAACGTGGGCCCACGCGGTCTTTTCTTGACCGGTAAGGAAGCACTTTTTCCACTTGATATGGTGTGGATATATTTATCTAGGTCTTCCCCGAATAGTCTTCCCCCATGAAAGGGAAACCCTGCTAGAAGCTTTTTGCAGGGTGCCTCTGCTGACCAGTTCTTTAGCCACAAAAGACGACGCATGTGAACCATCAGTAGAGATGAACGGGATGCCTGTTGGATGGAGTCCTTAATAGCATCTACTGCAAAGCAGAGAGCCCTAGGGAATTCTGCTAATTCATGAGTATGCTGAGCCGGCATGTCCTTCAATATATGCTTTTCCTGATCCTTCAAGGCCTGACAAACACCAATGGCTGCTACTGCTGGCTGAACCATGGCACCTACTGAGGTAAAAGCTGCTTTCAGTAGGGTCTCGAATTTCTTGTCGACCGGATCCTTGAACATATGGACATTTTCAACCGGACAAGTCAGGGATTTATTCACGCAGGAAATGGCTGCGTCCACTGTAGGGAGAGCCCATTTCTTTACATATTCCTCTTCCATAGGATAGAGAATCTTTTAGGAGGGACAAAGATTCTATCAGGTCGAGCCCAATCTTGGTAAATCACGTTCCGCAGAAGGGGGTGCATTGGAAAAGATGCACCAGTTAATGGGGCCTTTAAAGAACCCAATGAGGATACCTCCGGGGCTACTAGTTCTGGCACTGGAAGTTTAAAGGCAGTGCGAACCATATCTGTCAAAGACTGGATCCACAGGCCCTCCGCTTGAGAGGCCGAAAAATATTCATCTATAGTGGAATTTTCCCTGTCTGAACCGTCGGGACTTGGGTCTGCCTGATCCCCTTGTGGGTCCCGTTCCTCTGAAGAGGAGACCTCCGCATCTGAAAACCCCACACTGGGTGAGGGGGATCTAGCCCGCTTGCTACTTGGGCAAGGACGGGAAAACAACGCAGTTAACCTTTTCTCTAGCCCACACATGGTGGCTGCTAGCATTTCTTCCGTCACGTAAACGGGAATGGGTGGATCGGGGGCCGCCTCTGCCCCCAGCACCCCCAATGGCTCTTGTACTATGCCACTCGGTGTCCTGACTGGCGAGGGTGGGGCCGTAGAAGCCTGGCCCAAATCCTCTGACCCCGATGGAGACCCCTTTTGCTTTTTGGCACCTTTAGCAGCCTTGGCTGGTCCAGATCCCCTTGGAGCCATTGTACAACCTTGGGTCACCCCTATAGCCAACACCTGACTGTTGTAGCTAGGAATAACCAATATGAGGGCAGGTATGAGAAAAATGAAAAATAACTAATTTCTCTCTTTTTCTTTTATATTTCTCTTTTTTTTTTTTTTTTTTTTTTTTTTCAAAAAAATCTTTTTTTTTTTTTTTTTTTTTTTTTACCCGCCTGGGAGGTGGCAATACCGAGGAAGCCTGTGAGTATTGACACACCAATGCCCGTTAGCCGGAGTCCAAGGTAGACTCAGATACTGCTGGATCTAAGGCTGAGTCCCTTTAAGCAAAAAAACTTTTTTTTTTTTTTTTTTTTTTCTGGTCAATAGTGGACCTAAGTCCTAGACCTGAAGATCCACAAAACCGCCACTAGGTGTCCCTGTGTGGCCAAAAGACCCAGCTGCACGCTCTGTATCCTTTCTTCCTCTGCCTCCAGGAGGGAAAGACCAGCCAGAGAAAAAATTTTCCCTTTAAACAGACCCTGACGCTGCTGGCCCGCCCCCCCGACGCACGCCGACGCTATAAAAGGCGGCGTGTATGCGCGCGCACACACGCGCGCACGATCGCGCGCACCACGCTGAACCCACATGGAGGAAGCAGAGCAGAGGAACAACATGGACCAGCGTTATGCAGCACCAACAGACACCAGGTAAGCACTAATCTTATTGTAGTGCACACACAGCGAGGAAGCTGTCCCCATGGGCTTCCTAAGAAACAGGAGTTTTTTACCAGCAATTTCCTCTTTAAAACATGTGGGGTTGCAGTATCAGTGTTAACAGGCAGACCTGGGGTGAGTAGAAAATATATAACTTACACAAGTATACATATATTTACATATTATCTGGGTAAACATTGTAATCCCATCCTGCCTCAACAGACATAGTGGAGATAGTGGCTGATGCACCAGCATACTGTTAGCCAACCCAGAACCCCCAGGGGGATACCTACTGTCGAACCAAGTCCCGCAGGTTCCCTCTTACCTGCTCCACGCCGCAGGGTATTGCAAAATGCAAGAGGCCCAGCCTTCCCCCATCTCCGTGGGTATTGTCTTGGACCTTCAGGGACCGGGGTCCTGTGTTAAGGAACCCACACCCCTGGACCTATATAGCATCCTGGCATCAGTAGCGTTTAGTTCTTGGAAGAGACTAAGGCACTGGAGCCCAGAATCCAGCCCTCCAAGGAGAGGCATTATAGGCACAACCCCACTCCAGCAGGGCCCGGGTACCGTACATCTTGGCTCTGAAGCACTTCGGACGGATCCGGCTAGCTATCCTGGGTCCCGAGACCTCCGAGGGACAGCTAGACGTGACCAACACCTAAGACACTGGCGAAAAAACTAAAGCACTCTCAGTGGGAGGGGGTTATATAGGGAGGAACTTCCTGTGAAGTTGATTACACCAGTGTCCACACCTGAAGGTACTCCATATAACCCATATGTAATGACTATGCGCTCTGTGTCCCGTGATGTACGATCAAGAAACCTGCACATGCTCAGAAGCAAGTTATGAGATGGGAGCGCTCGTTCGTAATGGAGTAAGCACATTCATCACGCTGTAACAGACAGAAAAGCGCAAATCGTCTTTTACTAAACACAGAATCAGCTAAAAGCAGCCCAAAGGCGAATGAACTTCCCCTTTAGAGTGCCGTCGTACGTGTTGTACATCATCGCACTTTGTTCATCATTTTTCAAAAATGATGGTGTGTGGGCAATGTCGTTTTTAATGATGAAGTTGGAAAAACTTTTTTTTTTGGACATGCTGAAAAACGATCGTGTGTACGCGGCATAACACCTTAGAGAAAAAAAATGGCGGTCGTTGCAATACTTTGTCACACCATATTTGTGCAGCGGTCTTACATGTGCACCTTTTTGGAAAAAAAAATTCACTTTTTTGAATAAAAAAAAAAATAAGACAACAGTAAAGTTAGCCCATTTTTTTTTTATATTGTGAAAGATAATGTTACGTCGAGTAAGTTGATACCCAACATATAACGCTACAAAATTGCGTCCGCTCGTGGAATGGCGACAGTTTAAATGTTGCACGTTTTGAGTTACAGAGGAGGTCTAGGGCTAGAATTATTGCTCTTGCGGCGATACCTCACATGTGTGGTTTGAACAACGTTTTCATATGTGGGCGCTGCTCACGTATGTGTTCGCTTCTACACGCAAGCTTAGCGGGACAGGCGCATTTAAAAAACATTTTATTTTAGCTTTTATTTTTATTTTTTGAAACACTGTTCTTTAAAAAAAAAAAAAATGTGTCACTTTTATTCTTATTATAAGGAATGTAAATATGAATGAATGAAGACTTATATAGCGCAGCACATGCGAACGAAATCGCCTCTGTAATAGAAAAAAAGCATCACAGGTAGAGCTGGGCGATTTTTTCCCCTAAAAAAATCTGCGACTTGTTAATAAAAAAAAAGGCATGATTTACGATTCGAATTGAGTTTTTGTTTTGATGGACACCGCGCCGCTCCTGAGGAGCCGCGGGTGGGAGTTTTTAGGCAAGGCCGAGGCTTCGGCCTAGTCTGCGGCCTCCGGCCTCGAGGACTAGGCCAAAGCTGTGGCCTCACCTTAAAACTCCCGCCCGCAGCTCCTCAGGACCGGCGCGGTGTCAGGGGAAAAAATAAATTAAAAAAATCTAAAAGAAAACATTTTCTGAAAATCTGAATCCATTTGACCTCGCAACTTGATTCAAATCGATTTTTTCCCCAGCTCTACCTCTTAAAGAAGTTGTAAAGAAAAACATTTTTTCACCTTAATGCAATCTATGCATTAAAGGTGAAAAAACATCTGATGATGACGCCGCCCCATCCCCGAGCCCATATAACATGTTTGTTATTTTAAAAAAATCCTTTACTAACCCTTTAAATATGAGATCTGGGGTCAAAAAGATCTCATTTACACAAAAATGCAATAATAAAAAAAAAAAATTAAAAAAAAAAGGGCCTTTAAGGGCTATGGGCGGAAGTGACGTTTCCGCCCTGCGACACCCCTCACTCGTCTCCATACCCAGCCAGCAGAAGGACCCAATAGCCTCCGCCACTGCCAACGACTCCGGTAAGCGGCAGAGGACACACACGGGGGGGGGGGGGGTTTGCAAACCCACTTATAAAAAAAAAAACTAACACCTGCAAGACAAAGGCATAATGAGCTAGTATGTATAGCATACTAGCTCATTATGCAATATTCACCTGGGATCGAAGCCCCCACTACGGTGCCCGACACAGCACTGGCCGGCGACATGACGTCCCGAAGTTACTTCCGGGTATCGCGGCTCCGGCGCTGTGATTGGCCGGAGCCACCAGTCTTAATCTAGGTTTACCTGTAGGAGAAAGTAATAGGGTCTACAAACGATGATATATATACGGGAATTTACACAGCAATAGTTGTTGCACTGTAATGGCGGTGACCCGCAACGTATTGTGGGACTGCGATAGCACCAGATTGCCTACCACCCTAACAGAAAGTATCTGGGAGGGTCATGGACACCGATGTCGCTAGTGACACGAATACAGTAATACTGTACACTGACACTATACTAATGACAATTGGGAAGGGGTTAATATCTAGGGCCAACCAAGGGGATAACTGTGTGCCTAACAATGTGTCCTGTGTGCAGCTTTTACTTCCTGCTCTTCAAGAAAAGTTGCCAGATCGCTGATCTTATGCACACAGAGTTCTGTTTTTCTAAACACAGAACTCTATGGGCCAGATTCAGGTAGATGGGCGCTTCTTTACCTTGGAGTAACGTTTCTCATTTACGTTACTCCGCCGACACTTTCGGCGCAAGTACTGTTATTCACATAGCAGTTGCGCGTAAACTTGCGCCAGAGTAACGATAATGCGCTGGCGTAACCCGACGCAAGTGGAAGTGGGTGTGATCATATGTAAATGATGGGCGGAGCCCAGCGCAGAGGCTTACGTTCAGCGCATCATCCACGGAGCATGCGCAGTAAGTGAGGCTTCACTCGCCCCCTTGTGCGCATGCTCACAACTTCCGTCGGCACCACTTCACGGGAAACGTCAGCGCAATGCGTTTCGTTGGGCGTTTAAATGCGCCCGTAGATGCGCCATTCCGGCACTAAAGTATATCCTGTTCCCCCTCCCCGCAGTGAAGTTACTTTTGTTCTGAGATGGCTGCTCCCGTTCCCCGCAAACACACAGGAGAAAGCTGAACTTTAAAGGCCAGGAGCTGTCAGCCGTCATCTCGGCTATGGAGACCTATGATGTCTTCCTCCATGGCTGTAAAAGTTGACAGACAAGCATGGACAGAGGTGTTGTCCTGCAAGTGGGGGTGCTCAGCTAGCTCTTATCGTCGGTAACGCTGCTGTAGCTGCTCTCCTGCTGACCTGTGGCCATCTGGAGTAAAGATAAAAGCAGCTATTTGTAGAAATAACTTTGCGCCGGACGGACGAGATACGCGTGGCGCATGTAGCCAGCGTATGGTGCTAATCCGTTCGCAAATCGGGAAATCTCCCTCATTTGCATATTTGCAGGGGAAATCAATTGGCACGACTGATGCGCCAAGCGAAACTATGCGCTGACGATATTCTGGCGTCGGAAAGTTAAGCCGATCGGAAATGGCCCGTTTTCTGTCGCATCTAGTTTGGTGGGTACGGCCACATAGAAACGACGGCGCATCTTCACAGTTACGCGGCGCATATCGAATTAATCCAGCGCAAGTGTTGCTGAATCTGGCCCTATGTGTGCAACTGAATCATGGGCTGAAATCGGCTTTCACACTCTGATTGGACACAGCACGGGTCAGCAGAGGGCGCGCGGCACGACTGCCGATGAACCCGGAAAAAAGAGCTGATGTACTGGCACGCGATTGGGCCTGCAGCTGCTGCATCGCATACTAGCTCATTATGAAATACTACACCGCTGAGACGGCTGACATTTCCCTGGAGTTTCTTCCAGGTTCACGAGCTCCAGCACCGTGAGTGGCCAGAGCTGCTATGACGTCACTCCAATGCGTACGCCGCCGTTCACGGCACAGAGCTCAGAAAGAACAGCACCCAAGCCCATTCCTTGAGCGTGCGTGCCAGTGATGTCACTGGCTGCATGTAAAGTAAATACCTCCTACATGGCACACTTTTAAGAAGATATTTAAGCTAGGGCTTGACAAATTTGCTTTGAATCTAGGAGCCAGCTAAAAAAGTTAGGCGCCATTTTTTTTTTTTTTTGGTATGACTCAGTGATGAGCCCCAGTGTCGTTACTAGGGTTGGTATCACCCCCCTCCACCAACTACAGACCCCCCCTCTCTCATTAAAGACCCACCCACTAAGTACAGACCCTGTTCCCGCAGTATAGATCCCTCTCACTAAACAGACACTGATCAAAGCCCAGGCGCCAGGGTGAAATTTCTAGTCGCATTGGCGACCTGGCGCCTGGGATTTGTCGAGCCCTGATTTACGCAAAAGCTCTGATTTTTGGGACCATTGGCATTTTTATAGCGATCAGTGCTATAAAATGCATCGATTACTGTAAAAATGTCACTGGCAGGGAAGGGGGGGGGGGGTTAACCACTTGACCACTGGGCACTTTAACACCCTTAATAACCAGATCAATTTTCAGCTTTCGGTGCGCTCACATTTTGAATGACAATAACTCAGTCATAGAAACACTGTAACCAAATGAAACTTTTGTCCTTTTTTTCCCACAAATAGAGCTTTCTTTTGGTGGTATTTGATCACCTGTGCGGCTAAAATAAGGATCACGATTTTTTTTTTGTTTAGAATAAAGATCAAGATTCTCGCGGTGTAACATCTTTTTTCACATTATACAAAAAAATATATTGCGTTTGAAAAACCGCTGCGCAAATACAGTGCAACATAAAATATTGCAACAACCACCATTGTATTCTGGGTCTCTGCTAAAAAAAATATATATCCTGTTTGTGTGTTTCAAGTAATTTTCTAGCAGAAAATAATGATTTTTTTACTTGTAAGCAACAAATGTCAGAAAAGGTTTGGTCTTTAAAAAGGGATTCCGACCGCAACTTCAGCCCCGGACCATTTTGCTGGTCAATGACCGTGCCAATGACTACGTCGCTTTAACTGACAATTGCGCGGTCGTGGCTCCCAAACAAAATCTACGTCCTTTTTCCCCCCACAAATAGAGCTTTCTTTTGGTGGTATTTGATCACCTCTGCGTTTAAATTTTTTTGCGCTATAAACAAAAATAGAGCGACAATTAAAAAAAAAAAAAAATGTAATGTTTTTTACTTTTTGCTATAGTAAATATCCCCCAAAAATATATAAAAAGCATTTTTTTTTCCTCAGTTGGGGCCGATACGTATTCTACATATTTTTAGTAAAATCGCAATAAGCGTTTATTGATTGGTTTGCACAAAAGTTATAGCGTCTACAAAATAGGAGGTCGTTTTATGGCATTTTTATATTAAAAAAAATGTACTAGTAATGGGGGCGATCAGCGATTTTTACCAGTACTGCGTCCTTATGGCGGACACTTGACACATTTTTGGGACCATTGGCATTTTTATAGCGATCAGTGCTATAAAATGCATTGATTACTGGCAGGGAAGGGGGGTGGGGGGGGGGGGTTTGACCACTGGGCACTTTAACACCCTTAATAACCAGATACATTTTCAGCTTTCCGTGCGCTCACATTTTGAATGACAATAACTCAGTCATAGAAACACTGTAACCAAATGAAACTTTTGTCCTTTTTTTCCCACAAATAGAGCTTTCTTTTGGTGGTATTTGATCACCTGTGCGTTTTTTTTTGTTTTTCGCTATAAGGCTCCATGCACACTGAAGCTGATAAAAGCTATTAAAAAAAAACTCCAGTAGCTTTGCAGGGAGCGTAGCAACGTTTTTTTAGAGTTTTTTCAATAGCTTTAGGGCTCTTTCACACGTCCGTTCTTTTTTTTAGATCAGTTTTTTCTCCCTTCAGTTGATCCGTTTTTTCATCAGTATTTCATCCGTTTTCCGTCCGTTTACATCAGTTTCCGTTCCGTTTTCCGTCCGTTTTTCATCAGTTTTTTTCATCCGTTTTTTTTTTTTTAGAACTTTTTTTTTTTTTTACATATTTTGATGAAAAACTGACGTTAGCGGATCGGATGGTAAACGGATCATCCGCTAACGTCCGTTCCGTTTTTTTGACGGAAGAAAAATAGGGTTTTCTTCCGTCCAAAAAAACAGAGCTTCCCGCAGACGGATGTTAACGGACGTTAGCGGATGCTCATCCGCTAACGGACGCTAACCCATAGGGAAGCATTGAGGTCCGTTAACAGACGTCCAAAAAACGGACGAACTGAACGGACGTGTGAAAGAGCCCTTAATCAGTGTTTTTCAGTGTAGCTTTTATCAGCTTTTTTTTTTTTCAATGGATAAAAAAAAAAAAAATGCAGAAAAATGCTGGGGCCAGCGTTTTAAATGTTATTGAGCAATTTTCAGCGTTTTTTTAGTTTTTTTTCACGCCAAAAAAAAACGGCACTTTGAACGCAAATTTCGGGCGTTCAGAAAAAAGCCAATAAACTCCAAACCTTATTAACACTGAATGGGCACAAAGCCAAAACGCCAATAAACTGCAGTTTAACAGCTTCAGTGTGCATAGAGCCTTAATGGAAATTTTGTCAAAAAAAAGTTTATTTCTATTATAAAATTTTGCAAAAAGGTATTTTTTCTTCATAAATTTGGCCTAAAATGTATACTGCTACATATCTTTGGTAAAAAAAAAAAAAATGTATTGGATATTATTTAGTCTGGGTGAAAGTTAGAGTCCACAAGCTATGGTACCAATATGTGAAGTACTGATGGCCTCTCTCATTTCTTGAGACCCCAACATGCCAGAAAAGTACAAATACCCCCCAAATGACCTATTTTTGTAAAGAAGACATCCCAAGGTATTTAGAAAGAGGCATTGTGCGTTTTTTGAAGTTGTCATTTTTTCCCACAAGTCTTTGCAAAATCAAGATTTTTTTTTTTTTTCACAAAATGTTCATATTATTAGGTTATTTCTCACACACAGCATATGCATACCACAAATTACACCCCAAAACACATTCTGCTATTCCTCCCGAGTATGGCGATACCACATGTGTGAGACTTTTACACAGCATGGCCACATACAGAGGCCCAACCTGCAGGGAGCACCATCAGGCGTTCTGGAACACCCAGGCCAATTCTGACATTTCTCTCCTACATGGAAAAATCATCATTTATTTGCTAAAAAATTACATAGAACCCCAAAACATTATATATGCTTTTTTTGCAAAGACCCTAGAGAATACAATGGCGGTCATCGCAACTTTTTATCGCGCATTGTATTTGCACAGAAATTTTTTTAACGCGTTTTTTTGGAAATAAAACAGTTTTGTGCTTTAACCACTTAAGACCCGGACCAATACGCTGGCAAATGACCCAAGGGGTTTTTGTGATTCGGCACTGCGTCGCTTTAACAGACAATTGCGCGGTCGTGCGACGTGGCTCCCAAACAAAATTTGCGTCCTTTTTTTCCCACAAATAGAGCTTTCTTTTGGTGGTATTTGATCACCTCTGCGGTTTTTATTTTTTGCGCTATAAACAAAAATAGAGCGACAATTTAAAAAAAAATGCAATATTTTTTACTTTTTGCTATAATAAATATCCCCCAAAAATATATAAAAAAACATTTTTTTTCCTCAGTTTAGGCCGATACGTATTCTTCTACATATTTTTGGTAAAAAAAAACGCAATAAGCGTTTATTGGTTGGTTTTCGCAAAATTTATAGCGTTTACAAAATAAATAGTTGCATTTTTATTAATTATTTTTTTTTTTACTACTAATAGCGGCGATCAGCGATTTTTTTCGTGACTGCGACAATATGGCGGACACTTCGGACAATTTTTACACATTTTTGGGACAATTGTCATTTTCACAGCAAAAAATGCATTTAAATTGCATTGTTTACTGTGGAAATGACAGTTGCAGTTTGGGAGTTAACCACAGGTGGCGCTGTAGGGAATGTGTGCCCTAATGTGTGTGTTTACTACTGTAGGGGGGTATGGCTGTAGGTGTGACGTCATCGATCGCGTCCCCCTATTACAGGGATGACGCGATCGATGCTCCGGCCACAGAGAAGCACGGGGAAGCCGTGTGTACACACGGCTCTCCCCGTTCTTCCGCTCCAGGGACGGATCGCCGCACTGCAGCGGCGATCGGGTCCGCGAATCCTGCGGTCCCGGAGCTTCGGACCGGGTCGCGGGCGCGCGCCCGCGACCCACGGCTGGGTACTAAAACCAACGTATATATACGTTGATGTGCCCAGCCGTGCCATTCTGCCGACGTAAATCTGCAGGAGGCGGTCCTTAAGTGGTTAAAAAAAAAAAGTAACGCCGAGTAAATAGATACCCAACATGTCACACTTCAAAATTGCACACGCTTGTGGAATGGCGCCAAACTTCGCTACTTAAAAATACCTATAGGTGACGCTTTAAAACGGATCTCCACCCTAAAGTGAAGTTCCGCTGATCGGAACCCTCCCCCCCCTCCGGTGTCACATTTGACACCTTTCAGGGGGGAGGGGGTGCAGATACCTGTCTAAAGACAGGTATTTGCACCCACTTCCGGCCTGCAGTCTCGGGAAAAAGACGGGTTTTTTTCCCACATCCCGTCTGTCCCCCGTTGTGTGCTGGGAACTCTCGGCTCCCAGCACACAGCGGGAGCCAATTGGTGGGCGCAGCGCGACTCGCGCCGTAGGGAACCCGGGCAGTGAAGCCGGAGCGCTTCACTTCCTGGTTCCCTCACCGTGGATGGAGGGGGGAGCAGCAGAGAGACGCCGCTGGACTCCAGGACAGGTAAGTGTCCTAATATTAAAAGTCAGCAGCTGCATTATTTGTAGCTGCTGGCTTTTAAGGGTCACCTTTACAGTGAGATATGGGGTCAATAAGACCCCACATCTCACCTCTAGGCTGGAAAGCCTGAAAAAAAAAACGATCCTGGCTTCGATCGTAGCGGTGAGTCGGAAGAAACACCGGAAGGCGAAGGGAGGGGGGGGGAATGTATCCTTTCGCCTCCCGTAAGAACGATCAAGAGGTGGAACAGCCGCCATGATCGTTCTTACGGTGAAGGAAATCGCCGCCTGAAAAAGATGATATCTGAATGATGCCTGTAGCTGCACCCATCATTCAGATATCCCTGCACAAAGTCAAGGATGTCATATGACGGCCAGGAAGTGGTTAAAACGCATTTTGTTTTCCAGAGTATTGTGCGGAGGTATTGCAGAGTATCGGCCGGGTATTGCAGAGCATTGCGCAGGGGTAGGGGTTTTGCAGAGCATTGCGCAGGGGGTAGGGGTTTTGCAGAGCATTGCACAGGGGGTAGGGGTTTTGCAGAGCATTGCACAGGGGGTAGGGGTTTTGCAGAGCATTACACAGGGGTAGGGGGTTTTCAGAGCATTACACAGGGGTAGGGGGTTTTCAGAGCATTACACAGGGGTAGGGGGTTTTGCAGAGCATTGCACAGGGGTAGGGGTATTGCAGAGCATTGCACAGGGATGGCTGGATCTGTGACTGCAATAGTCACAGATCCAGCCCACAGCACTGCTGACACCCGTGCTCCTCTCACACTGTACCGATCGGTACAGAGAGAGGAGGGAGGAACCAGCGGTTTGATTACATGTGATCGCTCCGTCAGCGGCAATTTACCGTGATCCGTGATGCGCCAGGTCCTCTGGACCCAGCGGTCACAGACACTCCCATGTGCGCGCGGGACCACCTTGTAGACGTATATTGTCTATAAGGCAGTGACCTGCAGCACAATTTCAAAGTCGTGATTCAAGTGTGAACGAGGGGGGGGGGGGCCATAGAACACAATAAAATATCTCCACTCGGTCAGACTCTCATCCATGCCACTGTGACGACATGTCGGCGTCTTACCCGGCTTCCACCTTCCGGGATGAGGGCTGATGTCACATCTGTTCCTACTTAAACGTTTCGTCCTTACGACGTTGACAAGGGGGCCCACTTCTGTAAACTACTCTTTAAAGTATAAGACACATTTGAATCCCAGCCATGGCTCTTTCCATAAACACAGTAGAAGGAGCATTGTCACCCGAGGACAGGAAGTGTTACTGGGCAGAATTAGCAAGTAAAATTAAGGAGAGAAAAGCCACCACGGAACGCAGCAAACTGCCTGCCCATGTGTAATTTATAACATTTTAATATTTTTTGGTTTAACTATATTTGAATGATTTTCAATTAAAAAGTGTATGTAAATGCAAACACTGTATAAAAAAAAAACAGACACTGGGCGATATTAACATTTAGCCCCACTTTCATAATGCCGTACCCTTCCTCTCCCACATTTCAGGGGGTGTAGCCAGCAGAAGATGCTTGCCAGCTTCCACCGACATCAAACATACAAAGGGGTTCAGTGGAAACCCTCCGCCACTGGAGACAACTCAGATCCTGGACAGCTGAGGTCTGGACAGGGGCGTGGCACAGCATCCGGTAACTCCCAAGTCATGAGAAGAGATGCATCCCGGGATGCTGGTACATTATAAGTATTTTTTTCCATTTAATTAATTGAGGCCATACTCTGACCACGCTAGGAGAGATCCGCTACTGTACTTAATGCGGTCGGTAGAGATGGACTCGACATGTTGAGATGCAATTGAAAACACTGCCGAGAACTGTCCCACTTCCTTCCTCCGCCCAAGGGCTGCTAAGGCGATACGTCATATCGCCTTTTGGCGGCCCATCCCTGTAGGCGATTGCCTGGGACAAGTGACAGGTCCCAGGCCTGGTCAATCAGATAGCGCACAGCGCCGCTCGCACATGCGCAGTGAGTGCCCAGACCGTGAAGCCGAAATCTGTCACGGCCCCGGTGCCCACAGTAACGAGGACGCCGGCCGGAGAGGGGGGGGGGGGAGTGGAGCTACGGCGGGCGTGTTGCTGGACCGTGGAGCAGGTGAGTGCATGTTTATTAAAAGCCAGCTACACTTTTTGTAGCTGCTGACTTTTAATAAACATTCAAAATGCCTGGAACGGAAAAGTGCCTCTGCTCCTACTATTCACATGCTGTTCCGTATGATCAACAAGGTTATACCAATATATATATATATATATATATATATATATATATATATATATATATATATATATATATATATATATATATACCGTGTTTCCCCGAAAATAAGACGTACTCCGAAAATAAGCCATAGCGGGATTTCGAGACAAGATCGAAATATAAGACACCCCTCCGAAAATAAGACGTAGCGATGTAGTGTCGAATCTCCGAAAATAAGACGTGGCGAATCTCCGATAATAAGACGTAGTGTCGTATGCGTAGCGGCGCGGCGCGGAGCGGGAAACAACACGTGATAGGCGTACAGTACTGTACTGGAACTGAAGTGAGGAGAAGAACGCTGTGTAAAGCTGTAAAGCTTCTCCCAGCACTGACCAGCAAACCCCTCTCTCACCCCACACAAACACCAGGGGATAGGGGGAAAAGCTGCTACTGAGCCCAAAGAGATCACCCCAGCTCCACTTTGCTCCACATCAGCTTTGCTGGCCTAGCCAGACAAGATGAGTGCAAAGAGAAGAAGTTGGATATCCGAATGGTCCAAAAATGGCGTGCAGAATACGATAATCTCAGTCTACAGGTGGACAGAGGAAATGCTAAGAAGCGCAAGTGTGGTTCAGGTAGGCAACCTTTATTTTCTGTAATAAAAATAAGACACCCCCCGAAAATAAGCCATAGTGTGATTTCTTGAGGAAAAAAAAATATAAGACGGTGTCTTATTTTCGGGGAAACACATATACATATATATATATATATATATATATATATATATATATATATATATATAAAGGGGTTGTCCTCATAAGTTTAATAAGATATGGCAGCCGTGGCTTGATATAGAGGATTCCTTTTGGAGCGATACCCCGCTCTCTCAACCGTAATCGACAGGGGGGCGAGGGGGGACAGGCCGGAGTGGTGGTAAGTTTGCGTGTGTGTGGCTGGCTGTGTGTGTGTTTGATTTGTTTGCTTTTTGTTGGGGTTAATCTTATATTGCTGCAGGTTGTTATAGGGTATGACCCCTCGGGGTCCAGTACACCTATGCTGGTACATTTGTTGCTAGGACCCCCGGTTGGGGCCTACGGAACCACGCCTACGGAACCATCTTCTGCCCTGTATACTGTGATCTTTATGGTATGTTCCCTGTGTGCATTGTCCGATATTGTGCCTTTAAGCAGTATACTTTTGTATGTGCAGAAAACCAAATAAACAAAGTTTACAAAAAAAATGCCTGGAACTCCCCTTTAACACCGATTATGAGTCGATGTCACAAACGTTTTTCGTTCAGCTATAAACGATTTCCTAAAATAATTAACTAGCCTGGGTTTATTTTCTTTATCATTTTCTCGGCGTTCAGCTACAAGAAACTGTTTCTTTCTATGCACAACCCTTCCCACTCATAGTACGTGCCGATATGCCTGTTCACTGAGCGTAGAACGGTATCCGATTCGATTTCTAAATGCTCACAAGGAGCAAAAAAGGGAACGTTATCCTTTAGGTAGGTAGGTGCCCGACAACCATAAGTCAAAGCTTGCATGGAACGTCTGCGAGGACCCAGCCTGTGTTCCAGACACATATGAACACACGCCGCCAATAGAAAGCATAGGGTAATCAAGCCGACACGTATGATTCATTCACTGCAAGTCTTGCCAACACAAACCGTATTCCAGGCCACATGAGCAAAAGTGAATTAAGCTGCGGCTGAATGGCAGGGATGGAGAACCGGCATCGGCGGTGGGGAGGGAGGGGGGGTGCCAAATGCTCCTCATTCATTCAGCACTAGGCCCAAAACAGCAAAGCCACACATGAGACACCAACAGTAGCATTACAGTTAAACAAAATAGGGGAGTAAAAAATAAAAAAAAATAGATGCATCAGTGAAAAAAATGACAGAAGGAGGTCTCTACGGCCGAGAGGGAGCGTGACATTGAGATCCGCTCCAGGACACAACGGGTTAACGGCACAGACTTTTCCGCCAACATCCTAAGGGTACACTTGTGTATGATCAGAGAAATAATCCGTTGCAATCAATGCTGAGAGTTGTTTTTTTCTCCTCTCCTCTCTTAGAGAACAGACCTCTGGAAGTGGGGGGAGGTCATTCAAGAAAAAAAACACACACACACCCAGCCCCTTCAACTCCCCTCGTCATTGATGCACAAGACGATCGTGACATTCTGCAGCATTGCAATGCTAAACGTTAAAGCGGTAGCGTAAAATGGGTTTGCGGTTACACAGGGTGAGGATGATGAGCAGGCAATGAAGGGGTCGGGGGGGGGGGGATTACACTGCAATCTTGTACAGCCAGAGCACCCTAGATCACTAGTCCAATAGTACATACTGTCACCCATCACCACTGATCTGAATGCACACAATACATAGCATACCTATGGTACAGAGACCTGCATGGCTGTAGTAAACCTTTAGTGCGGTGGGGGGGGGGGGGCCTGAATAGGTGGTGATATATTTGAAGATGGGACCATACTGTACATTCCATGGAGGTTACATAGAACTTTAGAGGGCCGATAATGAGGACACAATGCCATAAACGCAACAACGTGGGCCATGTAACAATTTTGCACATCCCTGAAAAGAGACCTATAGGGGATCTCATGATAATAGACTAGGAAACTTGGCTGAACCGATCAGGGGTGAACACTAGACTGGGGGTTATAATGCAGCATAGCACTGCATAGACTTCTAGGAGGTTGGGTCAGTTCTAAAATTTTGCATACTTAGCAGCAACTTTTGGGAGGTTGGGGGAAGTTCTCATACCGATGTGATGTGTTGTAACACCAGCAGAAATAAGGGTCCTCCCTTTGACCGCAGAGACTGGCTGATCTGCATTGGGGTTATCATTAGAAGGACTGGTTATATCCTAGAATGTTGTATTTGGACATCTGGAAGGCCCCCACACAAGAGTGGGATTCCCCGTATAGCAAGAAGGGCTGACCTGGATGGAGGTTAACATTTTGGGATTACTAGGGTTCCCCTGGGAGGTTGCTAGGGGTTCCTTGAGGGTACCTCCAGGAGGTTGCAGGGGATTCCTTGAGCGTACCTCCAGGAGGTTGCTGGGGGTTCCTTGAGCGTACCTCCAGGAGGTTGCTGGGGGTTCCTTGAGCGTACCTCCAGGAGGTTGCTGGGGGTTCCTTGAGCGTACCTCCAGGAGGTTGCTGGGGGTTCCTTGAGCACTTTCTGCCTCTTTAGAGTGGGATTCCCTGTCTACCAAGAAGGGCTGACCTGGATGGAGGTTAACATTTTGGTATTATGAGACTTCCTCCGGGAGGAGGAAGCTAGGGCTTCCTTGAGGCTTCCTCCGGGAGGTAGCTAGGGCTTCCTCCGGGAGGTAGCTAGGGCTTCCTTGAGGCTTCCTCCGGGAGGTAGCTAGGGCTTCCTTGAGGCTTCCTCCGGGAGGTAGCTAGGGCTTCCTTGAGGCTTCCTCCGGGAGGTAGCTAGGGCTTCCTTGAGGTCTCCTCCGGGAGGTAGCTAGGGCTTCCTTGAGGCTTACTCCGGGAGGTAGCTAGGGCTTCCTTGAGGCTTACTCCGGGAGGTAGCTAGGGCTTCCTTGAGGCTTACTCCGGGAGGTTGCTAGGGCTTCCTTGAGGCTTACTCCGGGAGGTTGCTAGGGCTTCCTTGAGGCTTACTCCGGGAGGTTGCTAGGGCTTCCTTGAGGCTTACTCCGGGAGGTTGCTAGGGCTTCCTTGAGGGTACCTCCGGGAGGTTGCTAGGGCTACCTTGAGCACTTTCTGACTCTTTTAATAAGTTCCCATTGACACCATTGATCTTTTTTTAGCTATCTTTAAGTTATATTAAGGGTTTTACTATGTTGAGAAAGGTTGTATTAGGAGAAGGATGGGTCTTTTTGTCACATATTAAAATACTGCACTCCAGTCCCAGCACCCCCTATATATAAGGGGACCTCCATCAAGTTGGGAGCCCTTGAGGACTATGAGCACATGGGTGGGGGTCATATTTCAGAATTAGAAAAAGGATAAATCA
This sequence comes from Rana kukunoris, assembly GCA_029574335.1. Classification (NCBI taxonomy): domain Eukaryota; kingdom Metazoa; phylum Chordata; class Amphibia; order Anura; family Ranidae; genus Rana; species Rana kukunoris. The sequence goes on from CM056055.1 coordinate 213,215,381, forward strand.
TAATGTCAGGACACCTCCATTAGGCTGGGTGTGCTCTAGTGCTATAGGGATGGGCTGACACCTTGCTACTATATTTGGAGAAGGATGGTCTTATCAATCAAATCATGCACATCCAGGACCCCCTGCAAATATATGGAGACTTCCATTGGACTGGATGACCTCTAAGATAATAGAGACCTCCAGGAGGGGTGTCCTCTAGGACTATGAAGACCTAGATGGGGTTAACATCTCAGTATTACAGGAAGGATGGGTCATGTAGTCATGTAGTAAAATTTTGCACTATATATAGGACTTCCTATATACAAGGAGACCTCCAATAGGATGGGTGCCTTCTAGGACTACGGGGCAAGGGTGACACCTTCCTTCTAGGACAGATCATGTTTTTAGGTATTACAATGTTGTACTGGAACACCCAAAGTCCTCTATAATCAGACTGGGGGCCCCTAGGACTGCGGGGACATGCAAGGGGCCTCTGTAGGACTACACAGCAGTCAGGGGGAGGGTTCTCTAGGACTTTAGGGAAGTGGGTGGTTCTCTAGGACTATGGGGCAGTTGGGGGGGTTCTCTAGGACTATAGTGCATTCGATGGGGTCCTCTCTAGGACTTTAGGGAAGTGGGTGGCTCTCTAGGACTATGGGGCAGTTGGGGGGGTTCTCTAGGACTATAGTGCATTCGATGGGGTCCTCTCTAGGACTTTAGGGAAGTGGGTGGCTCTCTAGGACTATGGGGCAGTTGGGAGGGTTCTCTAGGGCATTCAAGGGGGTCTATAGTGGACTATAGTGCATTCAGGGGGGGGGGGGGTCTTTAGGACTATGATGCAGTTGGGGGGGGGGGGGTTCTCTAGGACTTTAGGGAAGTGGGTGACTCTCTAGGACTATGGGGCAGTTGGGGGGGTTCTTTAGGACTATAGTGCATTCGAGGGGGTCCTCTCTAGGACTATAGGAAAGTGGGTGGTTAATTAGGACTATGGGGCTGTCGGGGGGTTGTCTACGACTATAGTGCGTTTGAGGGGGTCCTCTCTAGGACTATAGGGAAGTCGGTGGGGCTCTCTGGGACTATAGGACAGTCGGGGGGGGGGGGTCCTCTGGGATTATAGGACAGTCGGGGGGGGGGGGTCCTCTGGGATTATAGGACAGGGGGGGGGGGGGGGGGGGGGGGGGGGTCCTCTGGGACTATAGGACAGTCGGGGGGGGGGGGGGTCCTCTGGGACTATAGGACAGTCGGGGGGGGGGGTCCTCTGGGACTATAGGACAGTCGGGTGGGGGGGGTCCTCTGGGACTATAGGACGGGGGGGGGGGGGGTCCTCTGGGACTATAGGACAGTCGGGTGGGGGGGGTCCTCTGGGACTATAGGACAGTCGGGTGGGGGGGGTCCTCTGGGACTATAGGACAGTCGGGTGGGGGGGGTCCTCTGGGACTATAGGACAGTCGGGGGGGGGGTCCTCTGGGACTATAGGACAGTCGGGGGGAGGGGGTCCTCTGGAACTATAGGACGGGAGGGGGTCCTCTGGGACTATAGGACAGTCGGGGGGAGGGGGTCCTCTGGGGCAGTCGGAGGTTCTCTAGGACTATGGGGCAGTCAGAGAGAGGGGGTTCTCAGGGATTATAGGGCAGTTGGGGGTTCACTAGGACTATAGGGCAGGGCTGACACCTTCCTATTGGGAGGGGGATGGGTCATGCTGTCACCTATTACTATATTGCACAGCAAGGACCCCCTGTATATAGAATGTTGGGGGCCCCTCTAGGAATATGTGGGGGGGGTACTTTTTTAAATTTAGGGATGGATGGGTGGGCCCTATGAATGGCAGTCTTGGGGCCCCTCTAGGATTGTGGGGGAGGGGGTTGACTTATTTTAATTTTGAATGGATGGGCCCTATGATGTGCAGTCTGGGGGCCCCTGTGAGTGGGGGCAGGGTTTCCCTAATTGCGGTGGTAGGTAAGTTGGGGGAGGGGGGTAGGTGGACGGGGAGGTAGGTGGACAGGGTAGGTTGGGGGAGGGGGGGTAGATGGACAGGGTAGGTTGGGGGAGGGGGGGGTAGATGGACAGGGTAGGTTGGGGGAGGGGGGTAGGTGGACGGGGAGGTAGGTGGACGGGGTAGGTGAAGATGGGTGCAGGGATGAGAAGACACCTTACCTTCCATCATGGTGGCACACTCTCATTCCTCAATCTCCTCAGGAGGCCGGAGAGGGGAGGGCAGCCGAGCTCCGCACTGAGGATGATAGGGGGTGGGGGCCCCGGGGGTGCTCTGTATCCAGGGGCCCGCTATCCGCCCGGAGGATGCTGAGACAAGACGGAGATCACACCGCTGCCAGGAGCCGGCCAATCCCCGCCCTCCTCCGAGGTCACGTGCCGCGCTCCCCTCACACAATACACACAGCCGCGCGCGCTCCCGCTGACAGACTCGGACACACACCGGTCGGGCCCGCGGTTATGTGACGCGAATCTCTCAGGGGCCCCTATGAATGTGAAGGACAGTACAGGAGACACAATGAGTGTGAGGGCCAGGATAGTACAGGGGCCCCAATGGCTGGGAGGGTCAGAACATTACAGGGGCCCCTATGGGTGAGTGAGGGCCAGGACAGCACAGAGGCCCCAATAGGTGTGGGGGCCCAGTATAGGGGCCCCTATGGGTAAGTGACGGCCAGGACAGTACAGGGAACCCTATGGGTGTGAGGGCCAGGGCAGTACTTGGGCCCCTATGGGTGAGGGAGGGCCCCATATGAGTGGGGGCCAAGACATTACAGGGGCCCCTATGGGTGATTGAGGGCCAGAACAGTATAGGGGCTCCTATCGGTGTGAGAGCCAAGGCAGTATATGGGTGTGAGAGCCAGGGCAGTTTAGGGGCCCCTATGGGTGAGTGAGGCCCAGGAAGTACAGGAGCCCCAATGGGTGTGAGGGCCAGGACAGTATAGGGGCCCCTATGGGTGTGAGGGCTGGGACAGTATAAGGGGACCCCTATGGGTGAGTGAGGGCCAGGACAGTACAAAGGCCCCAGTCGGTGGGAAAATGTAGGTACAGGGGACTCAATGGGTGCAAGGATTTGGGGGCCAGGACAGTATAAGGGCCCCGATGGATGGCAAGTGTGTGTGGTGGGCAGGACAGTAGAAGGAACAGAATGGATGAAAAGATATATGTGTTAGGATAGTACAGGAGTTGAGGGTACAGGATAGTACCGGGTCCCCCTTTGTTTCCCGGGCCAGGTAAAGGACCAAGTCAGTACAGGAACTCCTTTTTATGCGTGGGGGCCAGGACAGTACAGGGGCCCCAATGGATGGAAAAATGTGAGTGTTAGCATAGTATAGGAGATGAGGTTGCAGGATGCAAGGATAAAGGTACAGGACAGTACAGGGGCCCCAATGGGTTCATGGATGTGGAAGTCAATACAGGTGCATTAGTGTCAATACAAGGAATCCAATGGATGTAGGTGCCAGATCAGCACAGGGGCCCCAGTGGGTGCAAGGATGTGGGTGTCAATTGAGGAAACCCTAGGGCTGCAATAATGAGGGTGCCAGGACACTACAGGGGACCCAGTGGGTGTAAGCATGTGGGTGTCAGACAGTACAGGGGACCCATTATGTATAAGAATATGAATGTCAGGACAGTACAGGAGGCCCAGTGGTATCAATCTGATATGGGACCCAAAGAAGGTGCTCTGATATTTGGTGAAGCATGTGGGTGTCAGTCAAGCAGAGGAAAGGTCATGGGTCATAGTAGGTGAAGGACACGGGTCATAGTAGGTGAAGGACATTGGTCATAGTACGTGAAGGACACGGGTCATAGTCGGTGAAGGACACGGGTCATAGTCGGTGAAGGACACGGGTCATAGTAGGTGAAGGACACGGGTCATAGTCGGTGAAGGACACGGGTCATAGTAGGTGAAGGACATTGGTCATAGTACGTGAAGGACACGGGTCATAGTCGGTGAAGGACACGGGTCATAGTCGGTGAAGGACACGGGTCATAGTAGGTGAAGGACATTGGTCATAGTCGGTGAAGGACACGGGTCATAGTCGGTGAAGGACATGGGTCATAGTCGGTGAAGGACACGGGTCATAGTAGGTGAAGGACATTGGTCATAGTACGTGAAGGACACGGGTCATAGTCGGTGAAGGACACGGGTCATAGTCGGTGAAGGACACGGGTCATAGTCGGTGAAGGACACGGGTCATAGTAGGTGAAGGACATTGGTCATAGTCGGTGAAGGACATTGGTCATAGTCGGTGAAGGACACGGGTCATAGTCGGTGAAGGACACGGGTCATAGTCGGTGAAGGACATGGGTCATAGCCCTACAAAGGGATACTAATTTGCTAATTGGTAAAATATATCAGTGTCAGACCAGTAGAGGGCAGAGAAATGGGGGACAAAACAGTAGAGAGGACCCAGTGGGTGCAGCCTTGACGGTTGAAGAGGCATATGGATGTCAGGCCAGTACAGGAGACCCCCATTGGTGCACTCTGCTAGTTGGTGAAGGCTATAGATGTCGGCTTATTAGAGGGGACCCAATGGGGTGCCTGGCTAGTATGTGAAGCATATGAGTGTCAGGCCAGTTAAGGAAATTCAATGGGTGCATTGTGCCAGTTGGTGAGGGTTATGGGTGGCATGCCAGTAGAAGGGACCTAATGGGTTCTCCTTGGTAGTTAGTAAAAGATATGAGTATAATACTAGTCAATTGGGCACAATAGGTGTAGTTTGGTAGTAGGTGAAGGATATTGATGTCAGGCCAGTAGGGAGCCCAGTTGGTGCTCTCTGCTATTTGGTAAAGGACTTGGGTGTCAGGCCAGTAGAGGGGACCCAATGGAGCTCCTTGGTAGTTGGAGAAGGATATGGGTGACAGGACAGTAGTTGCATGGGACCCAATGGAGCTTCTTGGTAGTTGAAGAATGATATATGTGACAGAACAGTAGAGGGGACCCAATGGAACTTCTGGGTGGTTTGAGAAGGATATGGGTAACAGAACAGTAGAGGGGACCCAATAGAGCTCATGGGTGGTTGGAGAAGGATATGGGTGACAGAACAGTAGAGGGGACCCAATAGAGCTCATGGGTGGTTGGAGAAGGATGTGGGTGACAGAACAGTAGAGGGGACCCAATGGAGCTCCTTGGTTGCTGGGAGAAGGATATGGGTGACAGAATAGTAGAGGGGCCCAGTGGAGTTTCTTGGTCATTGAAGAAGTATATGGGTGACATGCCAGTAGAGGGGGACCCAATGGAGCTCCTTGATAGTTGATGAGGCATATGGGTGGTACAGGAGACCCCCGTTGGTGCACTCTGCTATTTGGTAAAGGATTTGGGTGTCAGGCTAGTAGGGGGCCCAGTTGGTGCATTCTGCCATTTGGTAAATCATTTGGGTGTCAGGCTAGTAGGGGGCCCAGTTGGTGCACTCTGCCATTTGGTAAATCATTTGGGTGTCAGGCCAGTAGAAGAGACCCAATGGAGCTCCTAGGCAGTTTGAGAAGGTTATGGGTGACAGAACAGTAGTGGGATCCAATGGAGCTCCTTGATAGTTGGAAAAGGATATGGGTGACAGAACAGTAGAGGGGACCCAATGGAGTTTCTTGGTCATTGGAGAAGGATATTAGGTGACAGGCTTGTAGAAGGGACCCAATGGAGCTCCTTGGTAGTTGAAGGATATGGGTGACAGAACAGTAGAGGGGACCCAATAGAGCCCCTTGGTAGTTGGAGAATAATATGGGTGACAGGCCAGTAGAGGAGAACCAATAGAGCCCCTTGGTAGTTGGAGAATAATATGGGTGACAGGCCAGTAGAGGAGAACCAATAGAGCCCCTTGGTAGTTGGAGAATAATATGGGTGACAGGCCAGTAGAGGGGACCCAATGGAGCTCCTTGGTAGCTGAAAGATATGGGTGACAGAACAGTAGAAGGGACCCAATGGAGTTTCTTGGTCATTGGAGAAGGATATGGGTGTCAGGCCAGTAGAGAAGGCCCCTGCTGGTGCACCCTGCTACTTCATGGAGGCTAAAGATGTTGGTGTATATAGAGGGAACCCAATGGGCATGCCTAGCTAATTTGGGAAACATATGGGTTTTAGGCCAGTAAAGGGAATTCAGCAGGTGCATTGTGCCATTTGGTGATGGATATTGGTGTCAGACCAGTAGCGTGAGCCCAATAGATACACCTTGCTAGTAGGTGACATATGGATGTCAGGGCCAGTACAGGGAGACCGAATGGGTTTTCCTTAGTAGTTGGTAAAAGATATGGGTATCAGACTAGTAAATGGGGCACAGCGGATGTACTAGCTTACTAGTTGGTAAATAATTTGGTTGTCAGGCCAGCAGAGGGGACCCAATAGAGATCCTTGGTAGTTGGTAAAAGATATGGGTATCAGACTGGTAAATGGGGCATATTGGGCACAACTTGCTAGCTGGTGAAGGATATGGCTGTTATGGCCCGTACACACGATCCGAATATCGGACGAAAACGATCGTCCGAGGAAGAATCATACGATTTTCGGATCGTGTGTACACTACTTTCGAGAGCCGATCATGACAGTTCATCCGATATTATTCGATCGGACAAGCGCGAAAATTTTCCTCGTACGATGTCAGTTTAGTCAGTACAGTTGTCGTCCGACAATACAATACAAATACATTACAACACATGACATTACTTCCGATAATTTTTTTCTGCCGCACGAGAATTTTCGTGACTTTAATAACCTATTTTATTTTACTTGCGACAATTAAGTGAAAAAAGTCGTACGATCCGTCATACGATATTCGGATCGTGTGTACGGGGCATTAGGCCAGTAGGGGGCCAAATTGATGCGCACTGCTAATTGATAAAGGATTTGGGTGTCAGGCCAGTAGAAGGGTCTCAGGTGTCCTCCTTGGTAACTGGGGAAGGATATTTCTTCCAATGCAGGTAGGGGACACAATGCATTTACCTTGCTCAGTTAGCAAGGGATATCTTTTTTTTTTTTTAGAGCAGAATAATGCCTCGTTTCCACTGAGCGGTACGGTTCAGTTCGGTACGCTATTTTGGGTGTTTCCATTATGAAAGCGTGCCATAAAAGCGAACCGTACCGCACCATTCTGGGTCCTGCTTCAGATGTGGGGCCATAGAAAATGGAACGGCTCCATTAGGGCGGACCTACAAATACATCTCACTGATTGGTGCACGTGCTAGGCTTTTTTTCTAAACCTTGTATGGTCCCAGGTGATCCGATTTGCAGTGGAAACGCTCAGCAGAATAGACCGGACCATTCTAACCCGTTCCATTCTAAGCGACCCGAACCGATCCGCTCAGTGGAAACAAGGCATAAGGAACTGATTCTGCCAATTACTGAAAGAGATGGATGTCTGGCCAGAAAAGGGGCCCCAATGGGTGCATGCTGGATACATGAATGTCAGACTGGTAAAAGGGACCCAAAGGGTGCAACACTCATAGCTGGTGAAGGATATACAGTATGTATCAGACCAGTAATGGGGATTCAATGGGGGTGCCTTTCTGTTTGACAGGGGCGGACTGACAACTCATGGGGCCCTCGGGCAATAGAAGATTATGGGGCCCCTGGGCTTACAGATGGCCACCAGTACAGGAGGTAGTGCAGAGGCGGGGCAGCTAAAATCTCTGGATTTTCACATCAAAAGCATGTCGTTTTGGACATATCAGGGACAGATGTAAAAAAAAAACATAGATTTTTACATACTGTCCATGGTTTTACTGAGCCTGGTATCCCTGATGGAGCCCCCTAGTGGCATGGGGCCCTCGGGCAGTGCCCGAGTGACTCAATGGTCAGTCTGGCCCTGACAAGGGATTTAGGTTTAGAAGCAGTAGAATATGTGACTACGAGACTAGGAGCACCAATTAGTGCATTCTGGTAATTGGTGAAGGAGTGTGTGTGGGGGGGGGGGGGGGGGGGGGTGTGTACGAGATTTAAAGAACCCGGCCCTTTAATGAAAATGAAACCAAACTGACCAAAGACCATTTTAAGGTGTGCAGTCACAGCTCTGCATTCCGGTGTTAGAAAAGTCTTGGCTTGCTGCATCTTTGATGTTTTTATTTTTATTAATAAGGTAAGCTTCCATAACAATAAGTAGTAAAGCGTGCATAAAGCAGATATCTTTTCATGTGACAACACCAAAGACATTTAACTTTGCTACAATGTTGGGTAGTGAGTGTACAGCTTGTATAACAGTGTAAATATGCCGTCACCTCAAACTAATTCAACACACAGCCATTAATGTCTAAACTGCTGGCAACAAAAGTGAGTACACCCCTAAGTGAAAATGTCCAAATTGGGTACAATTATGCTATTTTCCCTCCCCGGTGTCATGCGACTCAATAGTGTTACACGGTCTCAGGTGTGAATGGGGAGCAGGTGTGTTAAATTTGGTGTTATCGTTCTTGCTCTCTCCTACTGGTCACCTCTCTGAGGATCTGAAAAAAAAAGAATTGTTGCTCTACATAAAGATGGCCTAGGCCAGTGATGGCGAACCTTGGCACTCCAGGTGTTTTGGAACTTCATTTACCATGATGCTCTGCAGTGTAGTTGAGCATCATGGAAAATGTAGTTCCAAAACATCTGGGGGTGCCAAGGTTCTCCATCGCTGGCCTAGGCTATAAGAAGATTGGCAAGACCCTGAAACTCAGCTGCAGCACAGTGGCCAAGACCATACAGCGGTATAACAGGACAGGTTCTATTTAGAACAGGCCTTACCATGGTTGACCAAAGAGGTTGAGGTCACGTGCTCAGCGCCATACCTAGAGGTTGTCTAGATGTGTGATTGCCATCACCCCTCTGAAAACAGAGAATATATGAAAAAAGCTCTAGCTTGGGACTATCATGGAAAAAAATTAGGGCTGTTACTGATCAAATTTTTTTTTCGATTAATCTTTTTTTTTTTTTTTTCTCGATTATTCGACTAATTTCGATTAAAGCGGTTGTAAACCCGCATATACATTTTTTTTTTTTTTTACACCTGCAAGGCAAAAGCCATAATGAGCTAGTATGGCACCGCATATTAGCTCATTATGAAATACTTACCTTGGAACTAGGCAGGGCTGGTGCAAGGATTTTTGACACCCTAGGCGTAACCCAATTTTGCCGCCCCCTGGCTCCGCTCCTGACCCCACCCCCTTTGCCCTGCCCATGTATATGGTGGAGGTGTCAGGGATAGAGTTTTTTTTTTTTTTTGCAGCACCTCTCCACCTATTTCTTCAGCCGTGGTCTCCACCTGCGCCTCTGGACCCGGCCTGAAGACAAATAGTGGCAATACACCACCCCTTTACAATGCAGTGCCTGCTTTATATCACAGCCCCCCTCCTCACATCATAGACCTTCCCCCATTACATCAGTGTCCTCAGCCCCCCTTCCTTGCATCCCACTTTATTTGTGCCTCAGTCCTCTTCACAGCCCCTCTTGTACCCCAGTCCCCTCCACAGCTCCCAAACTTGTATCCCAGTCCCCTTCACAGCCCCCCTCCCTGTATACCAGTCCCCTCCACAGCCCCCCTTTGCTTTAATACCACTTTAAGAGGATAAAGTTAATCAAGTAATTCTGTTATACATCAATATATAGGCAGATTGGTAAGGAAAGAAGTTAAAAACAAGAGATAAACAGACTGGAGTAAACCTACTTACAGTGCTGACAAGGAAAGAGAGAGCGAAAGGGGGGGGCTGTGAGAGAGAGAGAAGGGGGGGCTGTGTGAGAGAGAGAGAAGGGGGGGGGCTGTGTGAGAGAGAGAGAAGGGGGGGCTGTGTGAGAGAGAGAGAAGGGGGCCTGTGAGAGAGAAGGGGGGCCTGTGAGAGAGAAGGGGGGGGCTGTGAGAGAGAGAAGGGGGGGGCTGTGAGAGAGAGAAGGGGGGCTGTGAGAGAGAGAAGGGGGGGCTGTCAGAGAGAGAAGGGGGGCTGTCAGAGAGAGAAGGGGGGGGCTGTCAGAGAGAGAAGGGGGGGGGGGTTGTCAGAGAGAGAAGGGGGGGCTGTCAGAGAGAGAAGGGGGCTGTCAGAGAGAGAAGGGGGGGCTGTCAGAGAGAGAGGGGGGGCTGTCAGAGAGCGAAGGGGGGGCTGTCAGAGAGCGAAGGGGGGGCTGTGAGAGAGAGAAGGGGGGGGCTGTGAGAGAGAGAAGGGGGGCTGTCAGAGAGAGAAGGGGGCTGTCAGAGAGAGAAGGGGGGCTGTCAGAGAGAGAAGGTGTCCCCTTAGGCTGCATTCACACCTAGGCGTCAAAACGCCCGACGCTCGACACGCTGGAGGGGCGAATTTCCATTGCTGTCTATGAGATGGTTCACATCGAACGCCGAAACGCCGTGCGCCTGCCGCCTGAAAAAAAAGTCCCGGACCCTTTTTTTCAGGCGGCATTGGCGTTCGGCCATAGACAGCAATGGAAAGAATTTGTTAAAAAAAAAAAAAGTTAATCGAATCGCGGCAAAGTAAGCCGTGTACGCGGCGTTACTTGTTGCGTAGGTGTGACCTAGGCGTACCGTCGAATTTGCATTATTGTCTATGGAGACCGTTCACATCTCCTAACGCCCTACGCCGATAGAACGTCGAACGCTGATTTTGGAAAAAGTCCCGGACCCTTTTCCGACGCGCGTATCGGGCGGCTTTGGCGTTCCGCATAGCCGACAATGGCTATACAAAAAGCGGGATTTTTAAACGACGCATTTTGTCGTCGCAAATCGCCGATACAAAACGCCTAAACTTTGTCGCCCAAAATCGCTGACGCCTAGGTGTGAATGCAGCCTTAGGCAGTCCGTCCGCAAACTCACTCCACGCTGTCCCCTGCAGCCAGCGCAGCGCCCCCCTACTGATGTGCGCTCTAGGCCACCGCCTAACTTGCCTATTGGTAGCCCCGGCCCTGAGTGGCGGCAGGGATCGCCGAACGTTTTGATATAAGATTTGTGTGGGTCGGCTAGAAAATGTGGAAGCGGTCGCAGTTTAGAAATCATGTCCTGATTTTTTTTGATTTTTTTCACATTCTAGATTCACTATCCGTTCCTTTTACGGGACAAATTTTGCCGCAAAAACGACGATATTTCGCAAAAACGATTGGGTGAAACGTTCCACAAAGTAATATCAGTCCGATCGGGAACAATCCGCACGTTTCGGTATATTACTCGTCTATGTAGTAAAAAGAAAAGAAAACTGTGGGAGGAGTTAGGGTGGCCAATTCGGCTCACACACTAAAGACACAGCAGCCTATATGCAAATTTACAAACAAACAACAGGATTGGTTAACTTCTTAAGGACCGCCTCCTGCACATAAACGTCGGCAGAATGGCACGGCTGGGCACATCCACGTATATTTACGTCGGTTCTAGTACCCAGACGTGGGTCACGGGCGCGCGCCCGCCCGCGGCGCGCTACCGTGAACCCGGTCCGAAGCTCCGTGACCGCGGGACTCGCAGACCCGATCGCCGCTGGAGTGCGGGGATCGGTCCCCGGAGCTGAAGAACGTGGGAGAGCCGTGTGTAAACACAGCTTCCCCGTGCTTCACTGTGGCGGCAGCATCGATCGCGTCATCCCTGTTATAGGGGGACGCGATCGATGACGTCACACCTACAGCCACACCCCCCTACAGTTGTAAACACACACAGGGAACACATATCCCCTACAGCGCCCCCTTGTGGTTAACTTCCAAACTGCAACTGTAATTTTCACAGTAAACAATGCAATTTAAATGCATTTTTTGCTGTGAAAATGACAATTGTCCCAAAAATGTGTCAAAATTGTCCGCCATAATGTCGCAGTCATGAAAAAAATCGCTGATCGCCGCCATTAGTAGTAAAAAAATAAAAATAAAAATGCAATAAAACTATCTCTTATTTTGTAAACGCTATAAATTTTGCGAAAACCAACCGATAAACGCTTATTGCGATTTTTTTTTTTTTACCAGAAATATGTAGAAGAATACGTATCGGCCTAAACTGAGGAAAAAAACATTTTTATATATATTTTTGGGGGATATTTATTATAGCAAAAGGTCAAAAATATAGAATTTTTTTCAAAATTGTTGCTCTATTTTTGTTTATAGCGCAAAAAATAAAAACCGCAGAGGTGATCAAATACCACCAAAATAAAGCTCCATTTGTGGGGGAAAAAAGGACGCCAATTTTGTTTGGGAGCCACGTCGCACGACCGCGCAATTGTCAGTTAAAACGACGCAGTGCCGAATCGAAAAAAGGAGCAAGGTCCTTTACCTACATTTTTAGTTCCGGGTCTTAAGTGGTTAAGTTAGGCCCCTCCCCTATAGGGGGAGGAGTCTGTCTTAACCAATCCTGTCGCTTGTTTGTTTGTATATTTGCATATTTCACTATAGCACTCGCATTCCTTGAATTTTTGATATTTTCTCAGTAATAAATAATAAAACGATGATGATGGGAGGGGCAGATGAAAAGCTAGTAATAGTTTAGTAGATATCGCCTGCAATGACAGCAGAAAAAAAAAAAAATTTGCATAACGGTTCTCTCCATAAGTTGAGGGGGACAATTTTTTCAGTGCTATATATAGGTTTGAAAGTGAGCTTAATATTTGCTTACGGCAGTGGCGGTGGTAGTACTAGATGGAAGACTGACAAAAGGCCGTTGACCTCCTTGGAACTGTAATACTTGGATGGATGACTGACCGCGTCCGTTGACCTCCGGGCAATTGTAATACTTGGATGGATAATTGACCGACGTCCGTTGACCTCCGGGCAATTGTAATACTTGGATGGATAATTGACCGACGTCCGTTGACCTCCGGGGAATTGTAATACTTGGATGGATAACTGATGACCGTCTGTTGACCTTTCGGGGAATTGTAATACTTGGATGGATAACTGATGACCGTCTGTTGACCTTCCGGGGACTCGTAATACTTGGATAAATGACCATTCCAGTCACTTGATCAATCCTGGGGGGAGGATTGTAATACTTGGATGGATGACTGATCAAACAGTCTGTTGATCAATCCTGTAAATCGTAGTTACCTGGATGGATGATTGATGAGCATCTGTTGACCTCCTGGGAATTGTAATACCTGGATGGATGACTGATGAGCAGAGCAGTTGACCTCCTGGGAATTGTAATACCTGGATGGATGACTGACCGACGTCCGTTCACCTCCTGGGTATCATAAAATACTTGGATGGATGACGTTGACCACGTCTGTTCACCTCCTGGGTATCATAAAATACTTGGATGGATGATGTTGACCACGTCTGTTCACCTCCTGTGTATCAGAAAAATACTTGGATGGATGACGTTGACCACTGGTGGTACCAGTCTGTTGGCCTCCCGTGTATGGCAATACTTGGATGGATGACATTGACTGACCACGTCTGTTGACCTTCGGGGAAACCCGGCATGTGCTGTAGGTTTTTTTCTTCCAGCAGTAGTTTTTTTATTTTTATAAAAAAACATTTTACCATTTCTTTTTTTAGAAGCCCTGTTGGGGGTCTTTGGTGAAATATCAATATCTAAAGAGACCCCAGATGTCTACATTTCGAGACCAAGAAAGGGACTGAGGACTAGACATGTGCACTGCCAAAAAATTCATTTTTTTTATTCTATGTTATTTTTATTTTTTTTTCTGGTAATTCGGAAATTCGGAAAATTCTTTTTTTTTTCGTTTTTGTTTATTTTTTCGGAAATTCAGGAAATTCGAAAAATTCGAAAAAAAATCATGAAACAAAAACAAAAAAAATAATTTTCGGAATTTCAAAAAATTCGGAAATTTACCAATTTTTCGAAATTTACCAATTTTTTTTTTTACGTTTTTTGAAATTTGGAAATATGAAAATTCGGAAATACGAAATTCGAAAATATGAAAATGAAAAATTCGAAAATTGAAAAATTTGAAAAATAGAAACATTTCGAAAATTTAATCATTTGAAATTCGAAATTTCGAAAATTAAAAAATTCGAAATTCGAAAACTGAAAGATTCGAAAATTGTGAAATTTGCAAAAATGTGAAATTTGAAAAATTTGAAAAATTTGAAAAATTTGAAAAATTCGAAAATTGAAAAATTCGAAAATTGAAAAATTCGAAATTTGGTAAGGAAAGAAATTTGGTAAGGAAAGAAGTTAAAAACAAGAGATAAACAGACTGGAGTAAACCTACTTACAGTGCTGACAAGGAAAGAGAGAGCGAAAGGGGGGGCTGTGAGAGAGAGAGAAGGGGGGGCTGTGTGAGAGAGAGAGAAGAAGGGGGGGGCTGTGTGAGAGAGAGAGAGAAGGGGGGGCTGTGTAAGAGAGAGAGAAGGGGGGGCTGTCAGAGAGAGAGAAGGGGGGCCTGTGAGAGAGAAGGGGGGGCTGTGAGAGAGAATGGGGGGCTGTGAGAGAGAAGGGGGGGGGGCTGTGAGAGAGAGAAGGGGGGGCTGTGAGAGGGGGGGGCTGTGAGAGAGAGAAGGGGGGCTGTGAGAGAGAGAAGGGGGGCTGTCAGAGAGAGAAGGGGGGGCTGTCAGAGAGAGAAGGGAGGGGGCTGTCAGAGAGAGAAGGGGGGGCTGTCAGAGAGAGAAGGGGGGGCTGTCAGAGAGAGAAGGGGGGGCTGTCAGAGAGAGAAGGGGGGGGCTGTCAGAGAGAGAAGGGGGGGGCTGTCAGAGAGAGAAGGGGGGGGGCTGTCAGAGAGAGAAGGGGGGCTGTCAGAGAGAGAAGGGAGGGGGCTGTCAGAGAGAGAAGGTGTCCCCTTAGGCTGCATTCACACCTAGGCGACAAAACGCTCGACACGCTGGAGGGGCGAATTTCCATTGCTGTCTATGAGATGGTTCACATCGAACGCCGTGCGCCTGCCGCCTGAAAAAAAAGTCCCGGACCCCTTTTTTCAGGCGGCATTGGCGTTCGGCCATAGACAGCAATGGAAAGAATTTGTTAAAAAAAAAAAAAAAGTTAATCGAATCGCGGCAAAGTAAGCCGTGTACGCGGCGTTACTTGTTGCGTAGGTGTGACCTAGGCGTTTTGTCGCCTGAAGCGCGACGCTACAATACGCCGTACCGTCGAATTTGCATTATTGTCTATGGAGACCGTTCACATCTCCTAACGCCCTACGCCGATAGAACGTCGAACGCTGATTTTGGAAAAAGTCCCGGACCCTTTTCCGACGCGCGTATCGGGCGGCTTTGGCGTTCCGCATAGCCAACAATGGCTATACAAAAAGCGGGATTTTTAAACGACGCATTTTGTCGTCGCAAATCGCCGATACAAAACGCCGAAACTTTGTCGCCCAAAATCGCTGACGCCTAGGTGTGAATGCAGCCTTAGGCAGTCCGTCCGCAAACTCACTCCACGCTGTCCCCTGCAGCCAGCGCAGCGCCCCCCTACTGATGTGCGCTCTAGGCCACCGCCTAACTTGCCTATTGGTAGCGCCGGCCCTGAGTGGCGGCAGGGATCGCCGAACGTTTTGATATAAGATTTGTGTGGGTCGGCTAGAAAATGTGGAAGCGGTCGCAGATTAGAAATCATGTCCTGATTTTTTTTGATTTTTTTTCACACTCTAGATTCACTATCCGTTCCTTTTACGGGACAAATTTTGCCGCAAAAACGACGATATTTCGCAAAAACGATTCGGTGAAACATTCCACAAAGTAATATCAGTCCGATCGGGAACAATCTGCACGTTTCGGTATATTACTCGTCTATGTAGTAAAAAAAAAGAAAACTGTGGGAGGAGTTAGGGTGGCCAATTCGGCTCACACACTAAAGACACAGCTGCCTATATGCAAATTTACAAACAAACAACAGGATTGGTTAACTTCTTAAGGACCGCCTCCTGCACATAAACGTCGGCAGAATGGCACGGCTGGGCACATCCACGTATATTTACGTCGGTTCTAGTACCCAGACGTGGGTCACGGGCGCGCGCCCGCCCGCGGCGCGCTACCGTGAACCGGTCCGAAGCTCCGTGACCGCAGGACTCGCAGACCCGATCGCCGCTGGAGTGCGGGGATCGGTCCCCGGAGCTGAAGAACGGGGAGATCCGTGTGTAAACACAGCTTCCCCGTGCTTCACTGTGGCGGCATCGATCGCGTCATCCCTGTTATAGGGGGACGCGATCGATGATGTCACACCTACAGCCACACCCCCCTACAGTTGTAAACACACACAGGGAACACATATCCCCTACAGCGCCCCCTTGTGGTTAACTTCCAAACTGCAACTGTAATTTTCACAGTAAACAATGCAATTTAAATGCATTTTTTGCTGTGAAAATTACAATTGTCCCAAAAATGTGTCAAAATTGTCCGAAGTGTCCGCCATAATGTCGCAGTCACGAAAAAAATCGCTGATCGCCGCCATTAGTAGTAAAAAAATAAAAAGTAAAAATGCAATAAAACTATCTCTTATTTTGTAAACGCTATAAATTTTGCGAAAACCAACCGATAAACGCTTATTGCGATTTTTTTTTTTTTTTTTACCAGAAATATGTAGAAGAATACGTATCGGCCTAAACTGAGGAAAAAAACATTATATTATTTTTGGGGGATATTTATTATAGCAAAAGGTCAAAAATATTGAATTTTTTTCAAAATTGTTGCTCTATTTTTGTTTATAGCGCAAAAAATACAAACCGCAGAGGTGATCAAATACCACCAAAATAAAGCTCCATTTGTGGGAGAAAAAAGGACGCCAATTTTGTTTGGGAGTCACGTCGCACGACCGCGCAATTGTCAGTTAAAACGACGCAGTGCCGAATCGCAAAAAGGGGCAAGGTCCTTTACCTACATTTTGGTCCGGGTCTTAAGTGGTTAAGTTAGGCTCCTCCCCTATAGGGGGAGGAGTCTGTCTTAACCAATCCTGTTGCTTGTTTGTTTGTAAATTTGCATATTTGCATATTTCACTATAGCACTCGCATTCCTTGAATTTTTGATATTTTCTCAGTAATAAATAATAAAACGATGATGATGGGAGGGGCAGATGAAAAGCTAGTAATAGTTTAGTAGATATCGCCTGCAATGACAGCAGAAAAAAAAAAAATTTGCATAACTGTTCTCTCCATAAGTTGAGGGGGACAATTTTTTCAGTGCTATATATAGGTTTGAAAGTGAGCTTAATATTTGCTTACGGCAGTGGCGGTGGTAGTACTAGATGGAAGACTGACAAAAGGCCGTTGACCTCCTTGGAACTGTAATACTTGGATGGATGACTGACCGCGTCCGTTGAACTCCGGGCAATTGTAATACTTGGATGGATAATTGACCGACGTCCGTTGACCTCCGGGCAATTGTAATACTTGGATGGATAATTGACCGACGTCCGTTGACCTCCGGGGAATTGTAATACTTGGATGGATAACTGATGACCGTCTGTTGACCTTTCGGGGAATTGTAATACTTGGATGGATAACTGATGACCGTCTGTTGACCTTCCGGGGACTCGTAATACTTGGATAAATGACCATTCCAGTCACTTGATCAATCCTGGGGGGAGGATTGTAATACTTGGATGGATGACTGATCAAACAGTCTGTTGATCAATCCTGTAAATCGTAGTTACCTGGATGGATGATTGATGAGCATCTGTTGACCTCCTGGGAATTGTAATACCTGGATGGATGACTGATGAGCAGAGCAGTTGACCTCCTGGGAATTGTAATACCTGGATGGATGACTGACCGACGTCCGTTCACCTCCTGGGTATCATAAAATACTTGGATGGATGACGTTGACCACGTCTGTTCACCTCCTGGGTATCATAAAATACTTGGATGGATGATGTTGACCACGTCTGTTCACCTCCTGGGTATCAGAAAAATACTTGGATGGATGACGTTGACCACTGGTGGTACCAGTCTGTTGGCCTCCCGTGTATGGCAATACTTGGATGGATGACATTGACTGACCACGTCTGTTGACCTTCGGGGAAACCCGGCATGTGCTGTAGGTTTTTTTCTTCCAGCAGTAGTTTTTTTATTTTTATAAAAAAACATTTTACCATTTCTTTTTTTAGAAGCCCTGTTGGGGGTCTTTGGTGAAATATCAATATCTAAAGAGACCCCAGATGTCTACATTTCGAGACCAAGAAAGGGACTGAGGACTAGACATGTGCACTGCCAAAAAATTCATTTTTTTTATTCTATGTTATTTTTTTTTTTTTTTTCTGGTAATTTGGAAATTCGGAAAATTCTTTTTTTTTTCGTTTTTGTTTATTTTTTCGGAAATTCAGGAAATTCGAAAAATTCGAAAAAAAATCATGAAACAAAAACAAAAAAAATAATTTTCGGAATTTCAAAAAATTCGGAAATTTACCAATTTTTCGAAATTTACCAATTTTTTTTTTTACGTTTTTTGAAATTTGGAAATATGAAAATTCGGAAATACGAAATTCGAAAATATGAAAATGAAAAATTCGAAAATTGAAAAATTTGAAAAATAGAAACATTTCGAAAATTTAATCATTTGAAATTCGAAATTTCGAAAATTAAAAAATTCGAAATTCGAAAACTGAAAGATTCGAAAATTGTGAAATTTGCAAAAATGTGAAATTTGAAAAATTTGAAAAATTTGAAATTTGAAAAATTCGAAAATTGAAAAATTCGAAAATTGAAAAATTCGAAAATTGAAAAATTCGAAATTTGAAAATTCGAAATGTGAAAATTCGAAAATTGAAAAATTCGAAAATTTTAAAATTCGAAAATTAAAAAAATCTAAATTTAGAATTTTTGAAATTCCGAATTTTCGTATTTGCGAATTAGAAAATTCGAAATTTGAAAATTTGAAAATTCGGAAATTCGGAAATACGAAAATTCGGAAATACAAAAATTCGAAATTTGAAAATTCGAAATTTGAAAATTCGAAATTTGAAAATTTAAAAATTTGAAAAATAGAAAAGTTTCGAATATTGTATAATTTGAAATTGAAAAATTCGAAAATGAAAAAATTGAAAAACTCGAAACTTCGAAAAATTTTAAATTAAAAAAAATCGAAATTCGAAAATTGAAAAATTCGAAAATTGAAAAATTAGAAAAATCGAAACGCAATACTGCACACCACTTTGGCTTGAATCCTGCTTGTTTTGCGAAACAACACTCGCAAACCAAGTTAGGATATTTTAAAATACAGCGCTCGTATTGCGAAACGCCACTATTAATAACTAATAAGCTGTGATATATTATATTTCTTAGTTTCTTAGGTTTAGATTGTAAATTTCAGGAAATAAAAACGCCTACACCGGCTAACTTTTATTTTTAGATTCCAGCACACAGGAGGGAGTCAGCCAAAAAATAAATGTTTCTCTTTTCCCTCTCTGCCCTTTTCCCTTGCCCCCCCCCCTCTCCCTGGGTGGTTATATTCTTGACGAGAAAATGTAGGAAGTACAGGTATGGGTTCAAAATGGGTGGAGGTAAAATGTAGTATTAGTAATAGTAGAACTTTTTCCTCTTTCTCTTCTTCTTAACCACTTAAGGACCGCCTCCTGCACATATACGTCGGCAGAATGGCACGGCTGGACACATCCACGTAAGGTACGTCCTGTACTAGTACCCAGCCGCTGGCCACGGGCACGCGCCCGCGGTGCGCTCCCGTGACCCGGTCCGAAGCTCTGTGACTGGGACCGCGGGTGTGAGGGCCAGGATAGTACAGGGGCCCCAATGGCTGGGAGGGTCAGAACATTACAGGGGCCCCTATGGGTGAGTGAGGGCCAGGACAGCACAGAGGCCCCAATAGGTGTGGGGCCCAGTATAGGGGCCCCTATGGGTAAGTGACGGCCAGGACAGTACAGGGAACCCTATGGGTGTGAGGGCCAGGACAGTACTTGGGCCCCTATGGGTGAGGGAGGGCCCCATATGAGTGGGGGCCAAGACATTACAGGGGCCCCTATGGGTGATTGAGGGCCAGGACAGTATAGGGGCTCCTATCGGTGTGAGAGCCAAGGCAGTATATGGGTGTGAGAGCCAGGGCAGTTTAGGGGCCCCTATGGGTGAGTGAGGCCCAGGAAGTACAGGAGCCCCAATGGGTGTGAGGGCCAGGACAGTATAGGGGCCCCTATGGGTGTGAGGGCTGGGACAGTATAAGGGGACCCCTATGGGTGAGTGAGGGCCAGGACAGTACAAAGGCCCCAGTCGGTGGGAAAATGTAGGTACAGGGGACTCAATGGGTGCAAGGATTTGGGGGCCAGGACAGTATAAGGGCCCCGATGGATGGCAAGTGTGTGTGGTGGGCAGGACAGTAGAAGGAACACAATGGATGAAAAGATATATGTGTTAGGATAGTACAGGAGTTGAGGGTACAGGATAGTACCGGGTCCCCCTTTGTTTCCCAGGCCAGGTAAAGGACCAAGTCAGTACAGGAACTCCTTTTTATGTGTGGGGGCCAGGACAGTACAGGGGCCCCAATGGATGGAAAAATGTGAGTGTTAGCATAGTATAGGAGATGAGGTTGCAGGATGCAAGGATAAAGGTACAGGACAGTACAGGGGCCCCAATGGGTTCATGGATGTGGAAGTCAATACAGGGGCATTAGTGTCAATACAAGGAATCCAATGGATGTAGGTGCCAGATCAGCACAGGGGCCCCAGTGGGTGCAAGGATGTGGGTGTCAATTGAGGAAACCCTAGGGCTGCAATAATGAGGGTGCCAGGACACTACAGGGGACCCAGTGGGTGTAAGCATGTGGGTGTCAGACAGTACAGGGGACCCATTATGTATAAGAATATGAATGTCAGGACAGTACAGGAGGCCCAGTGGGATCAATCTGATATGGGACCCAAAGAAGGTGCTCTGATATTTGGTGAAGCATGTGGGTGTCAGTCAAGCAGAGGAAAGGTCATGGGTCATAGTAGGTGAAGGACACGGGTCATAGTAGGTGAAGGACATTGGTCATAGTAGGTGAAGGACACGGGTCATAGTCGGTGAAGGACACGGGTCATAGTAGGTGAAGGACATTGGTCATAGTACGTGAAGGACACGGGTCATAGTCGGTGAAGGACACGGGTCATAGTCGGTGAAGGACACGGGTCATAGTAGGTGAAGGACATTGGTCATAGTCGGTGAAGGACATTGGTCATAGTCGGTGAAGGACACGGGTCATAGTCGGTGAAGGACACGGGTCATAGTAGGTGAAGGACATTGGTCATAGTACGTGAAGGACACGGGTCATAGTCGGTGAAGGACATGGGTCATAGCCCTACAAAGGGATACTAATTTGCTAATTGGTAAAATATATCAGTGTCAGGCCAGTAGAGGGCAGAGAAATGGGGGACAAAACAGTAGAGAGGACCCAGTGGGTGCAGCTTTGACGGTTGAAGAGGCATATGGATGTCAGGCCAGTACAGGAGACCCCCATTGGTGCACTCTGCTAGTTGGTGAAGGCTATAGATGTCGGCTTATTAGAGGGGACCCAATGGGGTGCCTGGCTAGTATGTGAAGCATATGAGTGTCAGGCCAGTTAAGGAAATTCAATGGGTGCATTGTGCCAGTTGGTGAGGGTTATGGGTGGCATGCCAGTAGAAGGGACCTAATGGGTTCTCCTTGGTAGTTAGTAAAATATATGAGTATAATACTAGTCAATTGGGCACAATAGGTGTAGTTTGGTAGTAGGTGAAGGATATTGATGTCAGGCCAGTAGGGAGCCCAGTTGGTGCTCTCTGCTATTTGGTAAAGGACTTGGGTGTCAGGCCAGTAGAGGGGACCCAATGGAGCTCCTTGGTAGTTGGAGAAGGATATGGGTGACAGGACAGTAGATGCATGGGACCCAATGGAGCTTCTTGGTAGTTGAAGAATGATATATGTGACAGAACAGTAGAGGGGACCCAATGGAACTTCTGGGTGGTTTGAGAAGGATATGGGTAACAGAACAGTAGAGGGGACCCAATAGAGCTCATGGGTGGTTGGAGAAGGATATGGGTGACAGAACAGTAGAGGGGACCCAATAGAGCTCATGGGTGGTTGGAGAAGGATGTGGGTGACAGAACAGTAGAGGGGACCCAATGGAGCTCCTTGGTTGCTGGGAGAAGGATATGGGTGACAGAATAGTAGAGGGGCCCAGTGGAGTTTCTTGGTCATTGAAGAAGTATATGGGTGACATGCCAGTAGAGGGGGACCCAATGGAGCTCCTTGATAGTTGATGAGGCATATGGGTGGTACAGGAGACCCCCGTTGGTGCACTCTGCTATTTGGTGAAGGAAGCAGATGTCGACTTATTAGAGGGGACCCAATGGGGTGCCTAGCTAGTATGTGAAGCATATGAGTGCCATGTCAGTTAAGGAAATTCAATGGGTGCATTGTGCCAGTTGGTGAGGGTTATGGGTGGCATGCCAGTTGAAGGGACCTAATGGGTTCTCCATGGTAGTTGGTAAAATATATGAGTATAATACTATTCAATGGGTGTAGTTTGATAGTTGGTGCACTCTGCTATTTGGTAAAGGATTTGGGTGTCAGGCTAGTAGGGGGCCCAGTTGGTGCACTCTGCCATTTGGTAAATCATTTGGGTGTCAGGCCAGTAGAAGAGACCCAATGGAGCTCCTAGGCAGTTTGAGAAGGATATGGGTGACAGAACAGTAGATGGGATCCAATGGAGCTCCTTGGTTGCTGGGAGAAGGATATAGGTGACAGAACAGTAGAGGGGACCAAATGGAGCTCCTGAGTAGTTGGAGAATGATTTGGGTGACAGAACAGCAAAGGGGACCCAATGGAGCTCCTTGATAGTTGGAAAAGGATATGGGTGACAGAACAGTAGAGGGGACCCAATGGAGTTTCTTGGTCATTGGAGAAGGATATTAGGTGACAGGCTTGTAGAAGGGACCCAATGGAGCTCCTTGGTAGTTGAAGGATATGGGTGACAGAACAGTAGAGGGGACCCAATAGAGCCCCTTGGTAGTTGGAGAATAATATGGGTGACAGGCCAGTAGAGTGGACCCAATGGAGCTCCTTGGAAGTTTAAGGATATGGGTGACAGAACAGTAGAGGGGACCCAATAGAGCCCCTTGGTAGTTGGAGAATAATATGGGTGACAGGCCAGTAGAGGGGACCCAATGGAGCTCCTTGGTAGCTGAAAGATATGGGTGACAGAACAGTAGAAGGGACCCAATGGAGTTTCTTGGTCATTGGAGAAGGATATGGGTGTCAGGCCAGTAGAGAAGGCCCCTGCTGGTGCACCCTGCTACTTCATGGAGGCTAAAGATGTTGGTGTATATAGAGGGAACCCAATGGGCATGCCTAGCTAATTTGGGAAACATATGGGTTTTAGGCCAGTAAAGGGAATTCAGCAGGTGCATTGTGCCATTTGGTGATGGATATTGGTGTCAGACCAGTAGCGTGAGCCCAATAGATACACCTTGCTAGTAGGTGACATATGGATGTCAGGGCCAGTACAGGGAGACCGAATGGGTTTTCCTTAGTAGTTGGTAAAAGATATGGGTATCAGACTAGTAAATGGGGCACAGCGGATGTACTAGCTTACTAGTTGGTAAATAATTTGGTTGTCAGGCCAGCAGAGGGGACCCAATAGAGATCCTTGGTAGTTGGTAAAAGATATGGGTATCAGACTGGTAAATGGGGCATATTGGGCACAACTTGCTAGCTGGTGAAGGATATGGCTGTTATGGCCCGTACACACGATCCGAATATCGGACGAAAACGATCGTCCGAGGAAGAATCATACGATTTTCGGATCGTGTGTACACTACTTTCGAGAGCCGATCATGACAGTTCATCCGATATTATTCGATCGGACAAGCGCGAAAATTTTCCTCGTACGATGTCAGTTTAGTCAGTACAGTTGTCGTCCGACAATACAATACAAATACATTACAACACATGACATTACTTCCGATAATTTTTTTCTGCCGCACGAGAATTTTCGTGACTTTAATAACCTATTTTATTTTACTTGCGACAATTAAGTGAAAAAAGTCGTACGATCCGTCATACGATATTCGGATCGTGTGTACGGGGCATTAGGCCAGTAGGGGGCCAAATTGATGCGCACTGCTAATTGATAAAGGATTTGGGTGTCAGGCCAGTAGAAGGGTCTCAGGTGTCCTCCTTGGTAACTGGGGAAGGATATTTCTTCCAATGCAGGTAGGGGACACAATGCATTTACCTTGCTCAGTTAGCAAGGGATATCTTTTTTTTTTTTTAGAGCAGAATAATGCCTCGTTTCCACTGAGCGGTACGGTTCAGTTCGGTACGCTATTTTGGGTGTTTCCATTATGAAAGCGTGCCATAAAAGCGAACCGTACCGCACCATTCTGGGTCCTGCTTCAGATGTGGGGCCATAGAAAATGGAACGGCTCCATTAGGGCGGACCTACAAATACATCTCACTGATTGGTGCACGTGCTAGGCTTTTTTTCTAAACCTTGTATGGTCCCAGGTGATCCGATTTGCAGTGGAAACGCTCAGCAGAATAGACCGGACCATTCTAACCCGTTCCATTCTAAGCGACCCGAACCGATCCGCTCAGTGGAAACAAGGCATAAGGAACTGATTCTGCCAATTACTGAAAGAGATGGATGTCTGGCCAGAAAAGGGGCCCCAATGGGTGCATGCTGGATACATGAATGTCAGACTGGTAAAAGGGACCCAAAGGGTGCAACACTCATAGCTGGTGAAGGATATACAGTATGTATCAGACCAGTAATGGGGATTCAATGGGGGTGCCTTTCTGTTTGACAGGGGCGGACTGACAACTCATGGGGCCCTCGGGCAATAGAAGATTATGGGGCCCCTGGGCTTACAGATGGCCACCAGTACAGGAGGTAGTGCAGAGGCGGGGCAGCTAAAATCTCTGGATTTTCACATCAAAAGCATGTCGTTTTGGACATATCAGGGACAGATGTAAAAAAAAAACATAGATTTTTACATACTGTCCATGGTTTTACTGAGCCTGGTATCCCTGATGGAGCCCCCTAGTGGCATGGGGCCCTCGGGCAGTGCCCGAGTGACTCAATGGTCAGTCTGGCCCTGACAAGGGATTTAGGTTTAGAAGCAGTAGAATATGTGACTACGAGACTAGGAGCACCAATTAGTGCATTCTGGTAATTGGTGAAGGAGTGTGTGTGGGGGGGGGGGGGGGGGGGGGTGTGTACGAGATTTAAAGAACCCGGCCCTTTAATGAAAATGAAACCAAACTGACCAAAGACCATTTTAAGGTGTGCAGTCACAGCTCTGCATTCCGGTGTTAGAAAAGTCTTGGCTTGCTGCATCTTTGATGTTTTTATTTTTATTAATAAGGTAAGCTTCCATAACAATAAGTAGTAAAGCGTGCATAAAGCAGATATCTTTTCATGTGACAACACCAAAGACATTTAACTTTGCTACAATGTTGGGTAGTGAGTGTACAGCTTGTATAACAGTGTAAATATGCCGTCACCTCAAACTAATTCAACACACAGCCATTAATGTCTAAACTGCTGGCAACAAAAGTGAGTACACCCCTAAGTGAAAATGTCCAAATTGGGTACAATTATGCTATTTTCCCTCCCCGGTGTCATGCGACTCAATAGTGTTACACGGTCTCAGGTGTGAATGGGGAGCAGGTGTGTTAAATTTGGTGTTATCGTTCTTGCTCTCTCCTACTGGTCACCTCTCTGAGGATCTGAAAAAAAAAGAATTGTTGCTCTACATAAAGATGGCCTAGGCCAGTGATGGCGAACCTTGGCACTCCAGGTGTTTTGGAACTTCATTTACCATGATGCTCTGCAGTGTAGTTGAGCATCATGGAAAATGTAGTTCCAAAACATCTGGGGGTGCCAAGGTTCTCCATCGCTGGCCTAGGCTATAAGAAGATTGGCAAGACCCTGAAACTCAGCTGCAGCACAGTGGCCAAGACCATACAGCGGTATAACAGGACAGGTTCTATTTAGAACAGGCCTTACCATGGTTGACCAAAGAGGTTGAGGTCACGTGCTCAGCGCCATACCTAGAGGTTGTCTAGATGTGTGATTGCCATCACCCCTCTGAAAACAGAGAATATATGAAAAAAGCTCTAGCTTGGGACTATCATGGAAAAAAATTAGGGCTGTTACTGATCAAATTTTTTTTTCGATTAATCTTTTTTTTTTTTTTTTTTTCTCGATTATTCGACTAATTTCGATTAAAGCGGTTGTAAACCCGCATATACATTTTTTTTTTTTTTACACCTGCAAGGCAAAAGCCATAATGAGCTAGTATGGCACCGCATATTAGCTCATTATGAAATACTTACCTTGGAACTAGGCAGGGCTGGTGCAAGGATTTTTGACACCCTAGGCGTAACCCAATTTTGCCGCCCCCTGGCTCCGCTCCTGACCCCACCCCCTTTGCCCTGCCCATGTATATGGTGGAGGTGTCAGGGATAGAGTTTTTTTTTTTTTTTGCAGCACCTCTCCACCTATTTCTTCAGCCGTGGTCTCCACCTGCGCCTCTGGACCCGGCCTGAAGACAAATAGTGGCAATACACCACCCCTTTACAATGCAGTGCCTGCTTTATATCACAGCCCCCCTCCTCACATCATAGACCTTCCCCCATTACATCAGTGTCCTCAGCCCCCCTTCCTTGCATCCCACTTTATTTGTGCCTCAGTCCTCTTCACAGCCCCTCTTGTACCCCAGTCCCCTCCACAGCTCCCAAACTTGTATCCCAGTCCCCTTCACAGCCCCCCTCCCTGTATACCAGTCCCCTCCACAGCCCCCCTTTGCTTTAATACCACTTTAAGAGGATAAAGTTAATCAAGTAATTCTGTTATACATCAATATATAGGCAGATTGGTAAGGAAAGAAGTTAAAAACAAGAGATAAACAGACTGGAGTAAACCTACTTACAGTGCTGACAAGGAAAGAGAGAGCGAAAGGGGGGGGCTGTGAGAGAGAGAGAAGGGGGGGCTGTGTGAGAGAGAGAGAAGGGGGGGGGCTGTGTGAGAGAGAGAGAAGGGGGGGCTGTGTGAGAGAGAGAGAAGGGGGCCTGTGAGAGAGAAGGGGGGCCTGTGAGAGAGAAGGGGGGGGCTGTGAGAGAGAGAAGGGGGGGGCTGTGAGAGAGAGAAGGGGGGCTGTGAGAGAGAGAAGGGGGGGCTGTCAGAGAGAGAAGGGGGGCTGTCAGAGAGAGAAGGGGGGGGCTGTCAGAGAGAGAAGGGGGGGGGGGTTGTCAGAGAGAGAAGGGGGGGCTGTCAGAGAGAGAAGGGGGCTGTCAGAGAGAGAAGGGGGGGCTGTCAGAGAGAGAGGGGGGGCTGTCAGAGAGCGAAGGGGGGGCTGTCAGAGAGCGAAGGGGGGGCTGTGAGAGAGAGAAGGGGGGGGCTGTGAGAGAGAGAAGGGGGGCTGTCAGAGAGAGAAGGGGGCTGTCAGAGAGAGAAGGGGGGCTGTCAGAGAGAGAAGGTGTCCCCTTAGGCTGCATTCACACCTAGGCGTCAAAACGCCCGACGCTCGACACGCTGGAGGGGCGAATTTCCATTGCTGTCTATGAGATGGTTCACATCGAACGCCGAAACGCCGTGCGCCTGCCGCCTGAAAAAAAAGTCCCGGACCCTTTTTTTCAGGCGGCATTGGCGTTCGGCCATAGACAGCAATGGAAAGAATTTGTTAAAAAAAAAAAAAGTTAATCGAATCGCGGCAAAGTAAGCCGTGTACGCGGCGTTACTTGTTGCGTAGGTGTGACCTAGGCGTACCGTCGAATTTGCATTATTGTCTATGGAGACCGTTCACATCTCCTAACGCCCTACGCCGATAGAACGTCGAACGCTGATTTTGGAAAAAGTCCCGGACCCTTTTCCGACGCGCGTATCGGGCGGCTTTGGCGTTCCGCATAGCCGACAATGGCTATACAAAAAGCGGGATTTTTAAACGACGCATTTTGTCGTCGCAAATCGCCGATACAAAACGCCTAAACTTTGTCGCCCAAAATCGCTGACGCCTAGGTGTGAATGCAGCCTTAGGCAGTCCGTCCGCAAACTCACTCCACGCTGTCCCCTGCAGCCAGCGCAGCGCCCCCCTACTGATGTGCGCTCTAGGCCACCGCCTAACTTGCCTATTGGTAGCCCCGGCCCTGAGTGGCGGCAGGGATCGCCGAACGTTTTGATATAAGATTTGTGTGGGTCGGCTAGAAAATGTGGAAGCGGTCGCAGTTTAGAAATCATGTCCTGATTTTTTTTGATTTTTTTCACATTCTAGATTCACTATCCGTTCCTTTTACGGGACAAATTTTGCCGCAAAAACGACGATATTTCGCAAAAACGATTGGGTGAAACGTTCCACAAAGTAATATCAGTCCGATCGGGAACAATCCGCACGTTTCGGTATATTACTCGTCTATGTAGTAAAAAGAAAAGAAAACTGTGGGAGGAGTTAGGGTGGCCAATTCGGCTCACACACTAAAGACACAGCAGCCTATATGCAAATTTACAAACAAACAACAGGATTGGTTAACTTCTTAAGGACCGCCTCCTGCACATAAACGTCGGCAGAATGGCACGGCTGGGCACATCCACGTATATTTACGTCGGTTCTAGTACCCAGACGTGGGTCACGGGCGCGCGCCCGCCCGCGGCGCGCTACCGTGAACCCGGTCCGAAGCTCCGTGACCGCGGGACTCGCAGACCCGATCGCCGCTGGAGTGCGGGGATCGGTCCCCGGAGCTGAAGAACGTGGGAGAGCCGTGTGTAAACACAGCTTCCCCGTGCTTCACTGTGGCGGCAGCATCGATCGCGTCATCCCTGTTATAGGGGGACGCGATCGATGACGTCACACCTACAGCCACACCCCCCTACAGTTGTAAACACACACAGGGAACACATATCCCCTACAGCGCCCCCTTGTGGTTAACTTCCAAACTGCAACTGTAATTTTCACAGTAAACAATGCAATTTAAATGCATTTTTTGCTGTGAAAATGACAATTGTCCCAAAAATGTGTCAAAATTGTCCGCCATAATGTCGCAGTCATGAAAAAAATCGCTGATCGCCGCCATTAGTAGTAAAAAAATAAAAATAAAAATGCAATAAAACTATCTCTTATTTTGTAAACGCTATAAATTTTGCGAAAACCAACCGATAAACGCTTATTGCGATTTTTTTTTTTTTACCAGAAATATGTAGAAGAATACGTATCGGCCTAAACTGAGGAAAAAAACATTTTTATATATATTTTTGGGGGATATTTATTATAGCAAAAGGTCAAAAATATAGAATTTTTTTCAAAATTGTTGCTCTATTTTTGTTTATAGCGCAAAAAATAAAAACCGCAGAGGTGATCAAATACCACCAAAATAAAGCTCCATTTGTGGGGGAAAAAAGGACGCCAATTTTGTTTGGGAGCCACGTCGCACGACCGCGCAATTGTCAGTTAAAACGACGCAGTGCCGAATCGAAAAAAGGAGCAAGGTCCTTTACCTACATTTTTAGTTCCGGGTCTTAAGTGGTTAAGTTAGGCCCCTCCCCTATAGGGGGAGGAGTCTGTCTTAACCAATCCTGTCG
The DNA here is from genome assembly GCA_029574335.1 of Rana kukunoris. NCBI lineage: Eukaryota > Metazoa > Chordata > Amphibia > Anura > Ranidae > Rana > Rana kukunoris. Next base: position 213,244,692 of record CM056055.1, read on the forward strand.
CTTGTTTGTTTGTATATTTGCATATTTCACTATAGCACTCGCATTCCTTGAATTTTTGATATTTTCTCAGTAATAAATAATAAAACGATGATGATGGGAGGGGCAGATGAAAAGCTAGTAATAGTTTAGTAGATATCGCCTGCAATGACAGCAGAAAAAAAAAAAATTTGCATAACGGTTCTCTCCATAAGTTGAGGGGGACAATTTTTTCAGTGCTATATATAGGTTTGAAAGTGAGCTTAATATTTGCTTACGGCAGTGGCGGTGGTAGTACTAGATGGAAGACTGACAAAAGGCCGTTGACCTCCTTGGAACTGTAATACTTGGATGGATGACTGACCGCGTCCGTTGACCTCCGGGCAATTGTAATACTTGGATGGATAATTGACCGACGTCCGTTGACCTCCGGGCAATTGTAATACTTGGATGGATAATTGACCGACGTCCGTTGACCTCCGGGGAATTGTAATACTTGGATGGATAACTGATGACCGTCTGTTGACCTTTCGGGGAATTGTAATACTTGGATGGATAACTGATGACCGTCTGTTGACCTTCCGGGGACTCGTAATACTTGGATAAATGACCATTCCAGTCACTTGATCAATCCTGGGGGGAGGATTGTAATACTTGGATGGATGACTGATCAAACAGTCTGTTGATCAATCCTGTAAATCGTAGTTACCTGGATGGATGATTGATGAGCATCTGTTGACCTCCTGGGAATTGTAATACCTGGATGGATGACTGATGAGCAGAGCAGTTGACCTCCTGGGAATTGTAATACCTGGATGGATGACTGACCGACGTCCGTTCACCTCCTGGGTATCATAAAATACTTGGATGGATGACGTTGACCACGTCTGTTCACCTCCTGGGTATCATAAAATACTTGGATGGATGATGTTGACCACGTCTGTTCACCTCCTGTGTATCAGAAAAATACTTGGATGGATGACGTTGACCACTGGTGGTACCAGTCTGTTGGCCTCCCGTGTATGGCAATACTTGGATGGATGACATTGACTGACCACGTCTGTTGACCTTCGGGGAAACCCGGCATGTGCTGTAGGTTTTTTTCTTCCAGCAGTAGTTTTTTTATTTTTATAAAAAAACATTTTACCATTTCTTTTTTTAGAAGCCCTGTTGGGGGTCTTTGGTGAAATATCAATATCTAAAGAGACCCCAGATGTCTACATTTCGAGACCAAGAAAGGGACTGAGGACTAGACATGTGCACTGCCAAAAAATTCATTTTTTTTATTCTATGTTATTTTTATTTTTTTTTCTGGTAATTCGGAAATTCGGAAAATTCTTTTTTTTTTCGTTTTTGTTTATTTTTTCGGAAATTCAGGAAATTCGAAAAATTCGAAAAAAAATCATGAAACAAAAACAAAAAAAATAATTTTCGGAATTTCAAAAAATTCGGAAATTTACCAATTTTTCGAAATTTACCAATTTTTTTTTTTACGTTTTTTGAAATTTGGAAATATGAAAATTCGGAAATACGAAATTCGAAAATATGAAAATGAAAAATTCGAAAATTGAAAAATTTGAAAAATAGAAACATTTCGAAAATTTAATCATTTGAAATTCGAAATTTCGAAAATTAAAAAATTCGAAATTCGAAAACTGAAAGATTCGAAAATTGTGAAATTTGCAAAAATGTGAAATTTGAAAAATTTGAAAAATTTGAAATTTGAAAAATTCGAAAATTGAAAAATTCGAAAATTGAAAAATTCGAAATTTGGTAAGGAAAGAAGTTAAAAACAAGAGATAAACAGACTGGAGTAAACCTACTTACAGTGCTGACAAGGAAAGAGAGAGCGAAAGGGGGGGCTGTGAGAGAGAGAGAAGGGGGGGCTGTGTGAGAGAGAGAGAAGGGGGGGGCTGTGTGAGAGAGAGAGAGAAGGGGGGGCTGTGTAAGAGAGAGAGAAGGGGGGGCTGTCAGAGAGAGAGAAGGGGGGCCTGTGAGAGAGAAGGGGGGGCTGTGAGAGAGAATGGGGGGCTGTGAGAGAGAAGGGGGGGGGGCTGTGAGAGAGAGAAGGGGGGGCTGTGAGAGGGGGGGGCTGTGAGAGAGAGAAGGGGGGCTGTGAGAGAGAGAAGGGGGGCTGTCAGAGAGAGAAGGGGGGGCTGTCAGAGAGAGAAGGGAGGGGGCTGTCAGAGAGAGAAGGGGGGGCTGTCAGAGAGAGAAGGGGGGGCTGTCAGAGAGAGAAGGGGGGGCTGTCAGAGAGAGAAGGGGGGGGCTGTCAGAGAGAGAAGGGGGGGGCTGTCAGAGAGAGAAGGGGGGGGGCTGTCAGAGAGAGAAGGGGGGCTGTCAGAGAGAGAAGGGAGGGGGCTGTCAGAGAGAGAAGGTGTCCCCTTAGGCTGCATTCACACCTAGGCGACAAAACGCTCGACACGCTGGAGGGGCGAATTTCCATTGCTGTCTATGAGATGGTTCACATCGAACGCCGTGCGCCTGCCGCCTGAAAAAAAAGTCCCGGACCCCTTTTTTCAGGCGGCATTGGCGTTCGGCCATAGACAGCAATGGAAAGAATTTGTTAAAAAAAAAAAAAAAGTTAATCGAATCGCGGCAAAGTAAGCCGTGTACGCGGCGTTACTTGTTGCGTAGGTGTGACCTAGGCGTTTTGTCGCCTGAAGCGCGACGCTACAATACGCCGTACCGTCGAATTTGCATTATTGTCTATGGAGACCGTTCACATCTCCTAACGCCCTACGCCGATAGAACGTCGAACGCTGATTTTGGAAAAAGTCCCGGACCCTTTTCCGACGCGCGTATCGGGCGGCTTTGGCGTTCCGCATAGCCAACAATGGCTATACAAAAAGCGGGATTTTTAAACGACGCATTTTGTCGTCGCAAATCGCCGATACAAAACGCCGAAACTTTGTCGCCCAAAATCGCTGACGCCTAGGTGTGAATGCAGCCTTAGGCAGTCCGTCCGCAAACTCACTCCACGCTGTCCCCTGCAGCCAGCGCAGCGCCCCCCTACTGATGTGCGCTCTAGGCCACCGCCTAACTTGCCTATTGGTAGCGCCGGCCCTGAGTGGCGGCAGGGATCGCCGAACGTTTTGATATAAGATTTGTGTGGGTCGGCTAGAAAATGTGGAAGCGGTCGCAGATTAGAAATCATGTCCTGATTTTTTTTGATTTTTTTTCACACTCTAGATTCACTATCCGTTCCTTTTACGGGACAAATTTTGCCGCAAAAAACGACGATATTTCGCAAAAACGATTCGGTGAAACATTCCACAAAGTAATATCAGTCCGATCGGGAACAATCTGCACGTTTCGGTATATTACTCGTCTATGTAGTAAAAAAAAAGAAAACTGTGGGAGGAGTTAGGGTGGCCAATTCGGCTCACACACTAAAGACACAGCTGCCTATATGCAAATTTACAAACAAACAACAGGATTGGTTAACTTCTTAAGGACCGCCTCCTGCACATAAACGTCGGCAGAATGGCACGGCTGGGCACATCCACGTATATTTACGTCGGTTCTAGTACCCAGACGTGGGTCACGGGCGCGCGCCCGCCCGCGGCGCGCTACCGTGAACCGGTCCGAAGCTCCGTGACCGCAGGACTCGCAGACCCGATCGCCGCTGGAGTGCGGGGATCGGTCCCCGGAGCTGAAGAACGGGGAGATCCGTGTGTAAACACAGCTTCCCCGTGCTTCACTGTGGCGGCATCGATCGCGTCATCCCTGTTATAGGGGGACGCGATCGATGATGTCACACCTACAGCCACACCCCCCTACAGTTGTAAACACACACAGGGAACACATATCCCCTACAGCGCCCCCTTGTGGTTAACTTCCAAACTGCAACTGTAATTTTCACAGTAAACAATGCAATTTAAATGCATTTTTTGCTGTGAAAATTACAATTGTCCCAAAAATGTGTCAAAATTGTCCGAAGTGTCCGCCATAATGTCGCAGTCACGAAAAAAATCGCTGATCGCCGCCATTAGTAGTAAAAAAATAAAAAGTAAAAATGCAATAAAACTATCTCTTATTTTGTAAACGCTATAAATTTTGCGAAAACCAACCGATAAACGCTTATTGCGATTTTTTTTTTTTTTTTACCAGAAATATGTAGAAGAATACGTATCGGCCTAAACTGAGGAAAAAAACATTATATTATTTTTGGGGGATATTTATTATAGCAAAAGGTCAAAAATATTGAATTTTTTTCAAAATTGTTGCTCTATTTTTGTTTATAGCGCAAAAAATACAAACCGCAGAGGTGATCAAATACCACCAAAATAAAGCTCCATTTGTGGGAGAAAAAAGGACGCCAATTTTGTTTGGGAGTCACGTCGCACGACCGCGCAATTGTCAGTTAAAACGACGCAGTGCCGAATCGCAAAAAGGGGCAAGGTCCTTTACCTACATTTTGGTCCGGGTCTTAAGTGGTTAAGTTAGGCTCCTCCCCTATAGGGGGAGGAGTCTGTCTTAACCAATCCTGTTGCTTGTTTGTTTGTAAATTTGCATATTTGCATATTTCACTATAGCACTCGCATTCCTTGAATTTTTGATATTTTCTCAGTAATAAATAATAAAACGATGATGATGGGAGGGGCAGATGAAAAGCTAGTAATAGTTTAGTAGATATCGCCTGCAATGACAGCAGAAAAAAAAAAAATTTGCATAACTGTTCTCTCCATAAGTTGAGGGGGACAATTTTTTCAGTGCTATATATAGGTTTGAAAGTGAGCTTAATATTTGCTTACGGCAGTGGCGGTGGTAGTACTAGATGGAAGACTGACAAAAGGCCGTTGACCTCCTTGGAACTGTAATACTTGGATGGATGACTGACCGCGTCCGTTGAACTCCGGGCAATTGTAATACTTGGATGGATAATTGACCGACGTCCGTTGACCTCCGGGCAATTGTAATACTTGGATGGATAATTGACCGACGTCCGTTGACCTCCGGGGAATTGTAATACTTGGATGGATAACTGATGACCGTCTGTTGACCTTTCGGGGAATTGTAATACTTGGATGGATAACTGATGACCGTCTGTTGACCTTCCGGGGACTCGTAATACTTGGATAAATGACCATTCCAGTCACTTGATCAATCCTGGGGGGAGGATTGTAATACTTGGATGGATGACTGATCAAACAGTCTGTTGATCAATCCTGTAAATCGTAGTTACCTGGATGGATGATTGATGAGCATCTGTTGACCTCCTGGGAATTGTAATACCTGGATGGATGACTGATGAGCAGAGCAGTTGACCTCCTGGGAATTGTAATACCTGGATGGATGACTGACCGACGTCCGTTCACCTCCTGGGTATCATAAAATACTTGGATGGATGACGTTGACCACGTCTGTTCACCTCCTGGGTATCATAAAATACTTGGATGGATGATGTTGACCACGTCTGTTCACCTCCTGGGTATCAGAAAAATACTTGGATGGATGACGTTGACCACTGGTGGTACCAGTCTGTTGGCCTCCCGTGTATGGCAATACTTGGATGGATGACATTGACTGACCACGTCTGTTGACCTTCGGGGAAACCCGGCATGTGCTGTAGGTTTTTTTTCTTCCAGCAGTAGTTTTTTTATTTTTATAAAAAAACATTTTACCATTTCTTTTTTTAGAAGCCCTGTTGGGGGTCTTTGGTGAAATATCAATATCTAAAGAGACCCCAGATGTCTACATTTCGAGACCAAGAAAGGGACTGAGGACTAGACATGTGCACTGCCAAAAAATTCATTTTTTTTATTCTATGTTATTTTTTTTTTTTTTTTCTGGTAATTTGGAAATTCGGAAAATTCTTTTTTTTTTCGTTTTTGTTTATTTTTTCGGAAATTCAGGAAATTCGAAAAATTCGAAAAAAAATCATGAAACAAAAACAAAAAAAATAATTTTCGGAATTTCAAAAAATTCGGAAATTTACCAATTTTTCGAAATTTACCAATTTTTTTTTTTACGTTTTTTGAAATTTGGAAATATGAAAATTCGGAAATACGAAATTCGAAAATATGAAAATGAAAAATTCGAAAATTGAAAAATTTGAAAAATAGAAACATTTCGAAAATTTAATCATTTGAAATTCGAAATTTCGAAAATTAAAAAATTCGAAATTCGAAAACTGAAAGATTCGAAAATTGTGAAATTTGCAAAAATGTGAAATTTGAAAAATTTGAAAAATTTGAAATTTGAAAAATTCGAAAATTGAAAAATTCGAAAATTGAAAAATTCGAAAATTGAAAAATTCGAAATTTGAAAATTCGAAATGTGAAAATTCGAAAATTGAAAAATTCGAAAATTTTAAAATTCGAAAATTAAAAAAATCTAAATTTAGAATTTTTGAAATTCCGAATTTTCGTATTTGCGAATTAGAAAATTCGAAATTTGAAAATTTGAAAATTCGGAAATTCGGAAATACGAAAATTCGGAAATACAAAAATTCGAAATTTGAAAATTCGAAATTTGAAAATTCGAAATTTGAAAATTTAAAAATTTGAAAAATAGAAAAGTTTCGAATATTGTATAATTTGAAATTGAAAAATTCGAAAATGAAAAAATTGAAAAACTCGAAACTTCGAAAAATTTTAAATTAAAAAAAATCGAAATTCGAAAATTGAAAAATTCGAAAATTGAAAAATTAGAAAAATCGAAACGCAATACTGCACACCACTTTGGCTTGAATCCTGCTTGTTTTGCGAAACAACACTCGCAAACCAAGTTAGGATATTTTAAAATACAGCGCTCGTATTGCGAAACGCCACTATTAATAACTAATAAGCTGTGATATATTATATTTCTTAGTTTCTTAGGTTTAGATTGTAAATTTCAGGAAATAAAAACGCCTACACCGGCTAACTTTTATTTTTAGATTCCAGCACACAGGAGGGAGTCAGCCAAAAAATAAATGTTTCTCTTTTCCCTCTCTGCCCTTTTCCCTTGCCCCCCCCCCTCTCCCTGGGTGGTTATATTCTTGACGAGAAAATGTAGGAAGTACAGGTATGGGTTCAAAATGGGTGGAGGTAAAATGTAGTATTAGTAATAGTAGAACTTTTTCCTCTTTCTCTTCTTCTTAACCACTTAAGGACCGCCTCCTGCACATATACGTCGGCAGAATGGCACGGCTGGACACATCCACGTAAGGTACGTCCTGTACTAGTACCCAGCCGCTGGCCACGGGCACGCGCCCGCGGTGCGCTCCCGTGACCCGGTCCGAAGCTCTGTGACTGGGACCGCGGGTGTGAGGGCCAGGATAGTACAGGGGCCCCAATGGCTGGGAGGGTCAGAACATTACAGGGGCCCCTATGGGTGAGTGAGGGCCAGGACAGCACAGAGGCCCCAATAGGTGTGGGGCCCAGTATAGGGGCCCCTATGGGTAAGTGACGGCCAGGACAGTACAGGGAACCCTATGGGTGTGAGGGCCAGGACAGTACTTGGGCCCCTATGGGTGAGGGAGGGCCCCATATGAGTGGGGGCCAAGACATTACAGGGGCCCCTATGGGTGATTGAGGGCCAGGACAGTATAGGGGCTCCTATCGGTGTGAGAGCCAAGGCAGTATATGGGTGTGAGAGCCAGGGCAGTTTAGGGGCCCCTATGGGTGAGTGAGGCCCAGGAAGTACAGGAGCCCCAATGGGTGTGAGGGCCAGGACAGTATAGGGGCCCCTATGGGTGTGAGGGCTGGGACAGTATAAGGGGACCCCTATGGGTGAGTGAGGGCCAGGACAGTACAAAGGCCCCAGTCGGTGGGAAAATGTAGGTACAGGGGACTCAATGGGTGCAAGGATTTGGGGGCCAGGACAGTATAAGGGCCCCGATGGATGGCAAGTGTGTGTGGTGGGCAGGACAGTAGAAGGAACACAATGGATGAAAAGATATATGTGTTAGGATAGTACAGGAGTTGAGGGTACAGGATAGTACCGGGTCCCCCTTTGTTTCCCAGGCCAGGTAAAGGACCAAGTCAGTACAGGAACTCCTTTTTATGTGTGGGGGCCAGGACAGTACAGGGGCCCCAATGGATGGAAAAATGTGAGTGTTAGCATAGTATAGGAGATGAGGTTGCAGGATGCAAGGATAAAGGTACAGGACAGTACAGGGGCCCCAATGGGTTCATGGATGTGGAAGTCAATACAGGGGCATTAGTGTCAATACAAGGAATCCAATGGATGTAGGTGCCAGATCAGCACAGGGGCCCCAGTGGGTGCAAGGATGTGGGTGTCAATTGAGGAAACCCTAGGGCTGCAATAATGAGGGTGCCAGGACACTACAGGGGACCCAGTGGGTGTAAGCATGTGGGTGTCAGACAGTACAGGGGACCCATTATGTATAAGAATATGAATGTCAGGACAGTACAGGAGGCCCAGTGGGATCAATCTGATATGGGACCCAAAGAAGGTGCTCTGATATTTGGTGAAGCATGTGGGTGTCAGTCAAGCAGAGGAAAGGTCATGGGTCATAGTAGGTGAAGGACACGGGTCATAGTAGGTGAAGGACATTGGTCATAGTAGGTGAAGGACACGGGTCATAGTCGGTGAAGGACACGGGTCATAGTAGGTGAAGGACATTGGTCATAGTACGTGAAGGACACGGGTCATAGTCGGTGAAGGACACGGGTCATAGTCGGTGAAGGACACGGGTCATAGTAGGTGAAGGACATTGGTCATAGTCGGTGAAGGACATTGGTCATAGTCGGTGAAGGACACGGGTCATAGTCGGTGAAGGACACGGGTCATAGTAGGTGAAGGACATTGGTCATAGTACGTGAAGGACACGGGTCATAGTCGGTGAAGGACATGGGTCATAGCCCTACAAAGGGATACTAATTTGCTAATTGGTAAAATATATCAGTGTCAGGCCAGTAGAGGGCAGAGAAATGGGGGACAAAACAGTAGAGAGGACCCAGTGGGTGCAGCTTTGACGGTTGAAGAGGCATATGGATGTCAGGCCAGTACAGGAGACCCCCATTGGTGCACTCTGCTAGTTGGTGAAGGCTATAGATGTCGGCTTATTAGAGGGGACCCAATGGGGTGCCTGGCTAGTATGTGAAGCATATGAGTGTCAGGCCAGTTAAGGAAATTCAATGGGTGCATTGTGCCAGTTGGTGAGGGTTATGGGTGGCATGCCAGTAGAAGGGACCTAATGGGTTCTCCTTGGTAGTTAGTAAAATATATGAGTATAATACTAGTCAATTGGGCACAATAGGTGTAGTTTGGTAGTAGGTGAAGGATATTGATGTCAGGCCAGTAGGGAGCCCAGTTGGTGCTCTCTGCTATTTGGTAAAGGACTTGGGTGTCAGGCCAGTAGAGGGGACCCAATGGAGCTCCTTGGTAGTTGGAGAAGGATATGGGTGACAGGACAGTAGATGCATGGGACCCAATGGAGCTTCTTGGTAGTTGAAGAATGATATATGTGACAGAACAGTAGAGGGGACCCAATGGAACTTCTGGGTGGTTTGAGAAGGATATGGGTAACAGAACAGTAGAGGGGACCCAATAGAGCTCATGGGTGGTTGGAGAAGGATATGGGTGACAGAACAGTAGAGGGGACCCAATAGAGCTCATGGGTGGTTGGAGAAGGATGTGGGTGACAGAACAGTAGAGGGGACCCAATGGAGCTCCTTGGTTGCTGGGAGAAGGATATGGGTGACAGAATAGTAGAGGGGCCCAGTGGAGTTTCTTGGTCATTGAAGAAGTATATGGGTGACATGCCAGTAGAGGGGGACCCAATGGAGCTCCTTGATAGTTGATGAGGCATATGGGTGGTACAGGAGACCCCCGTTGGTGCACTCTGCTATTTGGTGAAGGAAGCAGATGTCGACTTATTAGAGGGGACCCAATGGGGTGCCTAGCTAGTATGTGAAGCATATGAGTGCCATGTCAGTTAAGGAAATTCAATGGGTGCATTGTGCCAGTTGGTGAGGGTTATGGGTGGCATGCCAGTTGAAGGGACCTAATGGGTTCTCCATGGTAGTTGGTAAAATATATGAGTATAATACTATTCAATGGGTGTAGTTTGATAGTTGGTGCACTCTGCTATTTGGTAAAGGATTTGGGTGTCAGGCTAGTAGGGGGCCCAGTTGGTGCACTCTGCCATTTGGTAAATCATTTGGGTGTCAGGCCAGTAGAAGAGACCCAATGGAGCTCCTAGGCAGTTTGAGAAGGATATGGGTGACAGAACAGTAGATGGGATCCAATGGAGCTCCTTGGTTGCTGGGAGAAGGATATAGGTGACAGAACAGTAGAGGGGACCAAATGGAGCTCCTGAGTAGTTGGAGAATGATTTGGGTGACAGAACAGCAAAGGGGACCCAATGGAGCTCCTTGATAGTTGGAAAAGGATATGGGTGACAGAACAGTAGAGGGGACCCAATGGAGTTTCTTGGTCATTGGAGAAGGATATTAGGTGACAGGCTTGTAGAAGGGACCCAATGGAGCTCCTTGGTAGTTGAAGGATATGGGTGACAGAACAGTAGAGGGGACCCAATAGAGCCCCTTGGTAGTTGGAGAATAATATGGGTGACAGGCCAGTAGAGTGGACCCAATGGAGCTCCTTGGAAGTTTAAGGATATGGGTGACAGAACAGTAGAGGGGACCCAATAGAGCCCCTTGGTAGTTGGAGAATAATATGGGTGACAGGCCAGTAGAGGGGACCCAATGGAGCTCCTTGGTAGCTGAAAGATATGGGTGACAGAACAGTAGAAGGGACCCAATGGAGTTTCTTGGTCATTGGAGAAGGATATGGGTGTCAGGCCAGTAGAGAAGGCCCCTGCTGGTGCACCCTGCTACTTCATGGAGGCTAAAGATGTTGGTGTATATAGAGGGAACCCAATGGGCATGCCTAGCTAATTTGGGAAACATATGGGTTTTAGGCCAGTAAAGGGAATTCAGCAGGTGCATTGTGCCATTTGGTGATGGATATTGGTGTCAGACCAGTAGCGTGAGCCCAATAGATACACCTTGCTAGTAGGTGACATATGGATGTCAGGGCCAGTACAGGGAGACCGAATGGGTTTTCCTTAGTAGTTGGTAAAAGATATGGGTATCAGACTAGTAAATGGGGCACAGCGGATGTACTAGCTTACTAGTTGGTAAATAATTTGGTTGTCAGGCCAGCAGAGGGGACCCAATAGAGATCCTTGGTAGTTGGTAAAAGATATGGGTATCAGACTGGTAAATGGGGCATATTGGGCACAACTTGCTAGCTGGTGAAGGATATGGCTGTTATGGCCCGTACACACGATCCGAATATCGGACGAAAACGATCGTCCGAGGAAGAATCATACGATTTTCGGATCGTGTGTACACTACTTTCGAGAGCCGATCATGACAGTTCATCCGATATTATTCGATCGGACAAGCGCGAAAATTTTCCTCGTACGATGTCAGTTTAGTCAGTACAGTTGTCGTCCGACAATACAATACAAATACATTACAACACATGACATTACTTCCGATAATTTTTTTCTGCCGCACGAGAATTTTCGTGACTTTAATAACCTATTTTATTTTACTTGCGACAATTAAGTGAAAAAAGTCGTACGATCCGTCATACGATATTCGGATCGTGTGTACGGGGCATTAGGCCAGTAGGGGGCCAAATTGATGCGCACTGCTAATTGATAAAGGATTTGGGTGTCAGGCCAGTAGAAGGGTCTCAGGTGTCCTCCTTGGTAACTGGGGAAGGATATTTCTTCCAATGCAGGTAGGGGACACAATGCATTTACCTTGCTCAGTTAGCAAGGGATATCTTTTTTTTTTTTTTAGAGCAGAATAATGCCTCGTTTCCACTGAGCGGTACGGTTCAGTTCGGTACGCTATTTTGGGTGTTTCCATTATGAAAGCGTGCCATAAAAGCGAACCGTACCGCACCATTCTGGGTCCTGCTTCAGATGTGGGGCCATAGAAAATGGAACGGCTCCATTAGGGCGGACCTACAAATACATCTCACTGATTGGTGCACGTGCTAGGCTTTTTTTCTAAACCTTGTATGGTCCCAGGTGATCCGATTTGCAGTGGAAACGCTCAGCAGAATAGACCGGACCATTCTAACCCGTTCCATTCTAAGCGACCCGAACCGATCCGCTCAGTGGAAACAAGGCATAAGGAACTGATTCTGCCAATTACTGAAAGAGATGGATGTCTGGCCAGAAAAGGGGCCCCAATGGGTGCATGCTGGATACATGAATGTCAGACTGGTAAAAGGGACCCAAAGGGTGCAACACTCATAGCTGGTGAAGGATATACAGTATGTATCAGACCAGTAATGGGGATTCAATGGGGGTGCCTTTCTGTTTGACAGGGGCGGACTGACAACTCATGGGGCCCTCGGGCAATAGAAGATTATGGGGCCCCTGGGCTTACAGATGGCCACCAGTACAGGAGGTAGTGCAGAGGCGGGGCAGCTAAAATCTCTGGATTTTCACATCAAAAGCATGTCGTTTTGGACATATCAGGGACAGATGTAAAAAAAAAACATAGATTTTTACATACTGTCCATGGTTTTACTGAGCCTGGTATCCCTGATGGAGCCCCCTAGTGGCATGGGGCCCTCGGGCAGTGCCCGAGTGACTCAATGGTCAGTCTGGCCCTGACAAGGGATTTAGGTTTAGAAGCAGTAGAATATGTGACTACGAGACTAGGAGCACCAATTAGTGCATTCTGGTAATTGGTGAAGGAGTGTGTGTGGGGGGGGGGGGGGGGGTGTGTACGAGATTTAAAGAACCCGGCCCTTTAATGAAAATGAAACCAAACTGACCAAAGACCATTTTAAGGTGTGCAGTCACAGCTCTGCATTCCGGTGTTAGAAAAGTCTTGGCTTGCTGCATCTTTGATGTTTTTATTTTTATTAATAAGGTAAGCTTCCATAACAATAAGTAGTAAAGCGTGCATAAAGCAGATATCTTTTCATGTGACAACACCAAAGACATTTAACTTTGCTACAATGTTGGGTAGTGAGTGTACAGCTTGTATAACAGTGTAAATATGCCGTCACCTCAAACTAATTCAACACACAGCCATTAATGTCTAAACTGCTGGCAACAAAAGTGAGTACACCCCTAAGTGAAAATGTCCAAATTGGGTACAATTATGCTATTTTCCCTCCCCCGGTGTCATGCGACTCAATAGTGTTACACGGTCTCAGGTGTGAATGGGGAGCAGGTGTGTTAAATTTGGTGTTATCGTTCTTGCTCTCTCCTACTGGTCACCTCTCTGAGGATCTGAAAAAAAAAGAATTGTTGCTCTACATAAAGATGGCCTAGGCCAGTGATGGCGAACCTTGGCACTCCAGGTGTTTTGGAACTTCATTTACCATGATGCTCTGCAGTGTAGTCAGGGCCGGCGCTACCAATAGGCAAGTTAGGCGGTGGCCTAGAGCGCACATCAGTAGGGGGGCGCTGCGCTGGCTGCAGGGGACAGCGTGGAGTGAGTTTGCGGACGGACTGCCTAAGGCTGCATTCACACCTAGGCGTCAGCGATTTTGGGCGACAAAGTTTCGGCGTTTTGTATCGGCGATTTGCGACGACAAAATGCGTCGTTTAAAAATCCCGCTTTTTGTATAGCCATTGTCGGCTATGCGGAACGCCAAAGCCGCCCGATACGCGCGTCGGAAAAGGGTCCGGGACTTTTTCCAAAATCAGCGTTCGACGTTCTATCGGCGTAGGGCGTTAGGAGATGTGAACGGTCTCCATAGACAATAATGCAAATTCGACGGTACGGCGTATTGTAGCGTCGCGCTTCAGGCGACAAAACGCCTAGGTCACACCTACGCAACAAGTAACGCCGCGTACACGGCTTACTTTGCCGCGATTCGATTAACTTTTTTTTTTTTTTTTAACAAATTCTTTCCATTGCTGTCTATGGCCGAACGCCAATGCCGCCTGAAAAAAAGGGTCCGGGACTTTTTTTTCAGGCGGCAGGCGCACGGCGTTCGATGTGAACCATCTCATAGACAGCAATGGAAATTCGCCCCTCCAGCGTGTCGAGCGTCGGGCGTTTTGTCGCCTAGGTGTGAATGCAGCCTAAGGGGACACCTTCTCTCTCTGACAGCCCCCTCCCTTCTCTCTCTAACAGCCCCCCTTCTCTCTCTGACAGCCCCCCCCTTCTCTCTCTGACAGCCCCCCCCTTCTCTCTCTGACAGCCCCCCCTTCTCTCTCTGACAGCCCCCCCTTCTCTCTCTGACAGCCCCCCCCCTTCTCTCTCTGACAGCCCCCTCCCTTCTCTCTCTGACAGCCCCCCCTTCTCTCTCTGACAGCCCCCCCTCTCTCTCACAGCCCCCCCTTCTCTCTCTCACAGCCCCCCTCCTCTCTCTCTCACAGCCCCCCCTTCTCTCTCTCACAGCCCCCCCCTTCTCTCTCACAGCCCCCCATTCTCTCTCACAGCCCCCCCTTCTCTCTCTCTGACAGCCCCCCCTTCTCTCTCTCTCTCACACAGCCCCCCCTTCTCTCTCTCACACAGCCCCCCCCTTCTCTCTCTCTCTCACACAGCCCCCCCTTCTCTCTCTCTCACAGCCCCCCCTTTCGCTCTCTCTTTCCTTGTCAGCACTGTAAGTAGGTTTACTCCAGTCTGTTTATCTCTTGTTTTTAACTTCTTTCCTTACCAATCTGCCTATATATTGATGTATAACAGAATTACTTGATTAACTTTATCCTCTTAAAGTGGTATTAAAGCAAAGGGGGGCTGTGGAGGGGACTGGTATACAGGGAGGGGGGCTGTGAAGGGGACTGGGATACAAGTTTGGGAGCTGTGGAGGGGACTGGGGTACAAGAGGGGCTGTGAAGAGGACTGAGGCACAAATAAAGTGGGATGCAAGGAAGGGGGGCTGAGGACACTGATGTAATGGGGGAAGGTCTATGATGTGAGGAGGGGGGCTGTGATATAAAGCAGGCACTGCATTGTAAAGGGGTGGTGTATTGCCACTATTTGTCTTCAGGCCGGGTCCAGAGGCGCAGGTGGAGACCACGGCTGAAGAAATAGGTGGAGAGGTGCTGCAAAAAAAAAAAAAACTCTATCCCTGACACCTCCACCATATACATGGGCAGGGCAAAGGGGGTGGGGTCAGGAGCGGAGCCAGGGGGCGGCAAAATTGGGTTACGCCTAGGGTGTCAAAAATCCTTGCACCAGCCCTGCCTAGTTCCAAGGTAAGTATTTCATAATGAGCTAATATGCGGTGCCATACTAGCTCATTATGGCTTTTGCCTTGCAGGTGTAAAAAAAAAAAAATGTATATGCGGGTTTACAACCGCTTTAATCGAAATTAGTCGAATAATCGAGAAAAAAAAAAAAAAAGATTAATCGAAAAAAAAATTTGATCAGTAACAGCCCTAATTTTTTTCCATGATAGTCCCAAGCTAGAGCTTTTTTCATATATTCTCTGTTTTCAGAGGGGTGATGGCAATCACACATCTAGACAACCTCTAGGTATGGCGCTGAGCACGTGACCTCAACCTCTTTGGTCAACCATGGTAAGGCCTGTTCTAAATAGAACCTGTCCTGTTATACCGCTGTATGGTCTTGGCCACTGTGCTGCAGCTGAGTTTCAGGGTCTTGCCAATCTTCATATAGCCTAGGCCAGCGATGGAGAACCTTGGCACCCCCAGATGTTTTGGAACTACATTTTCCATGATGCTCAACTACACTCAGGGCTGGAGCAAGGATTTTTGACACCCTAGGCGAAAACCTTATTTTTTCGCCCCCACTGGGTCCGCCCCTGACTCCACCCCCTTTGGCAGTGTTAAATGGTTTGATTCAACCCTCTAACTGCTACATCGGAAAGACAGCTCGTTCTTTTGAAAAACATAAGACTTACTAGCAGCATCACCAGGTGAATATACAAGAGAAAACCTAAAAACAAAACTAATGCAGCCACCCATCTATAAATTGGTAATCTGCAGTATAATAAATATTTTTCTTTGCTTTAATACCACTTTAAGAGGATAAAGTTAATCAAGTAATTCTGTTATACATCAATATATAGGCAGATTGGTAAGGAAAGAAGTTAAAAACAAGAGATAAACAGACTGGAGTAAACCTACTTACAGTGCTGACAAGGAAAGAGAGAGCGAAAGGGGGGGCTGTGAGAGAGAGAGAAGGGGGGGCTGTGTGAGAGAGAGAGAGAAGGGGGGCTGTGTGAGAGAGAGAGAAGGGGGGGGCTGTCAGAGAGAGAGATTGGGGGGCTGTCAGAGAGAAGGGGGGGCTGTGAGAGAGAAGGGGGGGCTGTGAGAGAAGGGGGGGCTGTGAGAGAGAGAAGGGGGGCTGTGAGAGAGAGAAGGGGGGCTGTCAGAGAGAGAAGGGGGGCTGTCAGAGAGAGAAGGGGGGGCTGTCAGAGAGAGAAGGGAGGGGGCTGTCAGAGAGAGAAGGGGGGGCTGTCAGAGAGAGAGGGGGGGCTGTCAGAGTGAGAAGGGGGGGGCTGTCAGAGAGAGAAGGGGGGCTGTCAGAGAGAGAAGGGGGGGCTGTCAGAGAGAGAAGGGGGGCTGTCAGAGAGAGAAGGGGGGGCTGTCAGAGAGAGAAGGGGGGCTGTCAGAGAGAGAAGGGGGGGCTGTCAGAGAGAGAAGGGGGGGGCTGTCAGAGAGAGAAGGGGGGGGCTGTCAGAGAGAGAAGGGGGCTGTCAGAGAGAGAAGGGGGGCTGTCAGAGAGATAAGGGGGGGGCTGTCAGAGAGAGAAGGGGGGGCTGTCAGAGAGAGAAGGGGGGGCTGTCAGAGAGAGAAGGTGTCCCCTTAGGCTGCATTCACACCTAGGCGACAAAACGCCTGACGCTCGACACGCTGGAGGGGCGAATTTCCATTGCTGTCTATGAGATGGTTCACATCGAACGCCGAAATGCCGTGCGCCTGCCGCCTGAAAAAAAAGTCCCGGACCCTTTTTTTCAGGCGGCATTGGCGTTCGGCCATAGACAGCAATGGAAAGAATTTGTTAAAAAAAATAAAAAGTTAATCGAATCGCGGCAAAGTAAGCTGTGTACGCGGCGTTACTTGTTGCGTAGGTGTGAATGCAGCCTTAGGCTGCATTCACACCTAGGCGTTTTGTCGCCTGAAGCGCGACGCTACAATACGCCGTACCGTCGAATTTGCATTATTGTCTATGGAGACCGTTCACATCTCCTAACGCCGTACGCCGATAGAACGTCGAACGCTGATTTTGAAAAAAGTCCCGGACCCTTTTCCGACGCGCGTATCGGGCGGCTTTGGCGTTCCGCATAGCCGACAATGGCTATACAAAAAGCGGGATTTTTAAACGACGCATTTTGTCGTCGCAAATCGCCGATACAAAACGCCTAAACTTTGTCGCCCAAAATCGCTGACGCCTAGGTGTGAATGCAGCCTTAGGCAGTCCGTCCGCAAACTCACTCCACGCTGTCCCCTGCAGCCAGCGCAGCGCCCCCCTACTGATGTGCGCTCTAGGCCACCGCCTAACTTGCCTATTGGTAGCGCCGGCCCTGGAACTAGGAGAAGAGAACTTACCTGGTCCGAGATATCCTCTTGACTCGGCGTGTCTTCCGGGTATGATTGGCTGGAGCGGCGATGACATCACTCCCGCGTGCATTTCATTCCGGCAAGGGCTGGCGGCCGGCCGGCCCTTCAGCCGAGGATCCCCCCCTGCGCATGCGCCGCTGCAATCAGCAGCGCATTGCGAGGGAAATATCTCCTAAACCGTACAGGTTTAGGAGATATTCTTTATACCTACAGGTAAGCCTTATTATAGGCTTCCCTGTAGGTAAAAGTCAAAAAGTGGGGTTTACAACCACTTTAAGTATAACGCACATACAGATCCAACTGCTTTTAGCGGATCTCCTTGCAGGCTGATTCCCAGTGCAGGTCCAACCACTGGAAAAATGGATAGCAGGATACAAAAAACACACAAAGGCAGCGCTCCATGGGAATAGCATTAAAACTTTTATAGTCTTCAAGTAGGTAACAAAATAAATATTGCACTGGAGATAAAATCGATGTAGCTACATAAACTGTAAAAATGGTGCGAGTAATACCAAACGGTAGCAAAAGCAGTCATAAAAACATGTAGCCAAGTATGATACTGGTATAAAAATGTGTACAACGATACCACTGCTGAATCCAGATGAGGAGAGGTTAACATCTGTCCGTCGGCATGTAGATGTCCCGTGAAGGGAACTATCCAGGGGCGGACTGACCAGTCGGTCAGTCGGGCACTGCCCGAGGGCCCCGTGGTGGGAGGGCCCGGGCCGGCTCAGTCTGCCCCTGGAGGTGCCCGCAGGTTAATAAGCAGGAAAAAAAAATCTGCAAAACGATACCTCAGAGGAATCAGTTAAACCCTTCAAATCCTGGTTGATGCGGCTATATGAGAGCTGGCCAGGGATGGATCATCAATCACAGATGAGCAGTCATCCGTGCCGGGATGGTTTTAGTAACAGGCGCTCAGGCCACCTCTCCCCTTGGGGAATTCAGCCGAGAGGCGGGGCCATTCGTCACTGCCGCGGAGGACAGCTGATAATGGTGCTGGAGGCTGCAGAGTGCACGCAGAGGCTGAGCAGAGTCATCTTGGAATTTCCCTTCCCCTACGGCACCCACACTGACCTGCCTTGTGTGAAGCAGCAGGTCAGTGTGATACAAATACAGCAGTAATTAATGTCTGTGTTGTAATAAAAAAAAAATTGCCATGTGCTGAGTGTTCCTTCTTGCCCTATGCTGTGCCTCATTACTAGGTGGCAGGTGCTATTCACTAGTGCACACTGACATCTGGTACACTGAATGTTACTCAGTGTATAGATATCAGTGTTATATATAGGGAATAGCACTTAGCCCTGGTTCACATTGGAGCGATTTGACTTGTCAAATCGCATGGCAAATCATTGGCAAATGCCGGCAATGGCACTACCCAAATCAGTGCGATGTCACATTTGTGGCATCGCACTGATTCCCAAAATAAGTTTCTGTACAGCTTTTGGCGACTTCTGGGTACGATTTCCATAGACATCTGTGCAGCGACCCGCACAGATGTCTCTGAAATTCGCCTACCAAACTCGCACTGACATGCGGGTATGAAATCGTGCAAGTTTAGCTGAACTCGCAAGCTTTCATTCCCACGGTCAGTGTGAACCTAGGCTAAGTGAGTTTATTATATATATATATATATCACTGAAATGTATACACTGAGTGCTTTTCCCTAACACTGTCATCTGTAAACTAAGAATGTTCCTTACTGATCATCAATGTAAGGGACATTCTTCCCACTGATCACCAATGTAAGGGACATTCTTCTCACTGATCACCAATGTAAGGGACATTCTTCTCACTGATCACCAATGTAAGGGACATTCTTCCCACTGATCACCAATGTAAGGGACATTCTTCTCACTGATCATCAATGTAAGGGACATTCTTCCCACTGATCACCAATGTAAGGGACATTCTTCTCACTGATCACCAATGTAAGGGACATTCTTCTCACTGATCACCAATGTAAGGGACATTCTTCCCACTGATCACCAATGTAAGGGACATTCTTCTCACTGATCACCAATGTAAGGAACATTCTTCCCACTGATCACCAATGTAAGGGACATTCTTCTCACTGATCACCAATGTAAGGAACATTCTTCTCACTGATCACCAATGTAAGGGACATTCTTCTCACTGATCACCAATGTAAGGAACATTCTTCTCACTGATCACCAATGTAAGGGACATTCTTCTCACTGATCACCAATGTAAGGAACATTCTTCTCACTGATCACCAATGTAAGGGACATTCTTCTCACTGATCACCAATGTAAGGGACATTCTTTCCACTGATCACCAATGTAAGGGACATTCTTTCCACTGATCACCAATGTAAGGGACATTCTTCTCACTGATCACCAATGTAAGGGACATTCTTTCCACTGATCACCAATGTAAGGGACATTCTTCTCACTGATCACCAATGTAAGGGACATTCTTCTCACTGATCACCAATGTAAGGGACATTCTTCCCACTGATCACCAATGTAAGGGACATTCTTCCCACTGATCACCAATGTAAGGGACATTCTTCCCACTGATCACCAATGTAAGGGACATTCTTCCCACTGATCACCAATGTAAGGGACATTCTTCTCACTGATCACCAATGTAAGGGACATTCTTCTCACTGATCACCAATGTAAGGGACATTCTTCTCACTGATCACCAATGTAAGGGACATTCTTCCCACTGATCACCAATGTAAGGGACATTCTTCCCACTGATCACCAATGTAAGGGACATTCTTCCCACTGATCACCAATGTAAGGGACATTCTTCCCACTGATCACCAATGTAAGGGACATTCTTCTCACTGATCACCAATGTAAGGAACAATGTGCTACTTTACAGGCATGAGAAGAATGTTCCTTACATTGGTGATCAGTGGGAAGAATGTCCCTTACATTGGTGATCAGTGGGAAGAATGTCCCTTACATTGGTGATCAGTGAGAAGAATGTCCCTTACATTGGTGATCAGTGAGAAGAATGTCCCTTACATTGGTGATCAGTGAGAAGAATGTCCCTTACATTGGTGATCAGTGAGAAGAATGGTCCTTACATTGGTGATCAGTAGGAAGAATGTCCCTTACATTGGTGATCAGTGAGAAGAATGTCCCTTACATTGGTGATCAGTGAGAAGAATGTCCCTTACATTGGTGATCAGTGGGAAGAATGTCCCTTACATTGGTGATCAGTGGAAAGAATGTCCCTTACATTGGTGATCAGTGAGAAGAATGCTCCTTACATTGGTGATCAGTGGGAAGAATGTCCCTTACATTGGTGATCAGTGGGATGAATGTCCCTTACATTGGTGATCAGTGAGAAGAATGTCCCTTACATTGGTGATCAGTGGGGAAAACAGGGGGGCCCCAGGATCTCCTATTGCCCGGGGGCCCCGTGAGTTGTCAGTCCGCCCCTGGAACTATCACAACTCCCAGTGGATGGCTGTAGAATCCCAGGTTGATAGAGGGAAGTGATAGAGGGAAGTGATAGAGGGAAGTGTAACAGCCCTTGCATGTGGCAGATAGTAAGGTCCCGCTGGCATGCAGATATGAAGGCACAGCAAAGGAGCCCTTCAGATGGACACTGCAACCCCCGCCGGTGTCTGTGACGTCACCGGATCTCCGACGGAATTCCCTGAAGGCCCAGAAGCCGGCGGAGAGGTGAGTACAAATCAAAAGAATTTTAAATCGATCAAAAAACTTAAAGATTAATCGATTAATTAAAAGTTCATTTGCACAGCACTAAAAAAAATAAAATAATATAGTGTATACAATTGCTACACAATGTCATATTGTAATTTAATATTATTAAAAATGACCTTTCCTTTTCAATCTGCAGCTCTGTAATTTTTTGGCGAGATACTTTTAAAGGGAAATCGCACCTAAAGGAATGCAGACCCTGCTACTTTCCTCATTAGAGCTATTTCTTCAGAATAACAAAAGGTAGGAATCTGCAACATAGTTTGTGAAAATCCTTGTAATGTACAGAGATCACCCAGGGGGGAATGTTTTTTTTCTCAACAAAAGTGGAGTTACACTTTAACCTCCTCACGACCACGCTTCAGCCAAATGACGGCTACAGCGCGATTGCGCATTGCACATATGACATTCTCCTGCGATCGCGCTTCCTGTGGCGCGCATCAGTAGTGATCCAACTCCACACTTGCCCTTTGAAAAAGTGTTTTAACCACGAAACTAGTCAGGGCGTACCGAGTGGCACACTGTCATCACCCTTGGACTACTCGATACTACATGGGTTTACCTGCATGCTGACCGGCCGGATGCTGCAGGTTTAAGGCCTTTCTTTTACTGCAAAATGTGAGTGTATTTCTTCATTATTTTGTACAATACATTTTAAGTGATTTTACACTATCGAGGCATTCTTGTCTCCTTTTATATTCATGTGACCATTGATATTGAAGCCACTGTCGGATGACCCAAGCTGAATTGTTTCACTCTCTCACCGAGCCCAGCTGTTTGATCCTGTCTTCTGTTTTGGTCTCCTCTCAGCCAGGGACCATTTACATTTGGTAAGCAGACTTGCATATGTGTGTGGTGGAGGTCTTCAGCTGCATGTCACATCAGTGTTAACCAATATCCTGCTGACTCATATTGGGATTCGGCTTCACCAGGGTGGATGTTACGTTTTATTTCCTCTGGACTTTTGTTGTTTATAATTTAATATTCACAATTGGTTGTGTATGGAACCTTGCTAGCCCTCTCACTTTGGACTACAAAGGCCTTTTTGTGTTTTATGGACACTCAATAATGTTTGTTTTTGTTTTTTGGATTGGTTTTTCAACCTTGCATATATCACATTAATTCATTGGTGTGGTCCACATATTATTTAATGCATTTTATGTTCATTGGTCATTAGCGCGGTTTATTTTTATTTTTCTCACATTGCTATTCTGTTTATATGACACAGTTTAAACCGCAGCTCCATTTATGTTTAGTTTGCATTTCACGTGCACCTTTTACTTTATTTGATTTGATGCACAGCATCATATATTGATTAGCGCAATTTACCTCACTTTTTTTTCATTAGCGATTGTGATAAGTGAAGAGAGTAAAGCAGGATACACACGATAAATTTTTGTTGTTCAATTTTCTTTAGGCTACCTTCACACTGCAGAGCCCGGCCATTAGCTTTGCTCGTTTTTGTGGCACTTTAGCAACGATTTTCGGATGCTAGCGGGGCGCTTTAAACCCCAAAGAAGGGGTCAATCTCCTTTCAGGCACTTTGGAAGCGCTGCCCATTCATTTAAAAGATGCTGCTTGCAGGACTTTTCCTAATGTCCCGCAAGCGCACCCCCCCAGTGTGAAAAGTCACATGGGAGGCGGTTTTCAGGCGTTATTTGGAGCGCTAAAAAACCGCCTCAGTGTGAAAGAAGTCTAAAGCCTCTCACACACGATCGGACTTCCATCTGACCCATTTTGTCCGAATGGGTGTTGCATACACACGGCAGAACTTTTTTAGCCAACTTTCGGTATATCACATGGTTTTTCAGCTC
This sequence comes from Rana kukunoris, assembly GCA_029574335.1. Classification (NCBI taxonomy): domain Eukaryota; kingdom Metazoa; phylum Chordata; class Amphibia; order Anura; family Ranidae; genus Rana; species Rana kukunoris. The sequence goes on from CM056055.1 coordinate 213,267,665, forward strand.
TTTACCGCCACACTTCGGGCAACTTCTGCTATTGTCTGATGTTTAGCATTGGTTCTGAGCATGCGTGTTTGTGCTTTGGATTTTAGTCCGATGGACTTGTGTACACACGATCGGATGATCCACCATCATTGTTGTTGGAAAGTTTGAGAGCATGCACAGCGAACATTTGTCCACTGAAAACCTGACAACAATTGTCCGATGGAGCATAAAGACAGTCGGATTGTCCGATAAAACACGTTGTTGTTGTAGTTGAAAAGTCCGATCATGTGTATGGGCCTTTAGATTTACCTTTAACTATGTAGTGTGCGAGGGCCTGCCTGATTGCATACAAATTTAAAGTGTTTAGGTTTGACCTCATATTATATGGTTTTGGTAAATCTAAAGGAAAAAATCAATAGAAAATGTTATAGTGTGTATCCAGCTTTAGGCAGGGTTCACGATGGAGAACGCAGCGGCTCACAACAGGGGTCCAGTGTGTCTCCATTCACCATTTCAGTGTTCACCGTTTGGTTGGGCTGAATTCAGACCTGAAACAGATCAAAAGACACAGGGCTCCTGCAATTCGCACCCAGAGCCCATGCAGAGACCGGCATCATAGAAGAACGGTCACAATCTCCTGCTATGCGAGTTGGATGCGGTTGGGGGAAACCTGCATTCAATTCGCAATAATGTGAACATAGCCTTAAATGTTATCCTATGTGCAAACTAGACTGCTTATACCGTGTTTCCCCGAAAATAAGACGTACTCCGAAAATAAGCCGTAGCGGGATTTCGACGCAAGATAGAAATATAAGACACCCCTCCGAAAATAAGACGTAGCGATGTAGTGTCGAATCTCCGAAAATGAGATGTAGTGTCGAATCTCCGAAAATAAGATGTAGTGTCGAATCTCCGAAAATAAGATGTAGTGTCGAATCTTGTAGTGATAGGCGTGTCGTATGCGGCGCGGCGCGGTAAACAACACGTCATAGGTGTATGTTACTGTACTGGTGCTCAGGAGCTGTGAGGAGAAGAACACTCTGTAAAGAAAAAAGATTCTCCCAGCATTGACCAGCAAACCCCTCTCTCACCCCACACAAACAGATCACCCCAGCTCCACTGTGCTCCACATCAGCTTTGCTGGCCTATCTTTTTGTACAACCAGACAAGATGAGTGCAAAAAGAAAGAGTTATTTTGTTGAGTACAAGAAAGGAATTGTGGAGGACTCCCGAGGCAAGAATCTTACGGCTTTTTGCAAAGAGAAGAAGTTGGATATCCGAATGGTCCAAAAATGGCGTGCAGAATACGATAATCTCAGTCTACAGGTGGACAGAGGAAATGCTAAGAAGCGCAAGTGTGGTTCAGGTAGGCAACCTTTATTTTCTGTAATAAAAATAAGACACCCCCCGAAAATAAGCCATAGTGTGATTTCTTGAGGAAAAAAAAATATAAGACGGTGTCTTGTTTTCGGGGAAACACGGTATTTAGTAGAGATGACATGCCTGCAACTAGAGCATTGGGTGATGATAAGACAGGGGGAGTCATCATTACTAAATGCTATTTCTGTGGCTCCCTCTATAGCAGGCATCCTCAAACTACGGCCCTCCAGATGTTGCGGAACTACAAATCCCATGAGGCATTGTGAAACCCTGACATTCACAGACATGACTAGGCATGATGGGAAATGTAGTTCCTGAACAACTGGAGGGCCATAGTTTGAGGACCCCTGCTCTATAGGGAGCCATTTTGTGTCATCTGGTTTGCTATTAGGCCTCATTCATATGCGCGTTGGGACCCTTCGGGGTAGGACCGCGCTATATTAACCACTTAAGGACCCCCGCACGCACATATACGGCCACAGAATGGCTCGTACAGGCACAAGGGCGTAAATTTACGTCCCCGCCTTCGTGTGGTTCGGGGGTCCCATCGGGACCCCCTCTGCGGCGTGCGGGGGTCCCCCTGGCTCCGGGAGCGATCCGGGACGAGCGGGCGGATGTCCGTGTTTACCCGCCCCCCCCGCGATCGCTCCCAGCCAATGCGCGCGCTCCCCCTTCTGTCACTTCCTCCTCCTGTGTAAACACAGGAAGGGGGAAGTGATGTAATCTCCCATCGCAGCGGTATTTCCAACCGCTGCGATGGGAGAAACACCTCACAGTAAGTGTGCACCAACACTACACTGACATACACACACATAGGCATACTTAACCCCTTGCGATCTAACCCCCCCTGTCACAGTGTCACTGAATGCAGTGATATAATCACTGCATTTAGTGTCAGTGTGACAGGCAGTGTAAAATCAGTTAGTGTTAGGTTCAGGATAGCCCCCCCACCCCCCCTAATAAAGTGTTAACCCCCTGATCACCGCCCTAGTTAACCCTTTCACTCCCTATTGCCAGCGTCACTAAGCGATCATTTTTCTGATCGCTGTATTAGTGTCGCTGTTCCCGCTAGGTAGCTATTTTTTTTTATTGCGATTTTTTTTTTTACTAAAGACATGTGGCTAAATAAATTTTGGCCTAAATGTTTGACTAAAATTTAGTTTATTTGATTTTTTTTTAACAAAAAGGAAAAAATTGTGTTTTTTTTTCAAAAATGTCGCTCTATTTTTGTATATAGCGCAAAAAATAAAAATCGCAGAGGTGATCAAATACCACCAAAAGAAAGCTCTATTTGTGGGAAGAAAAGGACGCAAATTTTGTTTGGGAGCCACGTCGCACGACCGCGCAATTGTCTGTTAAAGCGATGCAGTGCCGAATCGCAAAAACACCTTGGGTCATTTACCAGTGTATTGGTCCGGGTCTTAAGTGGTTAAGATACCTCTCAACTCCACTTAACTCAACTCATATGGGCGCTTACATCCATTGAAAGAATCGTATCTTTAAAGTGGTGTTCCGGCCGAAAAAATAATAATTATAAGCCAGCAGTTACACATACTACAGCTGCTGGCTTTTAATAATAGGACACTTACCTGTCCTGGAGTCCAGGCATCGCAGCTGATGTTTCCATCAGCTGTCGGGTGCTGCAGCTGCCATTGCGGATAAGTGAACCCGGCAGCGTAGCCTTTCGGCTTCACGCCATGAACCCTGCTGCGCATGCACAAGGCTCTGCTCCTCTCTCCTATTGGCATAGCGGCCGGGGGAGGCTGAGGGAGCTCCGTAGTGACATCACAGGCCGCGGCCAGGACTCCCAGCTGTGGGAAAGGATACCTGTCAAAAACAGGTATCCCCTCCCCCCTGAAAGGTGCCAATTGTGGCACCAGAGGGGGAGAGGAGAAAAATGAGCAGAAGTTCTACTTTGGGGTGAAACTTCGCCTTAACCACTTGACCTCTGGAAGATTTACACCCCTCATGAAAAGGCTGTTTTTTTTTTTTTGCGATACGGCTCTACATTACTTTAACTGCCTGTAGAGATACCCCCTCAAGGCTCGCTGATTGATTTGGGATCGGCGCATTGAGTTACCTCTAAGGCCACGTACACACGATCAGACATGTCCGAGGAAACATGTCCGACTGACCGTTTTCATTAGACCACACTGAAGTGGTCTGTTGGTCTGATGTGTGTACACACCATCGGACAAAAATCCACTCGGACCAGAACGAGGTGACGTAGAACGCAACGACGTGCTGAAAAAACGAAGTTCAATGCTTCCAAGCATGCGTCGACTTGATTCTGAGCATGCGCGGGATTTTTGTCCGATGATTTAGTGTACTAACCATCGAACATGTCCGACGGACAGGTTTCCAGCGGACAGGTTTCTAAGCATGTTTAGAAACTTTTGTCCGCTGGAAAACGGTCCGATAGGCCGTACACACGATCGAACATGTCCGCTGAATCTGGTCTGCGGACCAGTTTCAATCACAATTGTCAATTCAATCACAATTGTCGTGCCACAAACACAAACATAGTAACGTACTACGAGAAATGTCAGCTCTTGAGCGCCCCCCTTTTGCTAATTTCATGTTTGGTAAGCATTGATTGATTCAGAGAATGCGTGTTTGTACGTTCAACTTTTGTCTGACGGATTTATGTACCGACCATACGAAAATCTGACGTCAAACCGTTGTCCGCCCAAAAATTACTAGCCTGTCATCCAACATTTGTTGGCTGAAAGTTGGACAACAATTGTCAGAAAGAGCGTACTAACGGTAAGAATTTAGGACAACATTCTGTCAACAGACAATCCCCTTCCAATAATTAAATCGTGTGTCCGAGGCTTGAAGCTCCATACACACGCTCGGTTTACTCGGCAAGAACCAGCAAGAACACTGCTGGCAGAGCTTCCTTGCCGAGTATACCGTGCGTGTGTACGAGGCTTTCAGGTTTCTCGACAAGAAACATGTTCTCTATTTTCTCGTCGTGAGATTCTCGGCAGTTTTCATGCAGGGAAACCCGAGAGTGTGTATACTTACCTGGTCACCGTGGAAACGCGCGCATGCTCGAAATGACTTTGATGCATGCACGGTAGCTTCCTAGGCAGACAATGGTTTTTTCCTGACAAGACTCTGGTCCGTGTGTACGAGGCTTGACTCTTCACACAGAGACAAGCGGCCCACAATGAAATTGAGTTTGACACCCCTGCATTTTTTACCTTAATGCAGGAGTGTCAAACTCAATTTCATTGTGGGCCGCATCAGCATTATGATTGCCCTCAAAAAAGGGCCGGTTGTATCTGTAAGATTAGATGTCCAGCACATCCCCTCCCCTTACATTAGATGTCAAGAGCCACCCCACCATCAGGAGTTGAGTCCCCCACTCTCCCTTATATCACAGTGTGCCCCCATTTCCTTATGCTGCTGCTGGGAAGAATCTGGATGCATTGCTTAAAAGCAGAAAGTACAGGGTCTGGAGGAGGGCTGGAAGTGCGAGGGCCACATGGAATGGCCTATGCCTTAATGCAATTAATGCTGCGTTCGTTTTCAATTTTTTCATGCTGAGAACATTTTCAGCAAATTCAGAAAATACTTGCTGATCTTTCCAAAAGTACCGTGTCCTTGTGTCACTTCCTGTAATCTGCACCAAAGAAAATGTTCCTTCCTTGCTATCCTTTGTAATCTACCAATCGCCCTACCACCATGTAATTCAGAGGAGCAGATACAGACATTTTTGTAGTCCATAATAGGAGAGCAGCCTAGGGCGACAACCATGGCTCCCTCCATAGATACAGTGGAAGAATGACGTAGCCGCCCAGGGACAGGAAGTGTGTTGTTTTCAGGATCACCAGGTGAAAATAAAGCAAAACGAAGCTTCAAAAAATAAAAAGGAAACTGAATACTGCCACCTCACCAAAGACTAGTAAGCTGTAATATATTATGGCCTAGATTCACGTATGGCGGCCTAACTATGAGCGGGCGTATCGTATTTACGCTACGCCGCCGCACTAATTTACGATACGCCGCACTAATTCAAATGTGGAAGAGGTGGGCGTGTTTTATGTAAATTAATCGTGACCCCACGTAATTAACGCTTTTGTGTGCATGCGTCGGATAGAATGCCTAAGATACGTCGAACACTGCCTACGACGTGAACGTAACTTACGCACAGCCCTATTCGCGCACAACTTACGCGAAACGACGTAAAAAGATACGCTTGTTCCGACGTCCATACCTTGCATGGGCTGCTCCACCTAGAGAGCACCTTTATCTTTACGCCGGCGTATGTCTTACGTAAACGGCGTAACTAATTGCGACGGGCGCTCGTACGTTCGAGAATTGGCGTATCTAGCTCATTTACAAATTCGACGTGGAAATCAACGGAAGCCAGCTTAATCAGCGGCCAGCGTAAATATGCACCCAAGATACGACGGCGTAGGAGACTTACACCGCTCGTATCTTGGCCGAATTTATGCGCAACTGATTCTAAGAATCAGGCGCGCATATACGACGGCGCACATTCGGACTTACGACGGCGTACGTGGAGATACAACAAAAACAAAAATTTAGAGCTGCGCCTTGTCACCCGGACTCGATACAATCAAAAAGAGTCCATATATCAGTCATGTGGAGATAAACAATCCTTCAGACATGAGAGAAGTAGTAGGTTGGCTCCAAGACAAATCTCCGCTGGTCTTTAATCAGGATGGACATATAATAAACACCACTGTGCTCGAACTTGGCTTTTCAATGTGGCCCACCACCAGAAGTATAAGCAGCTTACCAGAGGAATGGCTGTAATCAACAGTCGGCTGTGACCCAGCCGCGGCCTTTAGAGAACCAGGACGAATCCCAAATCCTAGGGCAGTGTTTACACCGGGGCTCCACTCAGCAACTCCACCAATTAGATCATATGTAAATGATAAATAGAGGCAGACATAGCGTAATCCCGCTGGGACATTTATTTAAAATAGTAAAAACCAGAATACTCACATGGGAGATGAGTTAGACAGGCATATAAAATACAAAGTTGCCGGCCGGCAAACAGATCAGCAAGGACCCTCCTCCAGAGCGTAATGACGTCACCGCACGTGGAGATACGCCGTCGTAAGTCTTTGAGAATCTTGCCCTATATTTTTTGGTTTTGGGTTTAGATACACTTTAACTATAATAGTAAACCTCTAAAAATCTTTGCCAAACGATCGGCTTCCCAGGATTTCATGGACAAGAGACACAAATGCTTTGCTAATTGAGAGGTCAGCCTAATTTGCAATGGATGTTTGCCTAATTTTGTTGTTGAGCTGCTTGATTAATTTTCCATAAAGTCAGAAGTCAGGCAATGGACAGCAACTGTCAGCGTTTCAGTGACCTCTTGTTTTCTAATTACTTCAGCAAGGGCAGTTTGTATATTTCTATTCTGACAGGTTCCCCCTAAAGTACATGATGTGGTTTTAATTTAAGCAGCAGTTAAGAGGAGGAGGTGAGCCCATAACACACTCTACAAAGGGATGGCTGCACTTTAAGGTCAGGTTCACATTGCTCCGACATGAAAGTCGTGCGACTTCCAATCCGGCTTGCCCTGCGACTTCGGTCCGACATCAATGCGAATTCCATGTGACTTTAATTAACAGGATTCGACTTTGAGATGAGTGGGACTTGAGTCCGGTATGGATTTCCACACCGAATTTACTAAAACCAAAACGGCATGATGTGTCCCCCAAATCCATACCAGAACCTTAGGATTTGGGGGGTGGGGGGCGGACCGCACGCCATTTTCTTTTTCCAATACATTTTGCATTGTTAACATTGCCTCTAAGCCCAAGTCGCATGTCAGAAGTCGGGTCAGTTAAGATGCTGATCTGACTTGGATGTGACTTCCATTCAATTCTATGGGCTTAAATAAGACAGAAGTCTGACCAAAGTAGTGCAGGAACCTTTTCCCAAGTCGGACCAGTTAAGACGGTTCTTGTAGGGAATCATTCACTTTTACATGTCATGTGACGTGCTCTCAAAGTCGGAGCATATCACCAGTGTGAACCGTCCCTGAGGCCTCATTCACACAAGTGTACCAATCTGTATGTAGCACCCTCCTAGCTAGGTTGCTATAGTTATAGCAACTTTGGCCCCTTTCACACGGGCGGGCCGTATGTCCGTTTTTCCTCGACCCGTTTTCGGATCAAAAACGGACATACATGTATCCCTATGGGATAGCGGATGGCAACGGATGCGCTGCTTTCAATCCATCCGCTCTAGCCAATCAACGGCCAGGCTGAGCAGCGAAGAGGATGTTGGGGCCGAGCGTGGGACTTTCGAGGGGTCAGGTATGCATAGGATGCATTAAGGTGAAAAAACTTTTACCTTTACAACCCCTTTAAACCCACAAATGTTTTTTACCATTGCTATTCCTTTTATACTGGCTTTTGAAATTTACAAATGCAGCAATTTACAATTTTGATGAAAGGTTTAGCACTGGGAAACACTTTTTGAAAACTAGAAATGTGCATTTTATATAAAAGTATATAGCGCCGCAGAGCAAAACGAGGGACAAATGAGGAGGAAAGAGGGACTTTGTTCCAAATCAGGGACAGTCCCTCGAAATCAGGGACAGTTGGTATACAGCCTGCCCGTTCTGAGGTATTTGTTACATGCACCATATACCCATGTGAAGAGCCACCTTCTCCTATGTGGGATGCACAGCTGTTCTATACATCTGCATGCAGGGGATCCAACTCACGCCATCTGGGACACAGCAGTTGCACTGGCTGCAATTTGACATCTGTGTGGGTGCAGATGCGTGTTTCCAAATGCAGACAGTGTGAGTTTAGGGACCCACACGGATATCAATTTGGGAGCAGCGGCTGTGTCTGCGCAGCCACTGCCTCCAAAATAACATTAATGGAACCTAATGTATGGAACTCCTGCGAATCCCGTGAGAGCCAACACAGCCATTTGCATGGGTGTAAGCTTAAAGTTGTTGTAAACCTTTGATCAAAAAAAATAAAAATAATAACAAATATGCCTATACATACCTGTTCTGGGCAATGTTTTTTCACAGAGCAGCCTCTTCTGGGGTCCCCTCACCAGCAATCCAGGCCCCTCCTCTTTATCAGGTGCCTCCAAAAAAAACTACTTTCCATGGGGGCACCTGTGTGGGCTTGCTTATTCATTGACACAGACAGCAGGACTCACCGCCCCCCCCCCCCCCCCCCCCCCAGTTCCAGTGTCACATCTTTTGATTGACAGCAGTGGGAGCCAAAGTCTCCTGCACATTGCTGACTCGGATTGGGCTCAGGTAAGAAACAGAGGGGGAGGGGGAGCTGCAGCACAGAAGTTTTTTTTACTTTATTGCATAGAATTCTTTACAAGCACTTTAAGCACCCCATGTGAATGAGGCCTTAATTTACAGTATACAGTAAAACCTTGGTTTGAGAGTAACTTGGTTTGAGACCGTTTTGCAAGAAAGGTAACATTTTTTAATACATTTTGACTTAATATAAAAACGATGTCTTGATATAAGAGTAGCGTCATGCCACAACTGAGTATATAAGAGAAGAGAGGCGCCTCTAAGTGTAGTAATATGGCTACATTTTATGAAGGTACAACATTTAGAAACTCACATGGTTGATGATTAAAAGAGGCACATCTAAGTATGCAGGGATCCGGGGTAAAGCTGTCCACATAGACCATTCTCCACACCGCCATTGATGTGGTCCCTTCCACTATGCGCTCTACGAGCGGTTCAAGCCTCGCTTTCAGATCGCTCTACTGCAGGGTAGTCTTCCCGGTCACGATTGGAGACTGACAGCGATGAGAGTCGGCAGTGCAGAGGATGGTATATGTGGACAGCTTTACCCCGGATGTCTGCATACTTAGATGTGCCTCTTTTAATCATCAACCACGTGAATTTCTAAATGTTGTACCTTCATTAAATGTAACCATATTGCTACACTTAGAGGCGCCTCTCTTCTCTTTTATACTCTGGAGCTCCTGCTGGATTTTGCTTCTAATCCCCTTGTGGAGGCTTCCATTTGTGGATGGACATTTTATGGTCACACAACCAATCACATTGCTATAATCTTTTCATATGGACTATAAACTGAAGGATTTATGAATAAATGGTTGTGGAACGAATCATCTGAGTTTCCATTATTTCTTATGGGGAAATTCGCTTTGATATACAAGTGCTTTGGATTACAAGCATGCTTCCGGAACTAATTATGCTCGCAATCCAAGGTTTTACCGTATCTGTTATTGAAATATTTTACCATTAGTATAGTGGATTTTATCTGTATGTTTTCTTAATGGACCAGCAAGCAATCCGAGTGATTGCCCCACTGTGTGCATGTGACAGGTACACTTTATATTCTGCAATAAGAAGCAGAGGACAGATCCTATATGCAGGACATCTGAGATTCTGGTTTCATTGTTACAATCTGTCACTTCCACAAGTATCTCATTCTCTTCCTTTTGCTTTGCAAAAGTGATCTGAAAATAGAAACCTATGAGAGACATCTGATGTATAGGCCTGTCATCCGCACATGACTCTCTGCTGCCGACAGAGAGAGGAAAAATGGAGGAATTGAGCGGTGTTGCTTGGATACCACCAGCGGCGTACCTCTCATTCTGACGAGAAGCTTGTTTCATCACAGTGCTTCTGTCATAATTAATGTCCTTGCAGATGTTTAACCACTTGCTTACTGGGCACCTACACCCCCTTCCTGCCCAGGCGAAATTTCAGCTTCCGCCACTGCGTCGCTTTAACTGACAATTGCGCGGTCGCGCGACGTGGCTCCCAAACAAAATTGACGTCCTTTTTTCCCCACAAATATTGTAGTGGTATGTGATCGCCTCTGCGGTTTTTATTTGTTGTGCTATAAACAACAAAAGAGCGACAATTTTGAAAAAAAACACAATATCCCACTTTTTTTTTAAAAACTATTTTTTTTCTCAGTTTAGGCCAATACGCATTCTTCTACATATTTTTGGTAAAAAAAAAAACGTGTATAGTCACTGGTTTGCGCAAAAGTTATAGGGCCAGATTCACATACAATTACATAGGCGCAGAGTATCAGACATACTCTACGCTGCCGTATTTTACCTGGCTCTAAGAGGAATTCAGAGAGATTTTGGCCCGTAAGGTACGGCGGCGTAGTGTATTTCTCCCGGCGCAATCAAACTACGCGATTAGGGGGGTGAGGCATTTAAATTAGGCGCGTTCCCGCGGCGATCGAACTGCGCATGCTCCGTTCAGAAATTTCCCGCCGTGCATTGCGCAAAATAACGTCGATACGTCATTCGTTGTTTGAGTAGCGTCGTTTACGGACATTCCTATTCCCGAACGACTTACGTAAAAAAAAAAAAAAATTATTGAAAGTCGACGCGGGAACGACGGCCATACTTAACATGGGCCGCGTAACGTTAGAGCAGCTAATAGCTGGAATAACTTTACGCAGCAAAAAAATGACGTAAGAGATTGCGAACGATGCTCGTAACTTTGTGGATCGCCGGAAAAAGCTAATTTGCATACCCCGATGCTGAAAACGACGCAAACTCCACCCAGCGGCCGCAAAAAGATTGCAGCGTAGATTTGAAGGCGTACTAACACGTAATCCAGTCGAATTGAAGCCTGCAGCCGTCTATTCATGGTTTGAGGTTTCCCACTAGCTAGAAAACGCGCGTAATTTGAAAATACTCCAGTCTAACACCAGTTAGACAGGCATAATCGCTCTGTGAATCTGGCCCATAGCGTCTACAAAACAGGGGACATGACTGTGTTTTTTTTTTTTACCCCTAATGGCGGCGATCTGTTATTTTTATCGGGACTGCGACATTATGGCGGACACATCGGACACTTTTGACACATTTTTGGGACCATTCACATTTATACAGTGAACAGTGCTATAAATATGCACTGATTACTGTATAAATGTGACTTGGCAGGGAAGGGGTTAACACTAGGGGGTGAGGAAGGGGTTAAATGTGTACCCTGGGAGTGATTCCTACTGTGGGGGGAGGGGACATACTGGGGGAGGTGACCGATCTGTGTCCCTATGTACAAGGGACACAGCATCGGTCTCCTCTCTCCCTGACAGGATGTGGATCTCTGTATTTACACACAGAGATCCACAGTCCTGCTCAGTTACTGGGCAATCGCGGGTGCCCCGCCGGCCATCGCGGCCGCCGGGCACGCGCATCACGTTCCCAGTAAGTGGCTCTAAAAGACGAGGACGACACTATTCGATAGCCGGGCACTTCTCGACAGAACATCAGCAAAGATGGTCGCATGAAGTGAGAAGATATCCACCACTGATTAGGTGAAGGCTTACTGGAGCATGTGGACTCAACAAGGCATATGTCCAATGAGCCAATCGAGCTGGAGATGTACCCACACTAATGGAGAGAGCTTGTTGCTGTCACGCTTTTTCTTTTGGTTGTATTAATCACCACTGGGTTTTTTATCTTTCCCTAAATAAACGAAAAAATACCAAAAACGTTGAAAACATATTTTTCTTGGTTTCTGTCATAAAATTTAGCAAATACGTATTTTTTTCTTTACTTATGTGCGCTGATGAGGCAGTACTGATGGGCACTGATAACCTGCACAGACTGACACTGATGAGGCGTCACTGCTAACCTGCACTGATGGGCACTGATTGGCACTGAGGGGGGCTACACTAATAATAAGGGCTCTACCGAATGCTGGGTAGCTTTGATCCAAGGGACAAGGAGTCCCGCTGTCAGAATACAATAGCGCAGCCGGGAGCATGAGTGGATCTACGGGAGTGTTGTGGTGGGCTGTGCCCCACCAGATTTCAGTTGCTCCCCCCACCCCCTCCCCAGATACTGTGCCCAGCTGCTGATCCCCTTTCCCATTCCAGCACTGCACAACTGTACACAGCTCATTCTCCCCAGTGATGATCTCTGTCCTCTGTCCTGCTGGTGGTGATTTATGTCCTCTGTCCTTCGCCCCTGCTAACCCTTGTCCTTCCTCATAGCTGACCCCTGTCCTCTGCCTCTCCGGTGATGATCCTTGTCCTCTGCTTCCCCAGCAGTGATCCCTGTCCTCTGCCTCTCCAGCGGTTATTCCTGTCCTCTGCCTCTCCAGCAATAAAGCTTGTCCTCTTCCTCTCCAGCGGTGATCCCTGTCCTCTGCCTCTTCAGGGATGATCCTTGTACTCTGCCTCTCCAACGATGATCCTTGTCCTCTGCCTCTCCAGCTGTCATCCCTGTCCTCTGCCTCTCCAGCTGTTATCCCTGTCCTCTGAATCTCCAGCGATGATCCTTGTCCTCGGCTCTCCAGTGGTGATCACTGTCCTCTGCCTTTCCAGCATTGATCCCTGTCATCTTCCCTGCCAGCAGAGACCCCTGTTCACTTCCCTACTAACCCCCCTGTCCTCTGCCCTACTAACCCCCTTGCCCTCTGCTCTACCCCCCCCCCGTCCTCTGCCCTACTGACTCCACTGTCCTCCACCCTATTGACTCCCCTGTCCTCTGCCCTACTGACCCCGCTGTCCTCTGCCCTACTGACCCCGCTGTCCTCTGCCCTACTGACCCCGCTGTCCTCTGCCCTACTGACCCCGCTGTCCTCTGCCCTACTGACCCCGCTGTCCTCCGCCCTACTGACCCCGCTGTCCTCCACCCTACTGACCCCGCTGTCCTCCGCCCTACTGACCCCGCTGTCCTCTGCCCTACTGACCCCGCTGTCCTCTGCCCTACTGTCCCCACTGTCCTCCGCCCTACTGACCCCGCTGTCCTCTGCCCTACTGTCCCCACTGTCCTCCGCCCTACTGACCCCGCTGTCCTCCGCCCTACTGACCCCGCTGTCCTCCACCCTACTGACCCCGCTGTCCTCCGCCCTACTGACCCCGCTGTCCTCCGCCCTACTGACCCCGCTGTCCTCTGCCCTACTGACCTCGCTGTCCTCCGCCCTACTGACCCCCCTGTCCTCCGCCCTACTGACCCCCCTGTCCTCTGCCCTACTGACCCCACTGTCCTCTGCCCTACTGACCCCGCTGTCCTCTGCCCTACTGACCCCCCTGTTCTCCGCCCTACTGACCCCCCTGTCCTCCGCCCTACTGCCCCTCCTGTCATTAGCCTTACTGACCCCCCTGTCCTCCGCCCTACTGACCCCCCTGTCCTCCGCCCTACTGACCCCCCCTGTCCTCCGCCCTACTGACCCCCCTGTCCTCCGGCCTACTGACCCCCCTGTCCTCCGCCCTACTGACCCCCCCTGTCCTCCACCCTACTGACCCCCCTGTCCTCCGCCCTACTGACCCCCCTGTCCTCCGCCCTACTGACCCCCCTGTCCTCTGCCCTACTGACCCCCCTGTCCTCCGCCCTACTGACCCCACTGTCCTCTGCCCTACTGACCCCCCTGTCCCCTACTGACCCCACTGTCCTCTGCCCTACTGACCCCACTGTCCTCTGCCCTACTGACCCCACTGTCCTCTGCCCTACTGACCCCACTGTCCTCTGCCCTACTGACCCAACTGTCCTCTGCCCTACTGACCCCACTGTCCTCTGCCCTACTGACCCCACTGTCCTCTGCCCTACTGACCCCACTGTCCTCTGCCCTACTGACCCCACTGTCCTCTGACCTACTGACCCCACTGTCCTCCGGCCTACTGCCCCTCCTGTCATTAGCCTTACTGACCCCCCTGTCCTCCCTACTGCTTACCCCTGTCCTCCCCGGCTGAACAATTACTCTGTTAACAGCTGAAGGTCTACCATTACATTTTTGCAGATGATCACGTCACAAGGAAGGGCACCAAAAACATCTTCTTAAGAACGAAGTGCTGTCCAATTCTCACATCTGACAGGAAAACTCCACAGATTGGCAGTGGATTTAGTTTGACAGGATCTATTTCAATGGGCACATAAAGACAGCAGTGATGCAAGTCCTTTTTTAACCAGTGCCTAGGAAAGCATGTGTCCTTCATCGTGCTGACCTCAGCCATGGTGTCTAGGATTCCCTTCATTTTCACACCATTCATTTCAGGTGCGAAGTTGCGAAGACGGTGCGTGAACCAGTCCCGCAGTCTTTCCATCATCTCTGTTACGGTATATTTTGTCGCATATTTAGATGTCTCCTTCAGCTTTAGTTCCTGTTTGAACATAAAAAATGGCATATTAGAAATATATGCATTTCTGTGTTTTCCTTGTTTGTTTATTAATAAAAGTTTGATAGAGAATTGGGGAATAAAGACAGGGGGGGGGGGGGGGGTTATTTACGAAAGGCAAATCCATTTTGCACTACAAGTGCACTTGGAAGAGCAGTCGCTGTAGTTCCAAGGGGGACATGCAAGGAAAATGTAAAAAAATAAATAAAATAAACAATAAAACAAGAAAAATTTGAAAGTGCCCCCGTCCCCACGTGCTGCGCAAATACGGTGTGACATAAAATAACCACCATTTTATTCTCTAGGGTCTCTGCTAAAAAAAAATATATCATATTTGGGTCTTCCAAGTAATTTTCTAGCAGAACATTTTTTACTTGTAAGCAACAAATGTCAGAAAATCTTTGGTCTTTAAATAGTTAAACGTCCTTGGAGTTCTTTCCTTTGATAAAAGAACAAAAACATACTTTGTTTCCATTTATTTGTGTGTTGTATCAAAACTTGGCAGGCTGTCTGAATTTTGTTTATCCAGCTGTGAGAACTCTCTACACTTGTTAGACCCCTTTCACACTGACTTGCCCATAGCGTAGGCGGTAAAATGCTGCTATTTTTACCGCCGGCACTATGGGAGGATTTGCGGCGCATTTCTGCTGCTAGCAGGGCGCATTTAACCCCTGCTAGTGGCCAAAAAAGGGCTAAAACCGCCCGCAATGCGCTGCTGAAGCAGTGCATTGCGGGCGGTATAGCCACACTGTCCCATTGATTTCAATGGGCAGCAGCAGTGGAGGAGCGGTATACACACCACTCCTTCACCACTCCAAAGATGCGGCTAGCAGGACTTTTTTTTACCGTCCTGCTAGCGCAACGATCCAGTGTGAAAGCCCTCGGGCTTTCACACTGGAGACAATAGAGCAGCACTTTTAGGGCGGATTGTAGGTGCTATTTTTAACACTGTAGTGCTTGCAATCATGGGCGTCCGCTGAACTTTTTACAGGGGGGGGGCATAATTTTACGGTCACCTATGCTCCGCTTTTTTGACAATGTCATGAAGGGCAGGGGCTTAGTCATTATCCCATAAAGTTTTCCCCCTTAACTTGTACTCACAGTCCCCACTTGTAAGGTCACGGTGGTCTTCCGACTCCCAAGTCCTGTTTCCACATGTCCCTTTGAAAATACATTACAGGCAGCAAAGGAAACACGAGGGTGCACATACAGGAAGCAGCCAGAGGTGGCAGTAAAGTGCTCTGTAACTCAGTGACACTGATCTTGCAACAGCTGTGGAGCCAACTCGCACAAACACAGAGAGTCAGCACAGCTAGAGATGCAAGCATGGCAGACCCTTGCCGATTCCAGGGGGGGTCACTGGCCCCACCTTACTCCTATGAGCGGACGCCCATGCTTGCAATACACCCTCAGTGTGAAAGGGGTCTTGGAGAGAACCGTGACATGCTGTTTTGAAGATCTGGAAGGGAAAAATATCGCAATTTCTATTCTTCGTGATTAATCTTACAGCTCTAATGTGAGGTATCGCTGCGATCATTAGAGCAAGAGCAATACTTCTAGCACTACACCTTCTCTGTAACTCTAAACCGGTAAACTGTAACAAAATGTAAAGCGTCGCCTATGGAGATTTTTAAGTACTGTAGTTTGGCGCTATTCCACAAGTGTGCGCAAATTTTAAAGCATAACATGTTTGGTATCTATTTACTTGGCGTTACATCATCTTTTATATTTCACCAAAAATTATTTTAGCTATTGTGTTTTCTTGCATTAAGGTTCATTAAAGTGTATTTTTTCTTGAAAAATTGCCTCGCAAATACTGTGTGACATGAAAAATTGCAACAACCGCCATTTTATTACCTAGGGTCTTTGCAAAAAATTTAATATATATAATGTTTGGGGGTTCTGAGTAATTTTCTAGCAAAAAAAAAGATAATTTTTACATGTAGGAGAGAAGTGTGAGAAATGGCCTGGGTGGCAAGTGGTTAAAAGGGGTAATTTCAGGGGTTTTCATAGTCTCGGCTTTTCCAGTTGATGTGTTTTCTAACAGAAAGCAATGTAAACTGTTTTTTTTTTTAATTGCTTTCCTTTATATAAAACCTTCTTCTTCTTTTTTTTTTTTTTAATCTAATGGTTGTTACGTACCACCAATAAAATGCTCTATCTGTCTCACAAAATGCTAAAATCCATTTGTCTACAGTATTGCTTGACCTAACAATCTGTCAAACTATCGCAGCACTGAAAACTGGTCTGGTTATGAAGGGGTATTACAAAGCTAGTCTTGAAGTGGTTAAAGCAGAGGTCCGCCCAAAAAATAAAAATAAATTAAAGCGGAGCTCCACCCGCATTTTTTTTTTCAAAGTCGGCAGCTACTAACAGTGTAGCTGCTGACTTTGAATAAGGACACTTACCTGACCTAGGCGCCCGCGCTGACGGCCCTCGCCGATGCCGATCCTCGATCCCGGCACCGCCATCCACAGTCAGGGAAACAGGCAGTGAAGCCGTGTGGCTTCACTGCCCGTTTCCTACTGCGCATGTGCAAGCTACGCGGCGCTTTGTGAATGGTCCGGCTGCTTTCTGGGATACACACAGTTCCCAGAATGCAGCGCGGCCCATTCACAAGAAGACACCCAGAAGAGGAGGAGGAAGAAAACAGCACCGCGGATCATGAGGGCAGATTCGGGACTTCCGCATAGCAACAGCCTATTTAGGGTGAGTATTTTTTTTTTTTTTTTTAGATTTAAAATAAAAATAAAAAATCAGGGTGGAGCTCCGCTTTAAAAGCCAGCAGCTACACATACTGCAGATGTTGGCTTTTAATAATAGGACACTTACCTGTCCTGGAGTCCAGCGATGTCGGCACTGCAGCTGTCAGGTGCTGCCGCCGCCATCGTGGTGGGTAAGGGAACCCGGCAGTTACAGCTTTACGCTGGGAACCCAATTGCGAATGCGCGAAGCCTGCTCCTCTCTCCCACTGGCCAGATGACAGGGGGAGGAGGAGGAGGGAGCCCCACAGTGATTTCATGGGCCGCAGCCCGGACTCCCTGAAGTGGGCAAGGATACCTGTCGTCCCCCTCCCCCCCCCCCGAAAGGTGCCAATTGTGGCACCGAAAGGGCAGAAGAGACAAATGAGCAGAAGTTCCACTTTTGGGTGGAACTCCGCTTTAAATAAGTCTTCAGCAGACTGACAGCTCTGCAAATGCACTGCAAAAGCTTGCTGTACACGCTGCAGCTATACAAAGGTAATCCAGTGTGACCAAAGGTTCAAGAGCATGGCTGTTTCCTGATGTTATGCAAAATCTTCTATTTCCACTAGATGGAGCTGTTACCATTCATATTTTTTTAAAATGAAATGACATTTAGTCGAGCAGATATGTGAATGTGAAAAAATTGCCGGTTTTGCTTGCACACGATTGGATGATGGAAGTCTGCACAGCTTCTGTCATTTACCAAGCTCTGGAGCAGCTGCTCTTGCAGAGTGCAACTGCACTTTGCAAAGTCTATTTGCTGTTAGTAAATCAACCCCATAGTGTCTGCAAAATAAGGGACGTATTTATGGCATTTTTATTAATTTATTTTTTACTAGTAATGGTGGTGATCAGCGGGACTGTGACATTGCGGTGGACAAATCAGACACCTAACTGACACTTTTTTGGGAACCAGTGAAATTTTTACAGTGATCAGTGCTAAATATATGTACTGACACTGTATAAATGACACTGGCAGGGAAGGGGTTAACTTCAGGGGCGATGAAAGGGTTAAGTGTATTCCCTAATTGTGCTTTCTTACTGTGGGGGGGGGGCTCACTGCATGGACACTGAGCCTTGTTCCTGATTAGCAGGAACACTAGATCACAGTGTCCGCCCTGGTTCACACTGATGCGTTTTGACATGCGATTTGGCATGTCAAATCGCATGTCAAAATGACGGATTTTGCCGCAAATTGCCGGAAATGGCACTGTCCTAATAGATGCGACACTGCATCTGCGGCATTGCACCGATTTCAAAAAGTAGTCTCTGTACTACTTTTTGCGATTTCAGCCCTCGATTTACATTGACAGCGCAATTCAAATTAGTGATGTGGGGGCGTGATTCATGTAAATGAATCATGACCCCACGTAATTTCAGGGGTTTTTTTGGACGGCGCATGCGCCGTCCGTGGACGTATCCCAGTGCACATGCACGAAATCACGTCGCTAGTTGTCAATGTAAACGACGTGAACGTAACTTACGTCGAGCCCCATTCCCGAACGATTTACGCAAACGACGTAACCGACGTACAATTCGACGCTGTCCCGACGTCCATACTTAACATTGGCTGCGCCTCCTATAGCAGGGGTAACCTTACGCCGGAATAACGCTTACGCAAACGACATAAACTACGACGCGCTGCCGTAAGTACGTTCGGGAATCGTCGTAAATAGCTCATTTGCATATTTTACGCGTAAAACTTCGTAAGCGCCACCTAGCGGCCAGCGTAAATATGCAACTAATATACGACGGTGTAAGTGACTTACGCCGATTGTATATTAGCAGAATTCCGGGGTATCTTGTTTTCTGAATACAGAAAAAGGATACGCCGGCTCAGAATAGACTTTACGCGGCGTATCTATAGATAGGGCCAGATTCAGATAGCCTATACGTCGGCGTATCTATACGCCGACATAAAGGCTATCTGAATCTGGCCCTATGTGTTTAACGGGCCGGCGCTGGCACTCTACGAGACATTCCACATCAGGTTATCATCATACACCTGGAGCAGTGGCTCTTTTTCTTTGTACCCAGGTGTCTCAAGGGTGTGCAAGATGGTGCACATCAAGGAACTTCCCATTAGGGGAACTATTCATGGAAGTAGAAGAGATTAGTTGAAATCAGGTGGAAGAAAGTGTGTTACTCATAGGCACCATATGAGTTCATATCTGGCAACTCTGTAATAATAGTTTAAAGTGGATGTAAACCCACTCTCTTCCTTTCCAAACAACTCTCATAGTGGTTATCTATAAGGATATAGATGCCCCCTGCATATATCCTTACCTGTCAAATGTCTCCCCACTGTTATGAGACCCTGCAGATTCTGTGGTTGGGTCTGTTGTCCGGAGCTCAGGGATGGACTGGCCATTGGGACTACAGGGAGTTTCCCGGTGGGCCGATGGCTCAGTGGGCCGGCTTCAGTGACAGCGGACCGACGCTCACCTCCTCTCCTTCCCCGCAGCGCTCACCTGGGGGGAACAGAGAAGCAGGGGGAGGACCAGACGAGCAGGGGGGACAACAGAGGAGCATGAGGGAGGGGACAGACAGCTGACTCAACAGCTATGGCCTGGGAGTTTCTCACTTCTGCCTAATCTTGTCCCATAAGGGGGGGCACCGAACTGATTCTTTCCCCCCCGGTGAAATAATGTCTAGCTTCCCCACTGGTACTGCCTTTAAGAGTACCATTACCAGCCGTTCTACTCTAATAAAGTAAAATGGCTAGTGGCTAGTGAGGGGGAGAGAGGGTGTGGGTGGCTGGGGGTGCGGGAGTTGTCCGGCCGCCATGGGAGAGACCTGTCAAAGTGGGCCAGTCTGGATGAAGTCCAGGGCCAAGTTTTTGTCCCAGTCCAGCCCTGCCGGAGCTCACTGGGTGGAGTCATGATATCAGTAGACTCCCCCCCCACCTCTACACTCCCCTTGTCAGCATTTTCTCCTGTGTATTTCTTACACTGAACTTCTGCTATGATCAATAACATCCAGTCAAAACCCAGAAAAGCCACCACATGAATTCAGCATGCCCAATCATGCTGAGGTGTAAAGCATCCAATCCCGGGGGAGCTGGAGATGAAAGGAGGGGGGGGGGGGGGTTCTGAAGTACACAGAATGTCTCTCTCAGACTCATACATGAGATATGTAAATCACCTGTCACTCACAGCAAGGGGGAGAAACTGACTCCTATTTCTCTGAGTGTCAGTTTTTATCATACTGAAAAAAGATAAGAGGATTGCTTAGAGCTGGATTACCTGTTTGTGGCAATAGTGGGCACAGATGACATGAAATCCTATACTGTACAAGGTGCAAGCCTTAATTCATACCTCCCAACCGTCCCGGATTTCGCAGGAATGTCCCGCGAATCCCGTGGTTCAACAACTTTGATCCGCGGAACCCCCCCGCTCAACATCTTTGATCTGCGTAAACCCCCCCCCCCCCCCTGCTCAACAACTCCAATCCGCGAAACTCCCCCCCCCCCGATCAACAACTTCGTTGGGAGGTATGCTCATTTGTCCCTCATTCTGAAGTTGAAAGTTGGGAGGTATGCTTAATTAACCATTTCAATATCGCCCTATTGTCATATGACGTCCACAGATGGGATCTCTCATCCTGGGTGGACGTCATATGATGTCCTGGGCTTTGTCGGGGGATATCTGAATCATGCCTGCAGCTAGAGGCATCATTCAGATATCCATGTCTTCAGCCGGCGATCCTGCGCACCATAAGAATGATCATAGGAGCGGTTCCGCCGATTGATCGTTCTTCTCCAGGCTCTCCCGTGCCATCAGGGGCCCAGAGAAGGATTCGTCCGGCGCTGGCAGGAAACATATAGATGACTGATGACTAGATGGTCATCAGTCATCTCTATGACTGTCGAAGGACCCGGACGTGATGTGATGACGTCACGCCTGGGTCCCCGTAAGTAAACAAAGCCGCGATTGCGGCTAGTGAGCAACACCGAGCATGAGATCGGTGAATTTTTTTTTACCGATCTCATGATTCCCAGCCTGGAGGAGAGATGTGGGGTCTTATTGACCCCGCATCTCTCCATAAAGAGGACCTGTCACACACATTTCCTATTACAAGGGATGTTTACATTCCTTGTAATAGGAATAAAAGTGATAAAAAAAAAAAGTGTAAAAAAATAAATAAAACGATAAAAACAAATTAAAACGCCCCTGTACCTGGTAAGCTACCCGCAGAAGCGAACGCACACGCAAGTCCCGCCGACATATGTAAACGCCGTTTAAACCACATATGTGATGTATCGCCGTGTGCGTTGGAGTGCCAGCAACAATTCTAGCACTAGATCTCCTCTGTAAATCAAAACTGGTAACCTGTAAAAATGTTCAAAGTGTCGTCTATGGAGATTTTTAACCACTTAAGCCCCGGACCAATATGCTGCTAAATGCCCAGAGGCGTTTTTACAATTCGGCACTGCGTCGCTTTAACAGACAATTGCGCGGTCGTGCGACGTCCTTTTCTTCCCACAAATAGAGCTTTCTTTTGATGTATTTGATTGCCTCTGCGATTTTTATTTTTTGCGCTATAAACAAAAATAGAGCGACATTTTTGAAAAAAAAAAAAATATTTTTTACTTTTTGTTATAAGAAAAATTGAATAAACAAAATTTTAGTCAAACATTTAGGCCAAAATGTATTCAGCCACATGTCTTTAGTAAAAGAACAATCGCAATAAAAAAAAAAAATTAGCTACCTAGCGGCAACAGTGACACTAATACAGCAATCAGAAAAATGATCGCTTAGTGACACTGGCAATAGGGAGTGAAAGGGTTAACTAGGGTGGTGATCAAGGGGTTAAAACTTTATTACGGGGGGGGGGGTACGGGGGCTACCCTGAACCTAAGACTAACTGCCTGTCACACTGCCTGTCACACTGACACTAAATGCAGTGATCATACATATATGATCACTGCATTCAGTGACAGGGGGGTGGGGGGGGGGGTGATCGCAAGGGGTTAAATGTGCCTGCGTGTACTGGTGTCAGTGTAGTGTTGGTGCGACTTACTGTGCCTCTTCTCTCATCTCGGCGGTTTGAAAATACCGCCGAGATGAGCGCTGCATCACTTCCTCTGGCTATGTTTACATTTGACAGGCAGAGCAAGTGACACGGCGGTGGCGCACAGGATTGGCTGGGAGCGATCACGAGGGGGCGGACAGAAACGAACCGCCGCCCCCTTGAGTCGGATCGCTCCCGCAGGTAAGCCGCACGCAGCGGAGGGGGTCCCGATCGGATCCCCGAACCGCTAGTAGGCAGGGACTTAAATTTACGTCCATCTGCCTGTCCGTGCCCTTCTGTAGACGTAAATAGGCGTGCGGCGGGCGTTAAGTGGTTAAGTACAAAAGTTTGGCGCCATTCCATGAGTGTGCGCAGTTTTAACGCATAACATGTTAGGTATCTATTTACTCGGTGTAACATAAACTTTCATATTTTACAAAAAAATTGGGCTAACTTTACTGTTTTTTTTTTTAATTCATGAAACAATTTTTTCCCCAAAAAAGGCGTTTGAAAAATTATTTTGCAAATACAGTGCAAGATAAAACGTTGCAATGACCGTCGTTTTATTCCCTAGGGTGTCTGCTAAAAAAAAATATATAGTGTTTGGGGGTACTGCGTAATTTTCTAGCAAAAGAATGATGATTTGTACATGTAGGAGAGAAGTGCCAGAATAGGCCCGGTATTGAGGTGGGTATAAAAGGCCCGTATTGAAGTGGTTAAAAAAAAAATGGTGGATAAAAATTGTGTAGCGCTAAATATAGACATATATAAAATGAAATAAAATAAGTCCATATATTGTGTAGAATATCAGTGAATCATGAATAAAATCAATAAACACCAAATAGGAAGAAAGTGTCCACACCAAAAAAAAAAACAATGAAAAGTGTCCAATGATAATCAATAAAAAGAGAGTGCTCTATGTAGGCAAATGGTGTCCTTAGATGGTATATTGCTTGGTGACAATAGAAGAGAAGACCTTCACCCACTGAAAGAATGGAGGCTTACCGAATTGCATGGACTCTACAATCAATATAGGGCCAGATTCAGGTACAGTTAGGCTGGCGGATCCAGTGATACGCCAGCCTAACTGTCACTTTAAGCCGGCGTTTTTGTTTTCTGTAACCAGAAAACAAGAAACGCCGGTTTGAAGTTCCGATGCGATCAGCGTAAATGAATTTCGCCATCGCATCGTTACTTCAACTTAAAAATGGCGCCGGGGGCGTTCCCGCCGATTTACGCTCAAAAAATATGTTAATGAGCGGAAATCGGCAATTCACGAGCGAATTCGGGCGCGACGCAGTGACGTTACGACGTTTCCGGAAGCGATACGCGGCGCATAGTTAAAGCAGCCCCCTAGTGGAGTATCCTATGTTAGGTATAGGCGTCGTCATCGCGTCGGAAAAAAAAAATGGCGTCGCTTGCGTAAAAAGTTCATGAATGGGAATGTGACGTCATTGACGTTCATTCACAGAATTTGGAGCATGCGCACGGGGATGCTTTGACACTCGACGCATGCGCAGTACGTTCGCCGCGGGATCGCGCTTAGTTTGAATACTACACGCCCCGTACCCGCCCAATTTGAATTCCGCTGGCTCATTTGCGATGCGCTGCCGCAACTTTAGGAGCAAGTGCTTCCTGAATAACAGCACTTGCTCCTAAAATTTCGGCAGCGCATCGCAAATGAGAAGCGTTACTCCAGAGCAAAGATGCTCTCATCTACCTGAATCTGGCCCATAGACTTGAGAGTCAAATAAGCTTTGGATCATCCAACACTGGTCAGGATCTCATCAAGGTACAGGAAACAAAGATATACATCTGCGCCGTGATATGGAAATAAACTTGTGCTGTTCGAGGCTTGACACTCTGTGGATGTATATGAGAAAACGTTTTGGAAGAAGAGAAGGAGCAATATAGTGTAATAACGTCAAAGTAAAAAAATGTAATAAGTATTGCACTTACATAAATTCAGGATAAAAAAGCGCTTGTAATCATAGTGTGGCGACGGTAGGGTCTTCCCTGACGCGTTTCGTGTACAAACACGTTATCAAAATGGGTTTACATCCACTTTGAATTTTCGCATTGGATTATGGCTTGTGTAACCTTGTTTTTGACTGCAAGGACACGGAGGGTGGGGGACTTCCACGATCTAGCACTTGGCTGCTGCTGTAATCAGCAATTTAAGACGCCCCTGAGGACAACCCTGGTATAAAAGGGGGGGAAATTGGGACCACGCCAATTATGCGATAAGGTAATTCAGAGTTTTATAGACATCAGCTTTGGATGAAGAAGATGATTCCAACAGGTTTTCTCCAATCTTATTAGCTTAGCCTAGTAACCTGGGCACACATTATAGTTGTTAACCTTGAACTGTGTAATATGTTTAAATTCCACTAGATGGGGCCATTGTCATTCATCATTTTTAATTTGAGTTCAATTCACTGGTGATGATTAATGCAAAGGTTTGTAAATGAATTAAAGGACAACTCTTATTGCTTGCTCAGGGCCCCTAAACTATTTTTTTCTTGAGACATTTTGACAAACTAGTCCCATGGTCCAAGGTAAAAAAAAAGAAAAAAGGTGGCAATGAACTGTTATAATATTGGCTACACACATTGCAATCAATCTGTATAGTCAAGCGAGGCTGGAGTGAATTGTGCAGAAACTTCAGTGTGTGTGTGTTTTGGAAGTAGATTGTACAAACGGGTGTATTGATAAAACTCTATAAAAAAAAAGTACTGTAATTGATTTATATCCACTCTTCATTCACTCAGTCTCTCTCTGCCTTCAAGGAGCTTACAATCTAAGATATTTAAAGGAGTTGTAAAGGAAAAATTGTTTTAACCTTAATGCAATCTATGCATTAAGGTGAAAAAACATCTGATGTTTGGCTGGCGCTGCTGTCAATCACATCCAGTGATGGGGCGCGCCGAGGGGCGGGGCTGAGTGATACAGTGAGCGGCTATGGCCGCTCGCTGTATCACAGGAGCGCGCCCGCAAGGACTCCTCTCCATGTGAGCTCTCGCATGAATGTGGTGAGTTCTTGCGGGGAGGACCAGAGACAGCTGCCGAGGGACCCCAGAAGACGTGGATCGGGGGGCCACTCTGTGCAAAACAAACTGCACAGTGGAGGTAAGTATAACATGTTTGTTATTTTTTAAGAATTTTATTTTTTTTCCTTTTAGTGACCCTTTAACTCGCATGCACTCATACACATACTAGGGCTAATTAGGAGAGGAGTCAGTAACCCTACCAGCATGTCTTTGGAGTGTGGGATGACCTGGAGGAAACCCACGCAAGCACAGGGAGAACATGCAAGCTCCACGCCGATAATTTCCTGACCAGGATGCAAACTGGGAACCCCATTGCTGCAAGTGCTAACCACTAAGCCTCTGTGCTTCCCCTACGCGTTTCAACGTGCACCAATAATGCACATTAACACACAAAAAAGATACCTCTACACACACATATATCTAAAGGGACCCCTACCTGAAATGACACCAATGCCTTTTCCCCTGATGTTTTTCTATTGGTATCAGTGGAAGCACATCTGCGCACTCATACATTATTATAGAGGATAAGTAAAAGAAAGTTCCTGATGATGTCATTGTGAAATCCCCCCCAGTGAGATTGCTCTAACTTTCCAGCCATAGAAAAATGCTACAGCTGCCAACAGAAATAATGGATTGATGTCATTCTGTGTCTCTGCCGGCCTATCAGTCTAGACAGCGGCTCACCCCGAACTCCTGAAACTGACAGCCACTCACATTGCCGAGAGATTGCATTGCAATCTGGTCCATGCAGTGCGCAGAGCTCTCCGCCCGCCGTACATCGGGGATGGTTCAGAACATAAACAAAACTTGGAGGAACTGACTGAGTTATCAGAACTTTGTACTGTTCCAGGGAAAACCAGTTTGTGTGAGATGCAGAAGCTGACACGTATTCAAAGGGGAACTGTAGTCAATTGGGGTGTATTAAAAAACCAAAGAGCTATTCCTGAAGATCTGTGCTGGTCCAAGCAGAAAACCACAGTACAGATATGTAACTAGTATCTGTGTATTCGAGTCAGTGTTACCAATTGACCTCCAGAAGGCTTTAACCCCTTCATTTTGCTATTCAACCACTTCAGCCCCGGACCATATTGCTGGTCAATGACCAGGCCACTTTTTGGGATTCAGCACTGCGTCCCTTTAACTGACAATTGCGCGGTTGTGCGACGTGACCCCCAAACAAAATTGGCGTCCTTTTTTTTACCACAAATAGAGCTTTCTATTGGTGGTATTTAATCACCTCTGCGGTTTTTAGTTTTTGCGCTATAAACAAAAATAGAGCGACAATTTAAAAAAAAAAAAGATTTTTTACTTTTTGCTATAATAAATATCCCCCAAAAATATATATAACAAAAACTATTTTATGTTTAGGCCGATACGTATTCTTCTACATGTTTTTCGTAAATAAGCGTTTATTGATTGGTTTACGCGAAAGTTATAGCTTTATAGGGGATCGTTTTATGGCATTTTTATTAATATTTTTTTTTTACTAGTAATGGCGGCGACTTCTGGCACTTTTGACACATTTTTGGGACCATTGGCATTTTTATAGCGATCAGTGCTATAAAAATGCATTGGATTACTATAAAAATGCCACTGGCAGGGAAGGGGTTAACACTAGGGGGCGAAGGAAGTGGTTAATTATGTTCCCCGAGTGTGTTCTAACTGAAGGGGGGGGGGGGGGGGTGCGACTGACTAGGGGAAATTACAGATTGCTGTTCATACATTGACACATAGGGCCAGATTCACGTGTATCTTTGTGCGGGCGTAGCGTATCTCATTTACACTACGCCGCTGTAACTTTGAGAGGCAGGTGCCATATTCACAAAGAAGTTGCGCCCAAAGTTACGGTGCTGTAGCGTAAATGGGCCGGCGTAACCACACCTAATTCAAAATAGGCAGGTAGGGGGCGTGATCCATGTAAATGAATCGTGACCCCACGTAATTGACGCTTTTTCCAAACGGTGCATGCGCTGTCCATGGACGTATCCCAGTGCGCATGCTCAAACTTACGCCGGAAATACTCATTGGTTTTGACGTGAACGTAACTTACGCAAAGCCCTATTCACAAACGTTTTACGTAAACGACGGAAAATTCAACGCTGTCCCGACGTCCATACTTAACATTACGTACGCAGGGGTAACTTTACGCCGGACTTACGCTTACGCAAACGACGTAAAAAAATATGACCGGCCGCAAGTACGTTCGTGAATCGGCGTATCTAGCTCATTTGCATATTCAACGTGTAAATCGACGGAAGCGCCACCTAGCGGCCAGCGTAAATATGCAACTAAGATACGATGGCGTAAGAGACTTACGCCGGTCGGATCTAAGACAAATCTATGCGTAACTGATTCTAAGAATCAGGCGTATAGATACGTCATCGTAACTTGTACCTGAATCTGGCCCATACATTGTAGGAACAGAGGATAGGTCATTTCTTCCCTGACAGGATCAGGAGCTGTGTGTGTAAACACACAGTTCCCGGTTCTCGCTCTGTAACGAGCGTTTGCGGGTGCCCGGCGGTGATCACGACTGCCGGGCACGCGCGGTGGGGTCAGGGGCGAGCAGCTATTCGCTGAACGGCGAGATGGCGTATAGCTACGTGATCTCGCCCAGCCGTGCCGACCTGCCACCGTATAACTGCGGCAGCTGGTTGGTAAGTAGTTAAAGTGCACCACAAACCAAAAACACTTTTTAATACATTTTTAATATTCCAAGAAAACTCCCCGATCCATCCATGTCGCCATTTCTTATTTTGTTGAGATATCACTTGAAAAACAATGCCCTAGCATTTCTGGTCATGGACATCTTGAGTAAGGGTAAATGATTCATGTAGAATCCATCTGCCCTCTAGTATGCATGCAGAGCAGTGTCCTTAGCTGAGAAAACCCCTCCTTCTCTCCTGGCCTACTTAAAGCGGAGCTCCACCCTAAAGTGAACTTCCGCTGATCGGAACCCTCCTCCCCTCCGGTGTCACATTTGACACCTTTCAGGGGGGAGGGGGGGTGCAGATACCTGTCTAAAGACAGGTATTTGCACCTACTTCCGGCCACACGTCTCGGGCAAAATACGTTTTTTTTTCCACATCCTGTCCGTCCCCCGTTGTGTGCTGGGAACACTCGGCTCCCAGCACACAGCGGGAGCCAATCGGCGGGCGCAGCGTCACTCGCGCATGCGCCGTAGGGAACCGGGCAGTGAAGCCGGAGCGCTTCACTTCCTGGTTCCCTCACCGTGGATGGAGGGGGGAGCAGCAGGGTGACGAGCGATCGCTCGTCCTCTGCTGCGGACGCCGCTGGACTCCAGGACAGGTAAGTTTCTTGCAGTATTTGTAGCAGCTGGCTTTTAATATTTTTTTTCAGGGGGACATCCACTTTAAAAAGTAATCGAATTGTTGACCCTCCTGAAGACTCCTGGGATGTATGACATAATTTGCCTAGGCAAGAAACCAGGAAGTAACTGAAGAAATGTAAAAATAAAATAAAAAAAGGTTTAACGCAAGTATGATAAGTATGAAATATGATATACACTATATTTTCAAAAATATTGGGACACCTGCCTTCACACACACATTAATTTTAATGGCACCCCAGTCTTAGGCCTCGTACACACGAGCGGAGATGTCCGCTGAAAACGGTCCGATGGACCGTTTCAGCAGACATCTCCGATCGTGTGTATGGGCTAGCGGACAGATTTGTCCACCCGACAGATTTCAAAGCATGCTTTGAAATCTATCCGGTGGGAATCTGTCCGCCCGACATGTCTGCTGGTTAGTACACTTACCAGCAGACATGTCGTCCCGCACCGCTGCCGCGCCGCCGCCGAATGGATTCAGCGCATGCGCGGAAATGTTTTACTTCCTGGTGCGGTGACGTGGCGGCGTCAACGTCACCGCCACGTCACCGCCACGTCACCGCGCCGTCCGCCGGTGGGGAATTTGATCCAATGGTGTGTACACTCCAGATCGGACATATCCGATGGAAACGGTCCGATCGTGTGTATGGGGCCTTAGTCTGTAGGGTTCAATATTGAGTTAGCCCCGCCCTTTGCAGCGATAACAGCTTCAACTCTTCTGGGAAGACCATCCACAAGGTTTAGGAGTGTGTCTTTGGGAATGTTTGACCATTCTTCCAGAAGCTGCTTTTACTTTCTGATCTGGCTGTTTTTTTCTCCCTGTTTTTAAGGGAGAAGAAACAGCCAGATAGATGTACACAGGGCTCTGTGTGTTTGTAAAAACAGAACTCTGTGTGAGATTGGAAATGGCCGATCAGCAGGTTTTAGTCTAAATCGATCCAATCCAATCACAGCACAGGTCGGCAGGTGCAAGAAATATCTCCTTAACCTACACGTTAAGGAGATATTTCCAAGAAAGACGGCACCGATGATTTTTATCACCTAATGTTGTAAGTAGCAGGATCACATATGTTTGTGTTGGGGGACTTACAGTGGGACCATCAATCAGGAATCCTCATCGGCAGCGCATTTTAGATTTGCTGTTTATTTTTGTTACACGAACAAGCAACAAGGAAAAACAATCACAAATCTAAAGAGTTTCAAAAGATTTTTCAAAGAAAATACAAAGTTTATACAAACTGTAAATATTGTTAGTGGTACGTGACATTCCGACACATTCCCCAGCATCCAGTTGTTTCCAGTCCGTCACTGGGGAAATGAGCGCACACCATATGGGCAATAATTCCAGAGAGAACTGCAAACAGCAACACTTATATGGAACAGTTGGGAGGCGTATCATTGCAGATTTCATTTAAAGTACCCCCAAAACTGATTATTAATTGCTGGTACCTTCTAAGTATATATGGCATAAAGACCACGCTGATGCCCCAAAGTAATGGTGTAGCAGCCAGCACAACAATAAACAAATTGGGCCAGATTCAGAAATAATCTCCTGATACGTAAATTCAAATGTGCGCCGTCGCATCTTTACGCCGATTCAGAAAGCAAGATACGCCGAAAAACATGGCTTCAGTCGTTTTTCCCATAAAAAATATGCAAATGAGCTAGATACGCCGATTCAGAAATGTAGTTGCGCCCGGCGTACTGATATGCGTCGTTTATGTAGGCGTTCGACCGGCGTCAAGTTATCCCTGCTATATGAGGAACAGCGTCGAATTGTACATCGTTTACGTCGTTTGCGTAAGTCATTCGTGAATGGGGCTGGGCTTAAGTTACGTTCACGTCGATATCAATGAATATTTGCGACGTGATTTTGGAGCATGCGCACTGGGATACGTCCACGGCCGGCGCATGCGCCGTTCGTTCGTCACGTCATTTACGTGGGGTCACGATTCATTCACATACAACACGCCCACTACCAGCCTACTTTGAATTACGCGGGCTTACGCCGGTCCATTTACACTATGCCGCCGTAACTTACGGCGCAAATTCTTTCTGATTACGAACCTGGCTCTGTAAGTTACGGCGGCGTAGTGTAAATGAGATACGCTACGCCCACCTTAATAGTACCTTTAAACTGAACAAGTTGCTAATATGCAATGCACCTGGTTAATGATAACCAGGTCAATATGACACTTATTGACACATCATTATGTGATATTGCTGAATCAAAAAAGACAATAATTATAGGGCCTCTTTGATATGCAGAAAAATTACCCAGTGACCTGAACAGTTGAAAATGTCTTGTCTCACAGACATGGGCGTCCGCTCCATAGGGCAAGGGGAGGCAATTGCCCCCCCCCCCTGGAATCGAGAAGGTATTGAAGAGTGAAAACACCCCTCCGTAACTGAAGCAATGAAAGCGCAGCAGTAACAGGCAGGTTAGAACAGGGAGAGAGAGGTGAGCTGCTGGCCGTGGCGTTGCTAGTGGTGTGGGGGGTGGTCTGGTGCGGAGTGACCAACCATACCCTTCTCTCATGGCCGTGGGCTGTCTGAGCAGTCCTGGGCCAGATGTCACACAGGCACAGAGAGCAGAGTGAAGCTCCATCCCCCTCCAGTGTTTCTGTACACAGGGGGAGGGAACCTGCTGTGCCTGTGCTGTGCTGATCTGAGGTACTGAATGGGATGGGGAAGGGGGGGTTTGTGCTGAATGGGGGTCCACCTGTGCTGAAGAGGCGTCTGTGCTTAAAGGGGGTCCATCTGTGCTGAAGAGGGGTCTGTGCTGAATGGAGGGGTCTGTGCGGAATGGGAGGGTCTGTGCTGAAGGGGGGGGGGTCCATCTGTGCTGAAGGAGGGTCCACATGTGCTGAAGGCAAGGTCTGTACATTCTCTAGGCTATATTTATATGGGCATAGAGTGAAGCTGAATTATCTCAAGAGCTAGTTCACTGCCAGCTGGCCTCTTTATCGGTAAAGCGCCGCTAAAAATCGGTACTTTACCATCGTTTTAGGGGCGCTCTTTGGCCGCTAGCGGGGCGCTTTTAACCCCTGCTAGCGGTTGAAGAAAAGGTTAAATGCGACTTTGTATCGCCAAAGCCAAAGCGCCCCCCCCCCCTCCCCTGAAAAAATGTCAGCGGATGCCCATGCTCACAGAGACTAAACATAATCCACCAGAACATTGCAAATGGATAGACTTGTAAAGAATTTCAAAACGTATGTCCAAAACATCAATGGTACAACATACAAGAGGAAAGGAACAAAAGTAGGTAAAAAAATCGTAAAATGAAAAATAAATTAATATGAGGATGAATAGTTCATATAGTGATCCAAGGAAAGAAAAGTGAAATCCCAATGCCGGCAAAGACGGTCACATGAAGTGAGAAGATATCCACCACTGATTAGGTGAAGGCTTACTGGAGCATGTGGACTCAACAAGGCATATGACCAATGAGCCAATAGAGCTGGAGCTGTACCCACACCAATGGGGAGAGCTTCCATGCCACTCTGTGTTGGCCACGATAGAAGGTGATCCCTCAAGTCACGTAGCGGCTGGATCTTGGTAGGTAAACAATGGTCGGTCTACCAAAAATAGACTAAGTGAAACGGTGTATCCAGAAGAGACAAAAAAGGCTCCACATAGTGTAAATCCAAAAGTTAAAATGTTTATTGTACAGGTCAAGAACACTCACATGTCCATATTGATAAAGTGCTTGTGAACAAAAAATATTATAAAGCAATGACAGAGCTCGACCCATATATGGCATAAATTTTCTAAGATAACATATATATGCTTTAAAATCTTATGTTTACCTGCTGGAGTATCTTCTGTGCAAAGCTAATTCTTGGGTGCGCACCCCAGGCGGTACTCGGGAGGCCCTTGTTTTTTATTTCCCTTGTCCCCTATTTTTTACATAGTTGTTTGTGTTTTGAGAGATTACTATGGTAAATAAAATGCTGGCGTCAGTTTTGCTCTCTGGAACATAAACATGGGGGGGCAGATTCACAGAGAAATGGATTATCGTAGCGTAGCAGAAATACGCTACGCCGCCGTTTTTTACCTTGCTCTACGTGGAATTCAGGTAGATTTTCTACGGTAAACGACGGCGGCGTAGTGTATTTCTCCCGTCGCAATCCATATAGACGAGTAGGGGGCGTGAAACATTTAAATTAGGCGCGTTCCCGCGGCGATCGATCTGCGCATGCTCCGTTCGCAAATTTCCCGCCGTGCATTGCGCGAAATCACGTCGTGACGTCATTCGTTGTTTATGTAGCGTACTTTACGGGCGATCCACGTCCCGACGAGTTACGTAAATAAAAAAAAAAATTAAATAAATTCGAAGCGGGAACGACGGCCATACTTAACATGGGCTACGTAAAGTTAGAGCAGCAAAAAGCTGCTCTAACTTTACGTAAAAATAAAAAAATAGACGAAAACGACTGCGCCGCTCGCTCGTTTGTTCGTGAATCCCCGTAAAAACACATTAGCATATCCCGACGCATTAAAACGACGCGAACTCCTCCCAGCCGCCGCAAATAGATGGCAGCGTAGATCCGAAGGCTTACGAAGACGTAAGCCTCTCGGATCGAAGCCCGAAGCCGGCGTATCATGGTTTGAGAATTCAAACTAGTGATACGCCGCGGGAAATTTGAAATTACTCCTGTCTAACACCAGTTAGACAGGCGTAATTGTTTTGTGAATCTGCCCCGGGGAGTCCTACAAACTGCTCTCTTACTAAAGATGGGCTTTTATTAGGCCTGGGACAGATTGCCTCTGTAAATGATGAAGCTCAGGCTCCTCTGTTCCTCAAGAGCCAACCATTCTGATGTTTACAATGACCAAAATATTTAGTTTATTCAATGACCGAGGACATTGAGAAACCGAGCTGGGTTACTCCGGAGTGAAATTAATGTAACGTTCGTTCAGTTTCCCCAAACATTAGCGTCAATGATCTTCAGGACATCACAGCAATGTTGTCATCCTTGGAGGATTGAATCATTTTGGGAGTTTTCACAGGAAATTATTGCTTCACATATACGGGGGACCGTCAATGGATGATGTCATCATCAGGCCTAAAACGTTTTCTATATTTAAATCAAAGGAATCCACACAGCACTAAGTCAAATCAATTCAGAACTTTAGTTCTGGAGGACAGCCAATGATCATTGCCCTCATTGTCTCAACATTTTCGTATCACAATTGTTACACATTGATAGCCTGTATATACAGTATGTACAGAACCATGCTTTGAACACTCCCTATTGGGATTTGTAAGCCTTAAAATTTAAGGTAGAACTATAGGCAAAACTTTTTTTTTCTCATTTTGGATAGAGTCAGGCAGGGTTATACAGTGGTGAAAATAATGATTTGATCCCCTGCAGATTTTGTAAGTTTGCCCACTTACAAGGAAATGAAGGGTCTATAATCTTTTTATCATAGGTGTATTTTATGTGATAGAGACAGAATATCTAGAATGAAACATTTGTATCATGCCACAGAGTGGTACTGTTGATACAACAAGGTAGAAAGGTGCTGCGCCCTAAAACTTGTAATTGAAAAAAAAAAAATGGGACTTTGGAATTTTAGGCACAGTGACACAGGGATTTATACAAAAATATATATTTATTAATGATACATGTAAATGATTAATTAACACACTCTCTAAAAAACCCACATTTGATATAAATTCATAAAGTCAGATAATACCACTACTGTACAAAACCATATATCTACAGGGAGACTTGGAAGGTACAATGACGTCATTCCATAGTAGATGAATCCGAAAAAATGGTTAGATAACAGCAAAACAGTATGATGATGTTGAAAAATGTATCGAATAAGCTCGACGGACCCCCATTCAGAAATTACATATTAGCTATTAAAATAGTGGAAGTTAAATATTTCAATATTTATTTTTATTCCTCTTAACCTTTTTGATAGCTAATATGTAATGCTCATGAAGAAGCGTGATTGCACGCGCAACATGTCAAGCTTATTCGATTAAATTTTTCAACATCATCATACCGTTTTGCTGTTATCTAACCATTCTCTCGGATTCATCTACTGTGGAATGACATCATTGTATCTTCGAAGTCTCCCTGTAGATATATGGTTTTGTACAGTAGTGGTATTATCTGACTTTATGTATTTATATCAAATGAGTTTTTTTAGAGAGTGTGTTAATTAATCTTTTACATGTCTCATTAATAAACAAATATATATAAGTACATCGGCGCATTTTTTGACTGGCGTAGCGCATCTCCTTTACGTTAGACTGCCGCAATGTAGCGGCGCAATTACCGTATTCTCGTTTGATTTGCGCAGAAATTTGCGCCTGTGCAACGTAATTTCAAAGGCATAAGGCGGAGTAATTGAAATTGGGAAGGACGTGGGCGTGTTACATTGAAATGAGCCGTGACCCCATGTTAATGAAGGGCCGGCTGGCTCGCGCATGCGCACATGAAGCAGACCATGGTCAGCACCTCTGTGCGTATGCTCACAACTCGGGAACGGCGCAATCAGTGAAATTGGAAGTGGACCCGGGCAACCTAGTGAACTACGCAGACAGCATAAATAGACAGACACAAACGCACTTCCTTTGCAAAAGTACATCCCTTTGTATCCCTCCCCATACAGCAAGGTGCTTTTGTTCTGTTGTTTATTATCGTTTGTTTGTGACGTGTCTTTGAGATATTTGGGGACTGTTTTGCAGAGTGATTTTTGTCTTTTATGTGTTTTCTTTGTTGTTATTTTTTTAAATTAGATTTTTGCTGGGCATTTTTTATTTTTGCTGGTCAATTTTTATTTATTTTTTGGTTCTGTTTGTGAATGATTTTGGAATGTGGGGGTGACATTCCTGCCGGAAAAGGCGTGTCACCCTCATTTGTGGTGGAAAAGTGATCCCCAGGTCCGTGTGAATGGTGTATGAATGTACAGTGACATAATTGGAGCCGTGGCATGGCGTTGCTGCTCACAAGTCCTGCATGGTGGGCTTGTGCCAATCCAATGTGAAGAGGATGTGATGTGTCTGTGCTAGGGACCACAGTGGTGTGCATGCATGCATTCTCATTGTGCAATGATTTATGTGTGTGTTTAACGTGCAAAGATGCCTAATATTGAGCTGTCTCCTGGCTGCTCTTCCCTCAGAAGACGAGGTAGCCTCGGTTAGGGGGGGATTGTCTGGTTCAGGGGTCAGGTCATCACTTATGGCAATCTCCAGGCCCTTTCTCACTGCGAAGTTGTGCAGCATGCAACATGCACCGATGATCTGGCATACAAAGTTTGGGGAATACAACAGGGTACCATGGGGGTTCCGGATAGGAGTCATGAGATGGGGTCCCAGTGCATATGCAGAGTCACCCTGAAGGGATAAGACGGGAGGATGTTAGTAGTGCATGTGCCCCTTGTGATTTCAGCATCATGGGGGGACAGTCATGCCTGCCACCCATGTCACTCACCAACCAGCCAGCTGTCCCCATACATGTTCTGCTCGAAATCTGTGGGGATGGGGCTAGGATTGTATATGTAGCTGTCATGGGTGGTGTCATGTGTTGGGCTGGTGATGTCCTCCTGCAGGGTTGTGGTTAATTCCAGGATGGCATGAGGGGTGAATCTGAAGATGCGATACACCTCAGAATCACCCATGCCAAAGATGTCTATGCGTGTGTGATATATCAAGTGAAGAGTGAGGGGCGGTGTAGCAGATTAGATTATATATCCATCAAGGTTTTAAAGGCTATTGAAAGATAGTGAGACCATGTTTGTAATTTGTATGTATGTTATGTATTGATGTATATATGTATGTTTTTTTTTTTTTTTTTTAATGTTTATAAAAGCAAAAAAAAAAAAAAACTCTCACGTGCCCTCCTCCGTGCCCTCCTCCTTCTTTGCTCATCTAAAGTCAGTAGTATAGCTATGAGCATGGATGCCACTGGCATGTTGGCATACAGATTGTTGGGCAGCAAGTGTGACTGCTCAGCTCCTCACTAACAGTGTTGCTTTCTCTGACATGTAGACGGATTGTCTAATTTTATACCACCTTTTATATGGTCTAATTTTAGACAGGACGTCCAGCTGTTGCGCACAGCGCGTACCCTGCGCTGCAACAACGTTCTTTTGTGGATTCCCGTAACTCCCTCATTAGCATATTTGAATAGCAAATCAATGGTGTGTCTAGCGCAGTTTTGCACGGACGGATTCGCCTGTCTATCGAAATTACGCCGGTCAAAAAAAGTAGATTTCTTGCGTAACTCGTTTTGGGGATGTGGCGCATCGAAACGCATGCGCAAATTTAGACTTACGCCGCGCATCTCCTGTTACGCCGGCGTAATCGTTCTGTGAATCTGGCCCATTATTTTTTTGTATAAATCCCTGAGTCACTGTGCCTAAAAAGTCCAGAGTCACAATTTTAAATTTTAAATTCAGAGACAGAATATCAACCAAAAATCCAGAAAAACATGATACAAATGTTATAAATTGAGTTGCAGTTCAGTGTGTAAAATATGTATTTGAACCCTTACCAACCAACAAGACTGGCTACAGTCGGTGCTCGTGTGGTAAACAGATTAGTCCCCAGATGAAGGCAGTGGCCGTAACGCGTAGGGATTAACGGACGCTTGGAGTGACGTGAGGTTACGGCAGATGCCGTTTGTTTTAAAGCTGTTTTAATCTATCTTTAACCACTTAAGGACCGCCTACTGCACATTTACGTCGGCAGAATGGCACAGCTGGGCACATCAACGTATATATACGTTGATTTTAGTACCCACCCGTGGGTCGCGGCGCGCGCTGCCGTGCGCGCCGCGACCCGGTCCGAAGCTCCAGGACCCGGACCGCGGGATCCCGCGGGATTCTGCGGACCCGGGATCGCCGCTGCAGTGCGGCGATCCGTCCCTGGAGCTCCCGAAGAAGAACGGGGAGAGCCGTGTGTACACACGGCTTCCCCGTGCTTCTCTGTGGCTGTAGCATCGATCGCATCGATCGCGTGTGATCCCTGTGATAGGGGGACGCGATCGATGATGTCACACCTACAGCCACACCCCCCTACAGTAGTAAACAAAACACATAGGCACACATCCCCTACAGCGCCCACCTGTGGTTAACTCCCAAA
The DNA here is from genome assembly GCA_029574335.1 of Rana kukunoris. NCBI lineage: Eukaryota > Metazoa > Chordata > Amphibia > Anura > Ranidae > Rana > Rana kukunoris. Next base: position 213,305,398 of record CM056055.1, read on the forward strand.
CTGCAACTGTCATTTCCACAGTAAACAATGCAAATTTAAATGCATTTTTTTCTGTGAAAATGACAATTGTCCCAAAAATGTGTCAAAATTGTCCGAAGTGTCTGCCATAATGTCGCAGTCACGAAAAAAGCGCTGATCGCTGATCGCTACCGCTATTAGTAGTAAAAAAAAAAAAAAATAATAAAAATGCAATAAAACTAATTCCTTATTTTGTAAACGCTATAAATTTTGCGAAAACCAACCGATAAACGCTTATTGTGATTTTTTTTACCAAAAATAGGTAGAAGAATACGTATCGGCCTAAACTGAGGAAAAAAAATGTTTTTTTATATATTTTTGGGGGATTTTTATTATAGCAAAAAGTAAAAAATATTGAATTTTTTTTAAAATTGTCGCTCTATTTTTGTTTATAGCGCAAAAAATAAAAACCGCAGAGGTGATCAAATACCACCAAAAGAAAGCTCTATTTGTGGGGAAAAAAGGACGCCAATTTTGTTTGGGAGCCACGTCGCACGACCGCGCAATTGTCAGTTAAAGCGACGCAGTGCCGAATCGCAAAAAGGGGCAAGGTCCTTTGCCTGCATTTTGGTCCGGGTCTTAAGTGGTTAATGTAAGGAGAATACTTTTATTAAATTATCGCTGGTTTATGATACTACACCATTGGAGGCCTGTTTTTTCCCTTTCTGTTTCCTGAGTTGATTTAGATCCCTTAGGGGTTGGTGAGATCTCGTATGGTTATGGCTCAATATACCTAAAAGGAAGGAGTAAGAACCTCCTAAGGATATTTTGATGCGGTTAACTTTGGGCAGTGAGGTGAGAGGCTTGTGAGGCTGGGTTTTCCCACGGATTGGCACCTGCACGATTACTGTGAACACTGAATGAAACTTAGTTCTGATGTGCACTTGAATTCACTGATTGCACTTTATACTCACTTGCTGACTTTTATATATATATATATATATATTTCCTATTTTTTTATATACATCTATACGTATTATTGTATATTATCTTGGTCACGTGTTAATTTGGTTATTTCTTGGTAGCGCAAGATCATCTTTTTATCAATTTATTATCACTTGTGTCATGTAAACACTTTTAGTTTTTGCAGCAACCTTTCTTTATCTATCTATATATTTATTGTTATTCATTGATATTTATTGATAGATGTACTGTGGTTTTTAGCACATTATTGCACTGTGTGTATACCTGCTCCACTTAGCGCGAAGGCTTTCATATATCACATTGAAACAGATTAGTCCTGCCAATTCAAGAAGGAGCTCTTCATAAAAACTTGTTATGTGTATAAAAAGACACCTGGCTACAGAATCTCTTCCATTCAAACCTCACTATCATGGGCAAGACCAAAGAGATGTCAAAGGACATCAGAGACAAGATTGTAGATCTGCTTAAGGCTGGAATGGGCTACAAGACCATCAGCAAGAAGCTTGGTGAGAAGGAGACAACTGTCGGAGCGATTATTCGCAAATGAAAGAAATACCAAATAACCATCAATCGTCCTGGCCTGGAGGTCGATGTAAGATTTCCCCTCATGGGGTGAGGATGATCATGAGAAAAGTAAGGGTTCCGCACAGAATTACACGGGAGGAGCTTGTGAATGATCTCAAAGCAGTTGGGACATCAGTCACCAAACACACCATTGGTAACACAATACACTGCCATGGACTGAAAACTGCATGTCCCACAAGGCCCATCTCCTCAAAAAGGCACATATAACTGTCAGCCTTGCAATGCCTCATGGGACTTGTAGTTTTGTACCAGCTGGAGGGCCGCCAGTTTAAGACCCCTGACCTAAACCGTGTGCAAAATATATCAATTCAATATTGTATTTTTCATGTGCAAATATTTATAAAAAAAAAGCAGTACATAACAGCTAATAGGAAAACAAAGTGTATGAATATGAAAAGTGTCCGGTTCCAAAGTCAATTATTTCATGCCAAAAATAATGAATATAGTCCCACAAGCTACTGATTAATGTGCCCTTCAAAAATGATAAAGCTTCTTAATCCGATTCAATGGTGTGCTTCAAAACCACTCTGTGTGCTCCGCCACCATTCTCACTAAATAAACTCACCAGATCAAGTAGCTGGTCAAGTTATAAACCAGCTATTGTGCCTTTTGTCTCAGACAATGACAATGAACACTCCACATCTGCTGTTTAATGGTCCCACAGCAATATTTTTGGCAATATAGTGTAAGTGAGAACACAGAAGGTGGAAGAGGACAAAAAAATGTAATTAAATAAGAGAGGGGTATAAAAGGTGGATTTTTTAACTCTATTGGGGTATATGGGAGGATACTGAAAGTGAAAGTGCTCATGTGACGGACTGGGGTATCACATGAAAGACAAAACAGACACCCCATAGTCCACATTCATTTATTTTTATTTTCTAAGCAAGGGAATGGAATTGCTATTCTACCAACAACCAGTAGATGGCAGAGAAAGTACCCGAACAGAGTCTATATAAGATCACATGCACCATGTGACTAAGTGAAAACTCCTCTAAGCCATCAGATATCTTCCTGTTCGTGTATTCCTTCCAGCACCCGCCGAGTTGATCACATCACATCATAGCGTCTACAATTATCGGGTCTCTTAATTTACATTTTGGGACCGGTAACACTCACAACCTTTTAGAACATAAGGGGGGGATACAGAAGGTGGAAGAGTAAGGTGGGCAAAAAGATTAATACAAGGGGCTGAGTTTATAATCTATGAGGTCAAAAGGCCAGAAACACTGTAAAAGACACTGGGGTTGATTTACTAAAACCGGAGAGTGCAAAATCTGCAAACCAATCAGCTTCCATTTTTTTTTTTGTGTTTGGTTTCAGCTTTTTCAATTAGGCTTTGACAAACACAAAAAAAAAACTGGAAGGTGATTGGTTTCAGCTTTTTCAATTAGGCTTCGACAATCAGCTTCCATTTTTTTTTTTTTTTTCAAAGCCTAATTGAAAAAGCTAAAGTCAGGCAGGCCATTCAGGCCAGGTTCACACTGGTCCGACAAACGCTCCGACACTGGGAGCTCATGTCGCATGATGTGTGAAAATCAATGTTTCCCTATGAGAGCTGTCCTAACTGGTTAGACTTTGAAAATGCTCCCTGTACTACTTTGGTCCGACATTGATCCTACTTCACCTACTTGAAGTCGGATCAAAGTAGGAGCCTTGTCCTTGCCATCCGACTTTTGACATCCGACATGTAATTACAGCAGCAGTAAAAGGACTTTATCTCACTCTGGGCTTGTTTTGATTGGTCAAAGAACAAGTCAGACTATGACAAAGTTGGATCAAAGTAGTATCCTGTTCATGAAAGTTGGATGGATGTAGGACCAATGTAAGATGAAAGTGTACTGCTGTGAATTCCAAACACATTTTCTTTTCAAAATTAGAAATTCTGTCATCCGATGATGCCTCCATTGATTTTGAAATTCGACCAGCCAAGCCTTCAATTTCACCTCATGTTGCTTCAGAAAATAATTTTGGTTTCTGGAAATCTTCTTTTCTTACCGGGAATTTTCTTTTCTTGCACTCATGTGCATTCCTTTTTCAATTACATTTCTCACACGATTCTCCAATCATTAACTAGAAAAACGTTTGTTTTTTTAAAACATTTCCAACATGTCCGATCACTCAAATTTCGATAGCTGCACAAGAATTCGCCGTTGCTGTGACCCACGGATGGTGTGAAATTTGAACAAAATTCTTTGAAAAGAAAACTGATTTGCCACCATACACAGCTGCACCAGAATTTGCACTCTCTAGTTTTGTAAATCATGGTCAGGGCTGGTGCTACCACTAGGCAAACTAGGAAACCGCCTAGGGTGCACTGCTGCCTAGGGGTGCCCAGCCACTGGTTTCCCTTCGCATCTGCATGCTCTACAGGCTGCAGCATGTAACTAACTCAGTCTCAGGCAGCTGCTCCGTCCGACCCGTGGTGTAATTAGAGGCGCAGTGCAGCACTTGAGCCAGCGCTAGAGGAACCAGAGCCGATGCTTCCTGTATAGCGCCACCTCCTGTCACATGGGCAGGGTAAAGGGGGTGGCAAAATGAGTTTTCGCCTAGGGTGTTAAAAATCCTTGCCCCAGCCCTGATCATGGTGTACAATATAGTGTAGCGCTTATGGAAAAACGAATATATTATATGAAAATCCACAAGTGATGCAGCGCTTTACATCAGGGAAGACAGTACATTCACAATACAAATCAATACAGGAGGGATCAGAGGGCCCTGCTCGTAAGAGCTTACAATCTAGAAATAATATGAAAAGTGTCAGTCACATGAACTTTAAAAAAACACACATGGAGATATAACGTGATATGAGTGACAACTCAAGTGGTGCAAAAAACACCACTGTGTTATGGTGTGAGGGATTATCACTAAAAACCAAAGTTTATGAAGAACAAGGAGCTTGTAAACAATGTAGTCCGTGATTGGAAGAATGTCCTGCAGGGAGGTAGACTGAAAACAGTGTGTTTCAAAGGAAAATGTAGAGACACCGGGTTGACATCAAATCTGCAAGAAGAAGGGGAAGTAGATCGGTACTCCGCTGGACACAGTGGGTGTACGGCAGAGGGTTAATCAGGCTTAAAACTACCAATCTTTGGGCTTTAGCCACTTAAGGACCCCTTTACGCTGATATACGTCAGCAGAAGGGCGCGGCTGGGCACAGGCACGTACCTGTATGTTGCCTTTAAGAGCCCAGCCGTGGGTTCCGTGACCGCGCCCCTGGGACCCGCGGACCCGATCGCCGCCGGTGTCCCACAGTCAGTCACAGGAGCTGAAGAACGGGGAGAGGTGTGTGTAGACACACTTTCCCCGTTCTTCTGTGTGGCAGTGACACTGATCGTTTGTTCCCTGATATAGGGAACGACGATCAGTGACGTCACACCTACAGCCACGCCCCCCTACAGTAAGAATCACTCCCTTAGGGCACACTTAACCCTTTAGCTCCCCCTAGTTGTTAACCCCTTCACTGCCATTGTCATTTTCACAGTAATCAGTGCATTTCTATAGCACTTTTCGCTGTGAAAATGACAATGGTCCCAAAAATGTGTCCGATGTGTCTGCCATAATGTTGCAGTCATGAAAAAAATCGCTCATCGCCGCCATTATTAGTAAAAAAAAAAATATTAATAAAAATGCCATAAAACTATCCCCTATTTTGTAAACGCTATAAATTTTTTGCAAACCAATCGATAAATCGATAAAAAAAAAATTATATATTTTTTGGGGATATTTATTATAGCAAAAAGTAAAAAATATAGTTTTTTCTTCAAAATTGTCGCTCTATTTTTGTTGATTTGTTTGTTTGGGAGCCACGTCGCATGACCACGCAATTGTCAGTTAAAGCGACGCAATGCTGAATCGCAAAAAGGGGCAAGGTCCTTAACCTGCATAAGTGGTTAAAGGTATGATGAACAGATGGAATTCAATCCCAACGAGGGATCAGTTCAACTGGTAGACCCGATAGACCAGAGGTCTCCAAACTGAGGTCCGAGGGCCAGATGTGGCCCTTTGCTAGCCTTAATCCGGCCCTTGGGGCACAATTACTCCCACTGACATGAGGCACTATTCCTCCCATTGACACCAACAATGGGGCACTATATTATCCACTGATATCAATGATTGGATACTACTCCTCCTACTAATAGGGGGAATACTCCTCTTCCTATTGACCACCAACCCTGAGGCCATATATGTTCTCTCTGATGCCGGGCCCGTGACTTTTTCTTCTCTTGCTGGCCCCAATCCGGCCCTCCTAAAGTCTGAAGGGCAATAAAGTGGCCCTTTGTTTATAAAGTTTGGAGACCCCTGCGATAGACGATCTCATCAAAAAGGCCCAAATAAAAAGAAGTTGAAAAAGCAGAAAAGGGCTCCATATGTTGCAGGTCAAAAGCGTAAATGATTTATTTAAAAATGGTACATCAAGGCAATTTGTATAAAAGTGATCACCAACAAATATTGTAGCAATGTGGGAAGCTATAAAAACTGGTCAGACGCGTTTCGTCTCGATGGGACTTTGACTGGGGAAAATCAACCCCCTAGTCTCCAGGAAGCAGTTTATATTCTCTGTTATCAGGACTAGGGTGATTTATCTATTTGTGTCATGACATGACTTAAAAAATTCACCCAAAACTAAAGAGACATATTGAATTATTTTCATGGAATTGTAAGAAAGTAAAAATAACGAAAATGATTCTTTTCCCATTACCACCCAGGAAGTTTCGTGTACCTGCGAGAGAGGGGGTGGGCAGAAGCAGTGGATAGAAATGAAGAATTATAAAGTCAGAGCTTCATAGCCAACAAGACCCTGCTGAATTCCAAGTAAGTTTTTTTTTGCATACAACATTCTTTTCACGGTGTAAATTTCTATGAGATGAAGCAAGAATAACAAAAAAAAACAACAGTTTTTCCAAGTTTGATATAAAACTATTTTCTTTCACCCAAGGCTGCTGGTCCGCTCAGCTTACTAGCTGCTTTGACATTTGTATAATGAAAAATATGCTGGAAAATGGCCTGCAGCTGGCTGGGGGAATTAGTCCCACATGCTCCCTTATAAATGGTCCAGGACATTCTGGTAACTGAAACCATCATTACCGTTAGGGACAAACCTGCTTCCCATCACAATGTGTTTTCCACTACTGGGAAAGGCTGCACTTGCAGGACTAAGCTAAACACATCTTGGTATTCCAGGCAAGGGGGATTTCAGCTCATACCATGCAATGTTCAACCGCGCAAAAATACCGGCGCTGATATATCCTTAAAGTAAACCTTCCAGCAGTTTCACTTTAATGCCCCCCTACTAGTACATATCTTTCATATGATCCCATGCCACTCTGTTTGGCCACCAAGAAGGAAGAAATACTGCTATGTGTGAGCTTCAAGACGTTTTAGAGCGTGCATAGTGCTCATGACTCTTCCCGCCTCCATGAGACAATGCTGGGCATATCACCCAGAACAGGGGGCCAGTTTACTGTCCTTCAGACTTTAGGGGGGCCAGAGTGTGGCCAATGGGAGTAGAAAAGGCCCCGAAATCAGAGGGGAAAAAAACATTGCCCCATCTTTGGTATCAGTGGAAGGAATTGTGTCCCGTCATTGGGAGGAATTGTGCCCCATCTTTGGTATTAGTGGGAGGAATTGTGCCCCATCGTTGGTGTTATTGGGCGGAACTGTGCCCCATTGCTGTTGTTGGGTGGAAATGTGCCCCATTGCTGCTGTTGTTGGGAGGAATTGTGCCCCATTGTTGGTGTCAGTGCGAAGAACTGGTGTCATTGGGCACAATTGTTTGTGTCATTGGGAGGAATTATTTCTCATCATTGGTGTCATTGCTTTGGTGTCATTGTGGCCCATCGTTGATGTTAGTGGGAATAGTTGTACCCCTTCTTTGGTGTTAGTGGGAGCAGTTGTGCCCCATCCTTGGTGTCAGAGGGAGGAATAGTGCCTCATCATTGGTGTCAGTGGGAGGATTTGTACCCCCTCATTGGGCCCAAAAGGCTTGACTGCCGGGTTCCCTTACTCGCAATGGCGGCAGAGCACCCGACAAGCGATGGAAACATCAGCTGCGGGTGCCGACATCGCTGGACTCCAGGACAGGTAAGTGCCCATTTATTAAAAGCCAGCAGCTGCAGTATGTGTAGCTGTTGGCTTTTATTTATTTTTCATGGTCGGAACATCGCTTTAACTAGCTTTTATTGCCTACAACAACAACAGTTAAAACTGAATACCCCCAATAACAAATGCATGTACAATGTATACAAATAAAGCTTCAAAATTGTCTAAAAACGCTCATGCTCAAGTGTGAATGGGGGCTAATATTTCTTCTCTTGCAGGAAACTGGCATTTTGGTTTATTTCCAGGGGTCTCAAACTGGCGGCCCTCCAGCTGTTTCAAAAGTACAAGTCCCGTCATGCCTCTACCTGTGTAAGTTATGCTTGTAACTGTTATGCCACGTACACACGATCATTTTTCGGCATGAAAAAAACTTTGTTTTTGAAAACGACATTTAAAATGATGGTGTGTGGGCTACACATCATTTTCAGGTTCTGAAAAACGACCCAAAAAAAATTCGAACATGCTGCATTTTTAACGTCGTTTTAAACGATGTTGTTTTTCGGGTTGTAAAAAATTATCGTGTGTGGGCTAAAACAACGTTTTAAACCCGCACATCCTCAGAAGCAAGTTATAAGACGGGAGCGCTCGTTCTGGTAAAACTACCGTTCATAATGGAGTAAGCACATTCATCACGCTGTAACAGACAGAAAAGCGCAAATCGTTTTTTACTAACACAGAATCAGCTAAAGCAGCCCAAAGGCGAATGGAACTTCCCCTTTAGAGTGCCGTCGTACGTGTTCTACGTCACCGCGCTTTGCTCATCATTGTTTAAAAACGATGGTGTGTGGGCAAAGTCGTTTTTAATGATGAAGTTATAAAAACGTTGTTTTTTGGACATGCTGAAGAACAAAGGGCTAGATTCAGGTAGGAGCAGCTTAAGTTTAAACCTGCCTAGCGTATGGTATTTACACTACGCTGCCGCAACTTTTTTAGGCAAGTGCTTTATTCTCAAAGCACTTGCCTGTAAAGTTGAGGTGGCGTAGTGTAAATGCCCCGTCTTAAGTCAAATTGGGCGGGTAGGGGGAGTGTATTATTTAAATAAGGCACAATCCCGCGCCGAACGTACTGCGCATGTGCCAGCCGTGAATTGATCCCTGTGTGCATGCTCCAAATCACAACGTCAATACGCAATGTGAACGACGTGAACGACACTTACGCAAAGCCCTATTCGTGAACGTTTTATGAAAACGACGTAAACGGCGTGAAAAAAAACGCCGGCACGCCGTCCATACTTCACATTGGCTGCGCCTCATACAGCAGGGTTAACATTATGACGGACCAACGCAAACGACGTAAAAAAATAGCGCCGGCCGGGCGTACGTTCGGGAATCGGCGTATAGGCTCATTTGCATATTTTAGACGGGAACGCCACCTAGCGTCCAGCCTAAAATATGAAAATAATATACAACGGCGTAAGAGACTTATGCCAGTTGGATCCTATGGAAATCTATGCATTACTGATTCTATGAATAAGGCCGCGTACACACGTCCAAGAACCTCGTCGGGCTAAACACATCGTTCCGCCCGACGAGGTTCCCGATGAGCGGTCGGAAAAGCTCGTCGAGCCAAAGTCCTCATTGAACAACGAGGAAAAAGAGAGCGTGCTCTCTTTTTTTTGGCTCGACGAGCTTTCCGACGGGACGCTCGTCGGAAGTGTACACACGACCGAGAACCTCGGCAGAATATGTCTCCCAGCGAGCTTCTCGCTGGATTCTGCCGAGAAGCTCGGTCGTGTGTACGGGGCCTCAGTCGCATAGATAGGAGGGCTCAGACGCAGAGATAAGACAGCTTATCTGGAGATACGCCGTCTTATCTCTTTCCTGAATCTGGCCCAAAGTTTTTTTTCATGCTGAAAAATTATCGTGTGTACGCGCCATCAGCCCAGCAATGCCTCATGGGACTTGTAGTTTTGCAACAGCTGGAGGGCCGCCAGTTTGAGACCCCTGACTGTCACCTGACAGGGTCTCTTTAAATTCCAGAATGACTGGCTGTAGTTTCATGTCCTGTCTATTGTGCTGCACCATATGATTTGCATTCTGCTATGAAATTCTCCATGGGATCTTACATCAAGCTGAGCATTCATTGTACAATCTGCAGATACTCCCGTAACGCAGGTGACAGGCAGAGGTGATGGGAGGTAAGGAACGGGTCTATGGGTCTGTTTGTGTAACTAAATATTGATTTACAAATTGACTTCCTTTATTATAGTACATTAAGTTACCAACCTATAACAACGTTAAGTTCTAATCACTTAAAGACTTTGTGCATTGTGCAAGGCAACAGTGTTGCAAAACTAATTGACTTAACCCATGCTGTGTGTAAGATTGATGATGCTGTGTGAAGAATGATTTTGGCTTCTTGCATAACCAGCTTTGGGGCGGGTAGGCAAGCTGCCGTTTATTTAATGAACGCTACTTGGAAATGATTGAGAAAGAGGAGTCATTTTCTTAGAACTACGTGAGACAACAATAAAAACAATGGCAAGAATCTTCATCCTCAAATTATAGGTGTCAGTTAGATAAACAAACCGCCACCCTCCAGCACTGCTTCACACAAGGCCAATGGAAGAGAAAACAGGTTTACTGTATGTAGATTTTATACCTTATACCTCTAGACTCATTCATATAGCATGCTGTCTGCTACTACTTTGAAGACAAACTACAATATATTATTATCATGACAGGTACCAACTTACTACTGACTAATATACAAGTTATAATCACCTATAATTTCTGCTGGAGTCTATATAGACATAGAACACTGCATCTACAACATGGGTGACAATTCTATTACCCTCTATATACATACAACACTACACCTCCAACATGGCCAACCTCTAGACATGGTCATACTATAACTCTATTACATTATATACATAGAACACTACACCTCCAACATGGCCGACCATTGGACATGGTCATATTACAATTCTATTACACTCTATACATAGAACACTACAACCCCCAACATGACCCACCACTGGACATGGTCATACTTTTAACTCTATTATATTCTATACATAGAACACTACACCCCCAACATGACCCACCACTGGACATGGTCATACTTTTAACTCTATTACTCTCTATACATAGAACACTACAACCTCCAACATGGCCAACCACTGGACATGGTCATACTACAATTCTATTACACTCTATACATAGAACTCTACACCTCCAACATGGCCAACCACTGGACATGGTCATAATACAATTTTATTACACTCTATACATAGAACTCTACAACCCCCAACATGGTCCTACTACAACTCTATTACACTCTTTACATAGAACACTACAACCTCCAACATGGCCAACCATTGGACATGGTCATACTACAATTCTATTACACTCTCTACATAGAACACTACACCTCCAACATGGCCAACCACTGGACATGGTCATACTACAATTCTATTACACTCTATACATAGAACTCTACAACCCCCAACATGGCCAACCACTGGACATGGTCCTACTACAATTCTATTACACTCTATACATAGAACACTACAACCCCTAACATGACCCACCACTGGACATGGTCATAATACAATTCTATTACACTCTATACATAGAACACTACACCTCCAACATGGCCAACCACTGGACATGGTCATACTACAATTCTATTACACTCTATACATAGAACTCTACAACCCCCAACATGGCCAACCACTGGACATGGTCCTACTACAATTCTATTACACTCTATACATAGAACACTACAACCCCTAACATGACCCACCACTGGACATGGTCATAATACAATTCTATTACACTCTATACATAGAACACTACACCTCCAACATGGCCGACTACTGGACATGGTCATACTACAATTCTATTACACTCTATACATAGAACACTACAACCCCTAACATGACCCACCACTGGACATGGTCATAATACAATTCTATTACACTTTATACATAGAACACTACACCTCCAACACGGCCGACCACTTGAGATGATCGTACTACAATTCTATTACACTCTATTAGGGGTGCAACGGATCGTCACCGATCCGTGATCCGAACGGGTCACCCCGTTCGGATCAGCACACCACGCGATCCGCGGAGTGCTCTGGAGCCTCGGCCGTAGGAAAGTCCCCGGCTTAGGCCTAGCTCCGGAGCGGCGGCCATCTTGCTCCACCCCCGTGTGCTTGTCAGAGCCCAGCGTGACACGCCTCCCCACCTCAGCGCGCTCACTACAGACCCGGAACTGCCTGCAGACATGTGGAGACAGCATCGGTGAGCTCTGTACCTGCAGGTAGGAGCTACACCATCACCTGGGGAGCATGTCTGTACACCAGGGTGGAGGGGGGTGGATAGTGATTAGGTTGTTGTAACAAGATTTATTTATTTTTTTGCCGATCCGAAAACGATCCGATCGTGACATCTGATCCGAGGATCGATCCGATCCGTGATTTTTTTGATCCGTTGCACCCCTACACTCTATGCATATAATACTACAACCCCCAACATGGCCAACCACTGGACATGATCATAATACAATTCTATTATACTCTATACATAGAACACTACACTCACCTAATTTACTAAGCTCTGGAGCAACTATTCTTGCAAGTGCACAGTCTTGACTAAATAAACCCCATAGAATGCTATAACTACAAAAAAAAAACATATTCTTTGCTTTTAATGCAGCATGACTGCATAACAAAACAAAAATGCATGGTTTTAATTGGTCTTTAACATAAATATTTCACATGTTTAACTGATGGTTTATAGATTTTGGTTTCACTGATTAAAATGGAAGTCCATGCTAAAACTAAATTCCCTGCATCCAGGGCTGGCCTTAGGTGTTCAGGCGCCCTGTGCGAGCTAATCCACTTACCAAGGGATATCGGAGTGTTTTCAATGTCTCCCTTCATTTGAAGATCTTTAGCCTTGGTCATATCATGTTTGCTGTATGAAGCAAACCTCTTAATTACTAAAAGACATTCCCGTATGTATAGTGGGTTGCGGGAGCACGCCCGCGACATCCTCCCGCGACCCGGTCCGAAGCTCCGGGACTGTGGGACTCGCGGACGCGATTGCCGCTGGAGTCCGGCGATCGGTTCCCGGAGCTGAAGAACAGGGAGAGCCGTGTGTAAACACGGCTTCCCCGTTCTTCACTGTGGAGGCGTCATTGATCGCGTGATCTCTGTTATAGGGATACACAATCGATGACGTCACAGCTACAGCCACACCCCTCTACAGTTGTAAACACACATTAGGTCACACATAAACCCTTCAGCGCCCCCCTTGTGGTTAACTCCCAAACTGCAAATTACATTTTCACAATAAACAATGCAATTTAAATGCATTTTTTGCTGTAAAAATGACAATTGTCCCAAAAATGTGTCAAAATTGTCCGAAGTGTCCGCCATAATGTCGCAGTCATGAAAAAAAACTCTGATCACCGCCATTAGTAGTAAAAAAAAAAAAAAAATTACAAAAATGCAATAAAACTATCCCCTATTTTGTAAACGCTATACATTTTGCGCAAACCAACCGATAAACGCTTATTGCGATTTTTTTTTATACCAAAAATAGGTAGAATAATACGTTTCGGCCTAAACTGAGGGAAAAAAACGTTTTTTTATATATTTTTGGGGGATATTTATTATAGCAAAAAATATTGCATTTTTTTAAAAATTGTTGCTCTATTTTTGTGTATAGTGCAAAAAATAAAAACCGCAGAGGTGATCAAATACCACCAAAAGAAAGCTCTATTTGTGGGAAAAAAAGGATGCCAATTTTGTTTGGGAGCCACGTTGCACGACCGCACAATTGTCTGTTAAAGCGACGCAGTGCCGAATCGCAAAACCTGGCCGGGTCCTTTAGCTGACTAAAGGTCCGGGTCTTAAGTGGTTAAACCCGAGCATGCTCAGAAGCAAGATATGAGACGGGAGCACTCGTTCTGGTAAAACTACCATTCATAATGGAGTAAACACATTCATCACGCTGTAACAGACAGAAAATCGCAAATCGTCTTTTACTAACAAGGAATCAGCTAAAGCAGCCCCAAGGCGAATGGAACTTCCCCTTTATAGTGCCGTAGTACGTGTTGTACATCACCACGCTTTGTTCATCATTTTTTTAAAACGATGGTGTGTGGGCAACATCGTTTTTAATGATGAAGTTGGAAAAACTTTGTTTTTTGGACATGCTGAAAAACTTTTTTTTTTTTTTCATGCTGAAAAATGATCGCGTGTACGCGGCATAAGTGTTAGATTGTGGGTGTCTATAGATTCAGGGATTTTAGTGTTAGCATGTACTTCCACTTTAGGTTATTTCTATATTTTTTATATTATGGGTGTTTACAGCCCATCTCTCTTTAATTGAAGCATGCATGAAGGAGTACAAAGCAGGCACAATAGAGCTAATAAGAGGATGGGTCCGAGCTCTGACTTATTCTGGTTTGCCTGTGATTTTAGTTTAAGCTAAGAGTTTAAATTCAAATATAACTAAAACCCAAACTTTGTATAGGAAAAGTAGGAAGGGTCAGATCCTGTGTGAGATTTTTATGGATTGTCTGTCTCTGGTAGATTGAATCAGCCTCTCCTCTAATTTTTACCTGATAAGTATGTGAATTCGAATAATATGCCCATTGTTCTGAGATAATTGTATGGACTGCAATTGCTGTCCGATGGCAGTTTGCATGTTCCTTTTAACAGAGGTTTCCTTTAGCCTAGGTTCACACGGGAAAGAAGCCGTGCGAGAGCGGATTTAACTTTACGCATTAAGGTAAAGGAAGCTATTTAGCCCAAAAAAAAATTCCTTGATCCTTTAAAGTGTATCTAAGCCCAAAGAAAAAAGAAAGAAAAACTACCGTATTTATCGGCGTATACCGCGACTTTTTTCCCCTTAAAATAAGAGGAAAATCGTGGGTGCGCGATATACTCCGATACCCGCTTCCCACGCTCAGTTTGAACCTCCGCCGACATATACCGAGCGCAGTACACTCGGGTACATTCGGCCAGGCTCGGTTTCACTCGCAGTCACGCTCTGTGACTTTTATGCATGAGAAGCCGAGCGTGCCCGAGTGTACTGCGCTCGGTATATGTCGGCGGAGGCTTCAAACTGAGCGCGGGAAGCGGGGATTAGACAGCGCGGAAGAAGCCGGGAGGACACCACTGAGGCCGCAGACGGACGCCGGAACGGACGATGGACGCCGGGCAAGACCCCAAAACTGTAAGTAATAAAATGTTATAAAATGTTTTTTTTACTGGAATTTCGGGGCTACTTTAGGGGTGCGCGCTATACGCCGGAGCGCGCAATACCCCGATAAATACGGTAATATTATTATTATTATACAGGATTTATATAGCACGTTTGCTCAGCACTTTACAAGACTTTACAATACAATTACAATACAAATCAATACAGAGGGCCCTGCTCGTTAGAGCTTACAATCTAGAAGGGAGGGTCAAGTGGTACAAAAAGGAAATAACTGTAAGGGGTAATGAGATGGAGAAATATATGGCCGCTTACTAGCACTTGGATATGGTGGCTGCATTTAGCTTTATTTTTTATGTTTTTTTTTTATTAATATTTTCACAAGTTTCACTAACACGCTTCCTGTCTTATGCCCCGTACACAAATCCGATTATCGGACGAAGAATCATACGTGTTTTTTTTTTTTTGCATGCTAATCTCTAAAGTCTCGAAAATTCTCGTGCGACAGAATAAAAATTCGGAAGTGATGTCATGTGTTGTAATGCATTTGTATTGCATTTTCGAACGACAGCTGTACTGATTAAACGACAATCGAAACAATGTAACAGATAACAGTCAGTACAAGAAACAAGAAGAAAGCAAAGGAAGTTATTAGCTTACTGGGTTTCTGGCAGAATGAACAAGTATCTATTTGCACTCATTGAACGGATATAACAAAATTGTTTCAGTGGTATACTTAACAGACCAAAAGGGTCCAAAATAAGATAAATTAATTGGTGGGGTTTACACACACTTTAGTTTATCTTGTCCAAATTTGCACCTGGAAATTACACCTTATGACTGGGAATCAGCTGCTCAGATTCATGATGACATATCAAGGCATGAATTAAATGAGTCGTGTTTACATCACGTAGCAGATCCTTGTATTGTTTGCACACACGGGTCCTTCTGTGTGTCTGCGTGACAGAAGTAGGTCAGCAAGAAATACAAGAAAGAACAACGGGCCAGGAGACAAGGTTGCAAACGGCTTCTGTAGCGTTATTTCTCAGTAAGGAATACGGAGCCCTGCCATTATGGATCCCTTCTAATAAAAAAACTAAGGGCCAGATTCACAAAGGACTTACGACGGTGTATCTCCACGTACGCCGTCGTAAGTCCGAATGTGAGCCGTCGTATCTATGCGCCTGATTCTTAGAATCAGTTACGCATAGATTTGGCCAAGATACGAGCGGCGAAAGTCTCCTACGCCGTCGTATCTTAGTTGCATATTTACGCTGGCCGCTAGGTGGCGCTTCTGTCGTTTTACGCGTCAAATATTCAAATGAGCTAGATATGCCGATTCACGAACGTACTTGCGCCCGCCGCAATTTTTTTACGTAGTTTGTCCGGTGTAAAGTTACCCCTGCTATATGAGGCGTACGTAATGTTAAGTATGGACGTCGGGACAGCGTCGAATTTTACGTCGTTTGCGTAAAACATTCGAGAATAGGGCTTTGCGCAAGTTACGTTCACGTCGAAACCAATGAGTATTTGTGGTGTAATTTTGAGCATGCGCCGTCCATGGACGTATCCCAGTGCGCATGCTCAAAATTATGCTGCAAATACTCATTGGTTTCGCCGTTCGCAAAGAGCATCAATTACGTGGGGTCACGATTCATTTACATGGATCATGCCCCCTACCTGCCTATTGTGAATTAGGCGTGGTTACGCCGGCCCATTTACGCTATGCCGCCGTAACTTTGGGGCGCAACTACTTTGTGAATACGGCACCTGCCTCTCAAAGTTAAGGCGTAGTGTAAATGAGATACTCTACGCCCGCACAAATATAGGTGGCTGTACGTGAATCTGGCCCCAAATTCTTGGCTGTCAGGCTAATCCTCTGGATAAATTATATAAATATTTTTTTTTACTTATTGGACATTCACGGGTCCAGCAAAGTCATAACTACTGATCTGTTTTCCTGGTCCAACCAGCCAACTCCGGGTTCCGATTTTCTTGTTTCATTCAAACAAGGAAGATGCCACTCCAGGCGAGCAGTCACTACAGTCTGAATGCACTGGGTGCAAGCCACCAATGATCAATTGATAGAAAAGAACGGCTGCACACCACAGAAATGTTCCGACAAATTTATTCCAATAAATAGCAAATAACAGCCAACAAAGACAGAGTGTCCGATCTGTGTTGGCTGTTATTTGCTATTTATTGGAATAAAATTGTTGGAACGTTCCTGTGGTGTGCAGCCAGACGTTCTTTTCTTCCTATTGATCATCGGTGGCGGGCCATGGGCGTAGCATAAAGGGGTTGCAGGGGTCACAATCACAACCCCACCCCTAGCTCCAGGGAGCACCTGCAGAGCCTCCCTGTCATATTATCATATCCTTCACAAAGTCCAGCTCCGATCTGCCCAAGGGCCCCACAGCCATGCTCCAGTACTGGGCTTCCACTTTGCCTTCCATGGTCCACACCCCTCTGTTCTCATTGGCTGGGGACAAGCTGTGAGCCATTTCCTGAATGGAGAGGAGCACGGGGTAAGAACAACCCATGGGCCAGGTCAACTTTTGCATCGGGGCCCACAACCTTCAAGCTATGCCTCTGTGATGGGCCGTGGCTTGCACCCAGCGCATTCGGACTGTAGTGACTGCTCGCCTGGAGTGGGGTCTTCCTTGTTGGTGTCCCAATACTTTTGGTAATATAGTGTATCACTGGGTCCAAAATGGGGTATCTAATGAAAGCGCACCTCAACCGGCAAGGAGAGTTGGGGGTGCCATTCACAATGCCTCGCACCATCACCAGTACCATGCAGTTTGTGTTGCTGTATTACACACAGGAGTGTGCACATTCCCACAACAGCACCATGATGTAAACTGGGCCCTGATGTCATTCAGTTGGGGCTCCAGTTACTTTAGTAGCCACAAATCGGTTGACCAACTTTTTCCTGGCTGACGGTTTCCATTAACTCCATGGCATTAAACTACAGAAATATTCATAAAATAGTATTTAGTATCAAAAACAGTTTTCCTGACACCCCAGTAATTAAAGAAATACATCTGATTTATTCATAACACAAGCCAGGCTTAATCTCGCCCTGTGACAAATTTTACGAAGAAGTGTTATGAGAACAAAATATAAGAGAAATCCGGGACTTGCAATTGTTTCTGAGAAATATGTAAGTGTTGCTTGTTTAGGGAAATTGGGGAAATTAAGTTTATGGTTGCGCAATGTAATTAGGAGCCTAACTCCACTTCTGGTAAGGTATCCCACCCCTTGCCCTCTGTTAGGCCTTTACAAAGATTGTCTTAATGCAATCTGATTTGTGATGCTCAAAGCAAAAGAGGAGCCACTTCCCTGGATCCACAAGGAAATGGGTTTCTTGCAAGGCCATATACCAATCCAGTAGATAACACTTGTATGAACAGAGGGACCACTGCTGTCCCGACCAGCCCACGCAACAGAAAAGCGAGGAGTAACCTTGACCTACATGCCTCCGCCAAACCACGCCCCTTGCCGCATTTCACCTCACCCACCGGGGCTTAGTTATAGAGTCCTTATGACTAAGCCCCAGTGGGCGGGCGAAATGTATCAAAGGTCATGGTATGGTGGAGACATGTAGGCTGAGGCCGCTCCTCACTTTTCTGTTGTACGCGCTGATTGGGAGAGCGGTGGCCCCTATATTTATACATTTTGAGCCCCCAGAAGTTTATTGAATTTTTGTACTCAAGAAAATTGGCACTAAGTTGCTTTTTACTTATCAAACTACTCTTATTTACTGCCTGAAAAGTCCAAGGGCGCGGCACCCTCTAGGCACTTGTTGCACATTTCTTTTATTCCTATATTTATACAAGTGTTTTCTTCATGCAGTTGGTTCACAGAGGTCCCAAAAAAAACTTGTGTTTAGAAGGGGTGAGCAAAATTTTGAGTTTATTTGTCTATAAATGTATGGCAGAAATGAAGAGATTTGGGTAAAATTACATTGTGGAACTAATAGAGAAAGATAAATTAAAGTGACATTAAAGCTTATTTTTTTTTCTTTATTAAAACATTAATTGTGTTATGCCGCATACATACAATCGGATTTTTGGTCAGAAAAACCTTGGATGGTTTTCCGATGGAATTCTGCTCAAGCTTGGCTTGCATACACACAGTCACACAAAAGTTCTCTGAACTTTCGACCATCAAGAATGCGGTGACATACAACACTACGACGAGCCGAGAAAATGAAGTTCAATGCTTCCGAGCATTGATTCCAAGCATGCGTCGGAATTTTGCGCGTCGGAATTGCTCCAGACGATAGGAATTTTTTCCGTCTGAAAATTTGAGAACCAGCTCTTAATCTTTTGTTGGAGGAAATTTTAGTCAGCAGAAGTCCGATGGAGCATACACACGGTCGGAATTTCCCTTCAAAAGCTCACATCGGCCTTTTGCTGTCGGAATTTCCGATCATGTGTACGGGGCATTATACTTGCTTGCTCTGTGGAATGGTTTTACACAGAGCAGCCCTGATCCTTTTCTTCTGGGGTCCCCCGATGACGCTTCTGGCTCCTCCTCTTCGATAAGTTCCCCCATAGAAAGCTGCTTTCTACTTGTGCAAGCTTGCCCCGCGAGGGGTGGGGCGAGGAGTGGGGCGGGACCGGGCGGTGGTGCGGCAGGCTCGCGGCGGCCGACCCTGGCCCGCCGGGTTGAATCCTCCGGGCGGAACGCACGGACCCCACCCGTTTACCTCTTAACGGTAGACACAGACTCAGACAGGGCGGTTTGGCCCCGCCCCCTGCCCCTTTGTCTCATCATTCGACAATGTCAATCTGCCCCGGGAGCAGGGAGACGGCGGTGAGAGACGCTTTTCTCATGCACACCGCTGGATCAAGAATCGAGCTCAGGTAAGTATAAAATCTGATAAATTATATTTTTTCGGGGGCTTTGGTGAGATGTCAGGGGTCTAAACAGACCCTTAACATCTCCCCTTTGAGACAGACAAAGGGACTGAGGACACAGATTCCCCAGTCACTTTCTCAGCACTAAAGATGAATGAACAGAGACAGAGGCTCCTGTTCATTCATAAACTGAGCAGATTAAACATGGTTTACTCTGCTCAGTTATCACAGAACACAGGATCGATCTCGCTCACTTTGTCCAATTTCTGACAGTCCCCCCCGCAGCCGGCGGGAGAGGAGAGGAGAGGAGCCGGCTTCGGGAGAGCGGAGAAGGAGGACAGGAGGGGCAGAGTTCAACACGGGACTGGTGGAGAAGGACACGGGGGGGGGCTAAGGGAAGGAGTACACCGAACAGCAGGAAATGATCGGTGCAGCGGCAGAAAACAGCTGCAAACACCGATTTTCCTGTAATTTTTAGATGACAGCTGCAGGAGGGGGAGAAGGAGAAGTGTCTGTCAGCTAAGAATCTATATAAAGGAGAACAGTGTTCACAGCTGTTTTCTGCCGTACCGAGCATTGCCGGGAGATTGCGAGGCGCTTGCGGGTTGTGCGGGAGCCGCCGCAGAAATGCGGGAGACTCCCGCACCTCGCTGGAGACTTGAGATTTCTGGGTTAGATCCCCCTGATGCTTTTCTGAGATGGCCCAAATACTGTATACTGTGACCTGATTCAGGTAACATGCATAAATTCTCTATTTAGAATAATGGTTCATGTATAATGACCTTAGAAAGAAAGGTAATTTATGTTAATTGAAATATATTGCATGTTTGTGACATGTGGAGGTGTCATTATTGGTGACACAGCGACAGTTCCTGAAGTATGTACTCACCCAGCCCTGATTTATATGGATTTTTTGTCCCTCCCTCTCCCATTAAAGATCATTTTGTGTCCAGTGTGGCACGTCCCAGTGCCTGTTACAATCCTTTGTCAAAGGTTGATTCTGGTCAGACATTAACAGTTTATTTACATGCCGTGGGAACACATCCTTAGTACTCAGAGCAGTAGGTGTCAACTTCGCTATACTGAGCTTTAGGGTGCCTCAACTGACATTTTCAAAGGGACGGACATCATTTTAAATATATGTAATGCTTGAGAGGACTGTCAGAGACTGCAGACCTAATAGAAGAACTAATAGTCATACTGTGTGTAGCACTACCCCAGTAGGAGCTGCTGGTTTAGATGTTGGGTTTTTCACATTACCTCTAGGTTCGTTGTCCAGGGAAGAAAGTCTGTAGAAATTGCAATGTCCACAAAAGAGTATAGAGAGAAGGGGAAGGTTAAGGTATGCGGTGCAGAATGCACAAAAAGTATCAATAGTTCCAGTATTCACCACTCACTCCTGAGTGGGTATTGCTCAACCTCTCACATGGCCTAGCAGCCGGAATGATGCACGGACAGTATAAAAACAGTCTCTGCCACAGACCGTCTGAGAACAAAAAGATGGATAGTCAGGAATCCTCTGCCACAGGATTTGAGTCCCGAACTTCCTGTCTTACAGCAAAAGAGCCTTTAAGCTGATCCGGCAGACCGTAAGACAAATTGAGTATTGAATCCCTTGTTTTTAACAAGGTCACCAGGCCTTTCTCTCCCGAGACATCAGCTTGCCTTGCTTGGCCTCCTCCAGGGCAGGTCCTTCCCCCTGTTTCCTTTGTGAAGAAGCTTCCCTCACTTGTATGGACAGCTTGGGATTCCTTCTAGAACCATAGGCCCCAACCAGCATAGCTGGGCCTACCTAACAGGAACACAGCCTCAGACCAACTTGGTCCCAAGGCTGGAATCACGCACACTCACCTCGTGCCAGGAGGGGAACAAGGCGAAGGACCCTGAAAAACGGCGTCTGCCTCTTAAGTATCCCCTCCCAGCATGCACAGCGTGGCACCACTCCCACCAGGCTGCTGCCGAGAAGGGTCACTGAACACACCATGGTTTTCCTAAGTTCCAACAAGGGCCTGAGGTGGTAATGCCACCTACATGCAACAAGGGGAAATTTCTATCAAGCACAACCATAGCCAGAACAGAGGCTCATTTCCATAAAATTAGTAAAGTCTGAGCCCATCTATTGGCTCATACACCCCTTAAATTTATAGTAGCGCCCTTGTCATTGGGAGCCCGGCGCTACATGTGGATATGCTACATTTTTGGGTTGGTATATGCTGGAAAATACAAAACAAACTGGAAATATGTTACATAAGGCTAGTAGAGATCCCTGCTATCACCCTTAATCAATGTTCCCACTAAATATGAGATCCAAGGGTAGCACATCATAGGCCAAAAAGGCACATGTGGACTCAGGCCTGGGACTTAGAGGCTCCAAAGTTGTCCATTAATAGGTAGATTGAAATGCCCAAGATTTATCTCCCAGTTTACAACAGATTTGGGTGGCGTTTGGCCAAATTTGAGAAAAGAGTGATGCAGGAGGGATCCAACTGGCAATTTTTTGCAGAGCTATTTAGGATTGGAGATCGTGCTGGATTGACTCACTCAGTTGTGGGTAATGGTGGGGGTGGATTGGAAGAGCTCCCCCCCAATGATTTCTGCCCAACTTAACAGAAAGGTGGCAGTATGCCCTTTTTTGGTTGCTTGGGCTGCTTCTTGACACGACCTCAAGGTCGTTTATGCATGTACTTGTAAAGGTAGGTAAAAAGGAGTGCCCGATATTCAATTAAATGCAAGTTGGAAGGTGAATTTGTGATCGTTTTACTTGAAAGTAGCATCAATTGATCAAGCCAACGCGTTTTGGGGAAACAGAGACTCTCCCCTTCCTCAGAGCTGTTGCTGTATGCTAATGAATGATGACATGGCTTCTCACAAACTGCAAACAGGACTTTTATGTTTTTCTTTAAACAATCACTTTCCTCTTTGCACTCTTCCATAAAGGGCAGATTTGTGGAGAGAACGACTAATAGTTGTCCTGTGGACAGATTCTCCTACCTGATCTGTGGGTCTCTGCAGCTCCTCCAGAGTTCCCATGGGCCTCATGGCTGCCTCTCTGATGAATGCTCTCCTTGCCCGGCTGGTCAGTTTAGGTGGACGGTCTTGTCTTGGTAGGTTTGCAGTTGTGCCATACTCTTTCTCTTTTCAGATGATGGATTGAACAGAGCTCAGTGAGATCTTCAAAGCTTGGGATATTTTTTTATGACCTAACCCTGCTTTAAACTTCTCCACAACTTTATCCCTGACGTGTCTGGTGTGTTCCTTAGCCTTCACGATGCTGTTTGTTTACCAAGGTTCTCTAATAAACCTCGGAGGGCTTCACAGAACAGCTGTATTTATACTAAGATTGAATTACACACAGGTGGACTCTATTTACTAATTAGGTGACTTCTGAAGGCAATTGGTTCCACTAGATTCTAGTTAGGGGTATCAGAGTAAAGGGTGCTGAATACAAATTCACGCCACACTTTTTAAATATTTATTTGTAAAAAAATGAAAAACATTTATCGTTTTCCTTGCACTTCACAGTTATGTGCCACTTTGTGTTGGTCTATTACAAAAAATCCTAAAAAAGTACATTTACATTTTTGGTTGTAATGTGACAAAATGTGGAAAATTTCAAGGGGTGTGAATAGTTTTTCAAGGCACTGCTGCATTTATTAAAGCGGAGCTCCACCCAGGATAACAACATTTTACAATGTTGTTTGAAAAAAAAAAAAAAAAAAAAAACCTGAAAAAAAAAAATACTCACCCGAAATAGCTGTTGCTATGCGGAAGTCCGTAATCTGCCTCTTCCTGAACCGCGGTGTGTTTTCTTCTTGTTCTTCTCCTTGTGAATGGGGCGCGCTGCTTCCTGGGAACTGTGTGTTCTCAGAGAGCAGCGCGCCCATTCACAAGCCAGCGTGAGACTCACGCAGGCGCACTAGGAAATGGGCAGTGAAGCCGTACGGCTTCACTGCCTGTTTGCCATAGTGTGAATGGCGGCGCGGGACCCGGAGCGATCGTGGGACCGGCATCGGGGGGGGCCGTCAGCGCGGGCGCCTAGGACAGGTAAGTGTCCTTATTTAAAGTCAGCAGCTACACTGTTAGTAGCTGCTGACTTTAAAAAAAAAAATTCCCGCGGCTGGAGCTCCGCTTTAATTTAAAAAGTCAGTCTAAAGAAATAGTAGTGGTTAAAAAAAAGCACTTATGGGTTTAACCAATAATAAAAAAATTTCAGTGCAACCTCTTCAGCGCACATCAGTGAAGGAGAAAAATTACCTGTTTACAAAATATTATAACAAACTATGAAAAAAATATATTTTTTCAACATTTTCAGTCTCTTTTTCATTTGTTTAGCAAAGAAAACCAGTGGCGATGCACTTTTTTTTTTTTTTTTTCTAAACAAACGAAAAAAGATTTTGAATACATCATTTTTTCATAGTTTGTTATAATATTTATTAAACTGGTAATTTTTCTCCTTCGCCAAGGTGTGCTGAAGAGGTTGCACTGAAAAAAATGATTGGTTAAACCCATAAGTGCTTTTTTTTAACCACTACTATTTCTTTATACTGACTTTTTAAATTAATAAATACAGCAATTTAGAAATGAGATGAAAGGTTTAGCACAATGAATGATTGTGTTTCATGTACAACTATATAGATCAGACCAAAATGAGGGACACATACTGTAGGCATGAAATCAGAGGCAGTTGAGAGCTATGTGCTCTTCACATGCTCAGTTGCTCTCTATTTCTAGGCACTGCCAAATTTGTGGAAGTGCCTAGTTGACCGATGCAGATGCAGTTCCATGTACTTTTTTTCTGCACTAAAAATTAAACCCTCCTATACTTTACAGCCATAGAGGCTGCTTCTGTTTGATCTGCAACTGCCATGATGCTGCACATGTGATCAGTTATGACACCAGCCATATGATGGTTTGACAGTTTGGTTGAGGAAACTAGCAACTGTGACAGGTAGCAATCCTGGCTTTCCAAGAATGTAATGCCCTGTACACATGATCGGTTTGTCTAAGGCCGTGTACACATGGGGAGACATGTCCGCTGAAACATGTCCGACGGACCGTTTCCAGCGGACATGTCTCCTCGGATTGTACACACCATCGGACGAAAATCCCCTCGGACTGAGGACGCGGTGACGTTGACGCCGCCACGTCACCACTCCAGGAAGTAAAATACTTCCACGCATGTGCCGAATCCATTCGACGCATGCGGGAGATTTATGTCCGCTGGTTAGGCTACTAACCAGCGGACATGTCCGACGGACAGGTTTGCAGCGGACAAATTTCAAAGCATGCTTTGAAATTTGTCCGCTGGAAAAACCTGTCCGCTAAGTCGTACACACGATCGGATATGTCCGCTGAAACTGGTCGGCGGACCAGTTTCAGCGGACATATTCGATCGTGTGTACGCGGCCTAATGGTATCTAATCTGATGGATTTTTTCATTGGCTATCCCATGAAGCTGACTTTCATCAGTCTTGCCTACACACCATCGGTTAAATATCTAAATGTGTCAAACGCGGTGACGTAAAACACAACGACGTGCTGAGAAAAATGAAGTTCAATGCTTCCGAGCATGCGTCGACTTGATTCTGAGCATGCATGGATTTCTGACCCATGGATTTCCACACAGACGATCATTTTTTTAACCATAAGAAAAATTTAAAACAGTTTTTTTTTTTTTCACAGATGGATAAAAACCGATGGGGCCCACACACGATCGGTTCGTCCGATGAAAGCGGTCCATCAGTCTTTTTTCATCAGACGAAATGATTGTGTGTACAGGGCATAACTGTTTTTTTAAACCATTAAATTGATGGGTTCAGTTCTACTTTATAATTTACTGCTGTTCAGGAGCTCTGAACTCCTGCAAAATGGCAGCCTCCAGCATGAAGAAACAGGAGCAATGTTGGAGGCAATTTACAATTTTGGTAGCATAATTAATAATATGGAATGTACATTGCTTTGAGAAAGCATTCATACCCCATTAGAATGTTCCACATGTTGTCAGTCATGTTACAAACAAAAAACGGAAATGTATTTTATTGTGATTTTGTTGTGATGGACCAACACAAAGTGGCACATAATTGTGAAGTGAAAGGAAAATGATAAATGGTTTTCCAAATTTTTTACAAACATATCTGAAAAGTGCAGAGATCACAGCTCAGATGGGAGAATCTGTCCACAGGACAACTATTAGTGGTGCTCTCCACAAATCTGCCCTTTATGGAGCAGCGGCAAGAAGAAAGGCATTGTTGAAAGAAAGCCATAAGAAGTCCTGTTTGCAGTTTGCGAGAAGCCACGTG
The DNA here is from genome assembly GCA_029574335.1 of Rana kukunoris. Classification (NCBI taxonomy): domain Eukaryota; kingdom Metazoa; phylum Chordata; class Amphibia; order Anura; family Ranidae; genus Rana; species Rana kukunoris. Next base: position 213,331,380 of record CM056055.1, read on the forward strand.
GGGGAGGGGACACAGCAAAGGTGGAAGAAGGTGCTCTGGTCAGATGAGACCAAAATTGAAATTTTTGGCCTAAAAGCAAAACTCTATGTGTGGGGGGGAAACTAACACTACACATCACCCTGAACACACCATCCCCACCGTGAAACATGGTGGTGGTGGCAGCATCATATTTTGGGGATGTTTTTCTTCAGCAGGGACAGGGAAATTGGTCAGAGTTGATGGGAAGATGGATGGAGCCAAATATCCTAAAAGAAAACCTGTAATGCCCTGTACACACGATCGGTTCATCTGATGAAAATAGACCAAAGGATTTTTCATCAGATATCCAATGAAGCTGACTTTCATCAGTCTTGCCTACACACCATCATTTAAAAATCCAATCGTGTTCAACGCGGTGACGTAAAACACAACAACGTGTTGAGAAAAATGAAGTTCAATGTTTCTGAGCATGCGTCAACTTGATTCTGAGCATGCGTGGATTTTTGACTGATTGATTTCCCCACAGACGATCGTTTTTTTCTATTGGTCCGTTTTCATCAGACGAACCGATCGTGTGTACAGGGCATAAGAGTCTGCAAAAACCTTTAGCCCGGTGTGGAGGTTCACCTTCCAGCAGGACAACGACCCTAAACTTACAGCCAGAGCTACAATGGAATGGTTTAGATCTGGCATGGCCAAAGTCCGGCCTGTGGGCCAATTGCAGCCCACATTTCGGTTTTTATGAGGCCCCACTGGTTATTTTTATACATATATCTTTTGTGGCCTCCAACGAATCCCCGAGCACTGCGTGGCGCTCAAGGATTCGTTGGGGGGCCACAAAAGATATATACCGTATTTTTCGCTCTGGCAGTCTTGGAGGGAACAGGGAGGGGTCAGAATTGAGTGCCATCAGACTACATACAGGAGAAAAATGGTTGGCCCTCACGTACAGTACAGACCAAAAGTTTGGACACACCTTCTCATTCCAAGAGTTTTCTTTATTTTCATGACTATGAAAATTGTATATTGACACTGAAGGCATCAAAACTATGAATTAACACATATGGAATTATATACATAACAAAAAAGTGTGAAGCAACTGAAAATATGTCATATTCTAGGTCCTTTTGCTTTGATTACTGCTTTGCACACTTTTGGCATTCTCTTGATGAGCTTCAAGAGGTAGTCACCTGAAATGGTCTTCCAACAGTCTTGAAGGAGTTCCCAGAGATGCTTTGCACTTGTTGGCCCTTTTGCCTTCACTCTGCGGTCCAGCTCACCCCAAAACATCTCGATTGGGTTCAGGTCCGGTGACTGTGGAGGCCAGGTCATCTGGCGCAGCACCCCTTCACTCTCCTTCTTGGTCAAATAGCCCTTACACAGCCTGGAGGTGTGTTTGGGGTCATTGTCCTGTTGAAAAATAAATGATGGTCCAACTAAACACAAACCGGATGGAATATAGCATGCCGCTGCAAGATGCTGTGGTAGCCATGCTGGTTCAGTATGCCTTCAATTTTGAATAAATCCCCAACAGTGTCACCAGCAAAGCACCCCCACACCATCACACCTTCTCCTCCATGCTTCACGGTGGGAACCAGGCATGTAGAGTCCATCCGTTCACCTTTTCTGCATCGCACAAAGACACGGTGTTTGGAACCAAAGATCTCAAACTTGGACTCATCAGACCAAAGAACAGATTTCCACTGGTCTAATATCCATTCCTTGTGTTCTTTAGCCCAAACAAGTCTCTTCTGCATGTTGCCTTTCTTTAGCAGTGGTTTCCTAGCAGATATTCTACCATGAAGGCCTGATTCACACAGTCTCCTCTTAAGGCCGCGTACACACGATCGAATATATCTGCTGAAACTGGTCCGCAGACCAGTTTCAGCGGACAGATTCGATCATGTGTACGGGCTAGCACTAGCAGACAGGTTTCCAGCAGACAAAAGTTTTAAAGCATGCTTTAAAACTTGTCTGCTGGAAAGCCGTCTGTCGGATATGTCCGCTGGTTAGTACGCCTAACCAGTGGACCGAAATCTCCTGCATGCGTCGAATGGATTCGACGCATGCGTGGAAGTATTTTACTTCCTGATTTGGTGACGTGGCGGCGTCAACGTCACTGCCACGTCACCGCGATGTCTGTCCTTTGGGATTTTGGTTTGATCGTGTGTACACAGATCAAACCAAAACCTCCCAGTAGACATTAAACGGTCTGTCAAACTGTTCTCATCGGATATGTCTCCTCGTGTGTACGCGGCCTAATGCCGCGTACACACGATCACTTTATGTGATGAAAAAAAACGATGTTTTCTGTGAAGTAAAAAACAAAGTTTTTGAAACTTCAATTTTCAAAGACGATGTTGCCTACACACCATCGTTTTTTTCACAATGCTCTAGCAAAGCGAGGTTACGTTCACCACTCTTTTCCATTGAAGCTCTCTACATAACTAGCTTCTGGGCATGCGCGGGTTGGAAAACGTCGTTTTAAACAACGTTTTTTTGCCACACGGTGACTTTTTGTGAAACAAAAAACGGCGTTTTGAAAAACGACACATAAAATTGAAGAATGCTACAATTTTTTTTTGTCGTTTTTCACAAGACATAAAACGACGTTTTCCCCCACACACGGTCATTTAAATTGACGTTTTTAAAAACGCTGTTTTTTTTCATCACATAAAGTGATCGTGTGTACGCGGCATAACAGTTGTTCTAGAGATGTGTCTGCTGCAAAAGGTGGCTACTTTGAAGCACCTAGAATATGACATATATTTTCGGTTGTTTCACACTTTTTTGTTATGTATATAATTCCACATGTGTTAATTCATAGTTTTGATGCCTTCAGTGTGACTCTAAAATTTTCATAGTCATGAAAATAAAGAAAACTGTTTGAATGAGAAGGTGTGTCCAAACTTTTGGTCTGTACTGTATGTTCACTTCAGCAAATCTGGCCCTCTTTGAAAAAAGTTTGGACACCCCAGTCAAAGTCCAGACCTAAATCACATTGAGAATCTGTGGCAAGACTTGAAAATTGCTGTTCACAGACGCACTCCATCCAATCTGACAGATGTGCAAAGCTGGTAGAGACATCCCCAAAAAGACTTGCAGGTGTAATTGCAGAGAAACGAGGTTCTACAAAGTATTGACTCCAGGGGGCGCAATACAAATGCACCCCCCCCCCCCCCACACACACACTTTTCACATATTCATTCGTAAAAAAAAAAATTGAAAACCATTTATCATTTTCCTTCCACTTTGTGTTGATCTATCACATAAAATCCCAATAAAATACATTTACTTTTTTGGTTGTAACATGACACAGTGTGGAAAATGTCAAGGGGCATGAATACTTTTTCAAGGCACTGTATGTACCCTGCTAAAGAACATTATTTTGTATCAAGTTGTTATGGGTAAAGTTCGGCTTTAATATACATTCTTCCACATGCGTATGACTGTTAAGCAGGGGCGGACTGACAACTCATGGGGCCCCCGGGCAATAGAAGATTATGGGGCCCCCAGGCTTACAAATGGCCACCAAGCCAGGTGGCAGTACAGAGACGGGGAAGCTAAAATCTCGGGATTTTCACATCAAAGGCATGTAGGTTTTGGACATATCAGGGACAGATGTAAAAAAAACACAGATTTTGACATACTGTCCCTGGTTTCACTGAGCCTGGCAACTCTGATGGGGCCCCCTAGTGGCATGGGGCCCTCGGGCAGTGCCCGAGTTTCTCAATGGTCAGTCCGCCCCTGCTGTTAAGGACACATGGTCCTCATAAACAAGAGTTTTGTTTTCTGCAACTAGATTGGCTTTATGTGGTCAGTCCACACGTCAGAATGCAACGTTCTACATTTTATTTTTAAAAGGCATGTTTCTTGAAGTACATGAAGTGACGATTTGTTGTGAGTATTCCTAGTTCAATATGTTTAGTTCCAGCAAGACAAAAATATCTGTTTGCACCCCTAGATACCTGAAAGCTTTCGCCAGCAACCTTCTCCCAGCATGCTATGCCCACCAGAGAGCTACAGTTGGCTGAGCTCCTTCTATGAGCCTGCGCTGACATCAGAGTATCTGCATAGAACATGATGTTTGGAAACCTCAGACTGTGTCGCTGTACCAGAGCCTCCTGCGTCTGTCCAGAATTGGAAACATTTAATTGTGTCCTCTGTCCCATGTCATGTTCCTGGTGTCACAAGCACATCCTTCTCACTGTTCTCCATCGAGTTGCATTACCGGTTGCCAGCTAATATAGAGAGAGAACAGCGAGACTCTTTAATCAAACGTTCCGCAGCTGGAGGACAAAGGACATTGCGCTGTTGTGTTTTGCGTCTCTGGCTGTGAGCTGGTCTGTCTGAGCTAAGCTTGATGCTTTCGAAAAACCTTAATTATTATTTTGGGACCTACATTTTGTGCTGTGCCCATTCAAGTGATGGCCTGAAATAGCATTGGTAAAATAGGTCTTTGGTAGGGGAGGTGTTCTGAAATCTGGGAACAATGCTAATTGCTAGGAGTGCAGTAGGGGCAGAGATCACTGAATTTCTCACAGGATCAATCGTTTTTTTTGCACTTATACCATAGCACCCAACTGTCCCTGATTTCGAGGGTTTTCTCCATGATTTGGGGGCGTTATGCCTGCATACTTTTGCTGATACAATGGATATAAAAAGTCTACACACCCCTGTTAGAATGACAGGTTTCTGTGATGTAAAAAAAAAAAATGGAACTGAAAGCCTTTGGGGAAATAAAAAATAATATGGCTGCATACAGTATCTCACAAAAGTGAGTACACCCCTAACATTTTACAGTGTACAGCTTGTATATCAGTGTAAATTTGCTGTCCCCTCAAAATAACTCAACACACAGCCTAATAATGTCTAAACTGCTGGCAACAAAAGTGACCCCAATCATTCATTTTCCCTCCCTGGTGTCATGTGACTATATAGTGTTCCAAAGTTTCAGGTGTGAATGTGGAGCAGGTGTGTTAAATTTGGGTTTTTGCTCTCACTCTCTCATACTGGTCACTGGAAATTTAACATGGCACCTCATGGCAAAGAAATCTCTGTGGATCTGAAAAAAAGAATTGTTGCTGTACATAAAGATGGCCTAGGCTATAAGAAGATTGCCAAGACCCTGAAACTGCAGCACGGTGGCCAAGAACATACAGCGGTTTAACAGGACAGGTTCCACTCAGAACAGTCCTCGCTATGGTCGAGCAACGAAGTTGAGTGCTTGTGCTCAGCGTCATATCCAGAGGTTGTCTTTGGGAAACAGACGTATGAATTCTGCCAGCATTGCTACAGAGGTTGAAGGGGTGGGGTGTCAGCCTGTCAGAGCTCAGACCATACTCCACACACTGCATCAAATCTGTCTGCATGGCTGTTGTCCCAGAAGGAAGCCTTTTCTAAAGATGATGCACAAGAAAGTCTGCAAATAGTTTGCTGAAGACAAGCAGACTAATTACATGGATTACTGGAACCATGTCCTGTGGTCTGATGAGACCAAGATAAATTTAATTGGTTCAGATGGTGTCAAGCGTGTGTGGCGGCAAACAGGTGAGGAGAACAAAGACAAGCGAGTCTTGTCTACAGTCAGGCATGGTGGTGGGAGTGTCATGATCTGGGGCTGCATGAGTGCTTCCGGCACTAGGGAGCTACAGCTCATTGAGGGAACCATGAATGCCAACATGTACTGTGACATAATAAAGCAGAGCATGATCCCCTCCCTTCAGAGACTGGACCGCAGGGCAGTATTCCAACATGATAACGACCTCAAACACACCTCCAAGACAACTACCACCTAAAGAAGCTGAGGGTAAAGGTGATGGACTGGCCAAGCATATCTCCAGACCTAAACCCTATTGAGCATCTGTGGGGCATACTCAAACCGAAGGTGGAGGTTGCATCCTACATCAAAAGCCATGGCTTGCAGAGGGCTTCCAAAGCATCAGAGGGATCTCATTGTTAAAAGGTATCAGTCAAGAGAAGGGTACAAAAGAATTTCCAAGGCATTAGATATACCATGGAACACAGTAAAGAAAATATGGTGCAACAGTGACATTACCAAGAACTAAAATTTTCAAAAACACATCTGAAGTCTCCAAAAAGCATGTGGGAAAATGTAAAACAAGGGGGGGTGGTGTCTGCGCTGTGAGAAGTGGGTGAAATCTAAAGGAGACACGGGAATAAATCCCTGGGCTAGTGACCGGGGGTGGAACGGGGGGGGGGCGAGGTGGGATCAAGTTCAAAACAGAGTGATAACATACATAAATATTGTGTCAATACGTAAAAAAAATATATATATGTACAAAATGTGCTAGTACATATAATGTGATAGTACATATATTGTGAAATCAGGGAAAGCTTCCCACTAAGGGCGCCCCTGGGTGTATCGCACAGTGAGCAATGCAAATGATAACAAATATGGATCAAGGTCACAAAAATATTTATGTACACAATGTGCTAGTACATATAATGTGATAGTACATATATTGTGAAAACAGGGAAGCTTCCCACTAAGGGTGCCCCTGGGTGTATCACAAAGTGAGCAATGCAAATAATAACAAATATGGATAAAGGTCACAGGTGCAAAAAAATATTTAAAAAAATCAAATATATTGAAAAATCAAATCAAAAAACAGTCTCTGAGCATATTTCCCAAATGTCCCAGAAAGCAGGATCCAAAGATGGAGAAGTGGTGCCGGGAAAGAACGTTACACAGTGAACACCTCTGGTGGTCCCTAGCACCTCACCTATGGCACGGATAGCCAAATTAAACCACCTCCAGCAGGGGGGGGGGGGGGGGGGAATGCACTTCAATGGGCAGAAACGACATCAGCATTCCTCAGCAGTAAGGCATGGAGAAAAGCAAGTTTTGATATAGTGTTAGGGAAATGTCTATCCAAGCATCATCAATCACTCATACATCCACTCACATGGAGGTGATGGATAGTGGGCCTATCTCCCACGAACACCGAGTTCGTCCTGGGTCCTGGATGCACACCTGGCTCCTCTTCTTCTGTGTCTGGGCCGGGTGGACACTCGGAGTGGGTAAAGGGAACCCTCACACAGTATGTCAGGAGAGAGAAAGACCATAGTACAGCCCCGCAAAAATGGAACAAGTTTATTGAAACAACATGGATGCACTCACATTTAGAAGATAAAACTGGGCACAGAATACCAGACGGACGACAGGGGGGGGGTCTTGCTGCATCAGGCGTGTTGACTCTGATGCTCCTCGATCCCAAAATGTGGGAAAATGTGTTATGGTCTGATGAAACCAAGGTTGAAATCTTTAACCATAATTCCAAACGATATGTTTGGTGCAAAAACAACACTGCACATAACCAAAAGAACACCATACCCACCGTGAAGCATGGTGCTGGGAGCTTTGGGGCTTTGGGGCTTTTCTTCAGCTGGAACAGGGGCCTTAGTCAAGGTGGAGGGAGTTACGAACAGTTCCAAATATCAGTCAATATTGCCACAAAACTTTCAGGCTTTTGCTAGAAAGCTGAACATGAAGAGGAACTTCATCTTTCATCATGATTCCTGGAAGTAGCCAAATCATATTCTTTTAGTCAATAGGACACAGTTGATCTATTTTGGTTACATTTAAAGGGGTTGTAAAGTCAGAATGTTTTTTTATCTCCATGCATTCTATGCATTAGGATAAGCAGCCTTCTGTGTGCAGCAGCCCCACTTGGCCCCCCTAATACTTACCTGAGCCCATCTCTGTCCAGCGATGGCTACGAGTGTCTCGGCCGTCTGGGACTCTCCCTTCTGATTGGCTAAGACACTGCAGTGGCACCATTGGCTCCCTCTGCTGTCAAAGTCAGTTCGCCAATCAAAATAGATTTGAATGTAAATACCCTTAAATTAAAGCTGAAAGTCTGCAGTTAAAGCACATCTTGTTTGTTTCATTTCAAATCAATTGTGGTGGCGTAAAGAGCCAAAAAGATTAAAATTGTGTTGATGTCCCAATATTTATGGACCTGACTGTATATATATATATACTGTAACGGTCAGGGGTTAACGCTGTTTACGATATTCCATTCCACCAACCCACAACAGCTTCTCGACACTCCACAATCCAGCAGACAGGACCCATAAGTATTCCCCAGACACACGAGACACACAGCTCTGTTCTCTGGTTCAAACGGATAGGAACTTTAATGGTAAACTCAGGCTTTTATACAGTAGAAAGCATGCTGCAGTAATCAAAGGTACAATGACACACTCCACCCACAACATCACACAATGGGTGCTAACGAGCCTCCAATACACATCCTTTAGTCAGACTTTTTGGCGCCGGGTCTGACAAAATCCACATGAGCTAATTACTAACCATTTACCCAGATGAGGTGACTCTGAGATAAGCTCTTTTCACCTCAATACAATACATATTCCACATCAATCATCAATAGAACTTTCACACAATACAGTGTTAATTAGCATCACACAATAAACAGGTCTTTAGAAGCCAAACAAAGGTTAATTTACATGACAGTATCAGACTTAATTACCCCCTTAACAGACTATGTTCCTACATGAATGAATCACTGTCCTATTGACCTGTTGGGTTCAGAATTCAACACCTGTAATATTTCAAGATATCCTGCAATACATTGTGAATTATCATTACTGTCCCATCTCATGTGTGAAGAAAATAGACTTTATTCTGGATTTTCTCAGACTCTGTTTGTCTTTTAAGAACCCCTGGACCGATCTGGGTGAAATTTGGATATGTTGGTCCCCCAGATCGGGGCTATCAGGAGATATGTAATGGCAGGTAGACCTTGTGTGGAAGAGGGGTGTTCTAACGTTGGGAAAATTAGGGTGCTCTCTACCTGGAGATAATTGGTTTATTCCTTAAACTGATCTCAATATCTCAATGTGTCATGTAAATGATCTTTAGTCTGTCTTTCAAGAAGTGTTCATTGTGTGAAGTTCTATTGTTTAGCAGGTGAGAAGTTCTAAAACACCTTGTCTGGGCAAAGGACCAGTAATTAACTCATGTGGATTCTACCGGAGACAGCCGTCTGTGTCCTACAATAGGTCTCTTGAAAGGGGTCTCGTTAGTAACACCATTGTATGATGATGTGGGAGGAGGATGTAATTGTATATCTGATTACATCAAGTATTTATTTTGCTGTATATAAGTAACCTGTCGCTCAAGTCATTCTATATCTGGACACCCTTCATGAAGTCTTGGCTCATGCTTGGGGATGGGGAACACTCTAACCATTCGATAGAATCATCTTGGGAGACGGAAAGAAGGCCGCAGTACCTTAACCACTGCAGGTCTTAACATCATGTAATTCAAGATATCATTTCTCAGTCATCCTATGCCCCTAGTGGATATAGGATGACCCTAGACACAAGAGTCATTGGTGAAGTTGAAACAGGAGTTCCCCTGCATCCTCCAAGAGCCTCTGGGTCCCACGGGCCATACCATTACATATACATATAGGGCCAGATTCAGGTAGAGTTGCGCTGGAGTATTTCGATATGCGCCGCGTAACTGTGAAGATGCGCCGTCGTTTCTATGTGGCCGTACCCACCAAACTAGATGTGACAGAAAACGGGCCATTTCCGATCGGCTTAACTTTCCGACGCCAGAGTCTCGTCAGCGCATAATTTCGCTTGGTGCATCAGTCGCGCCTATTGATTTCCCCTGCAAATATGCAAATGGGGGAGATTTCCCGATTCGCGAACGGATTAGCACCATACACTGGCTACATGCGCCGCGCATATCTCGTCCGTCCGGCGCAAAGTTATTTCTACAAATAGCTGCTTTATCTTTACTCCAGACGGCCTCAGGTCAGCAGGAGAGCAGCTACAGCAGCAGCATTACCGACGAAACTAGCAAGCTGAACAACCACACGTGCAAGGACAACACCTCTGTGTGCCAACATGCCAGGGGCAGTCGCGGTCCTAGCACTAGTACTGGGTCCCCCGGAACGAAGGAGGCGGGCACGTGAGAGGATATACCGCACGCGCATGAGCCTCTTTGGCATGGGGGATGAGGAGGTGTATCGCCTCTTCAGATTCAGCCCAGATGCAATACTTGAACTAACCACAACCCTGCAGGGTGACATCACCAGCAAGACCCACCGCTCACAAGCAGTGCAGCCACTGGTGAAGGTACTGGCAACACTTCATTTCCTTGCAAGTGGATCATTCCAGCGTACAAGTGGAGTGGTGGCTGGGATGTCACAGTCCTCCATGAGCAGATGTGTGCACCAGGTTGTCCCTGCAATCCTCAGACGCATGTCCCACCACTTCATCAGACCCACCACTGAGGAGCTGCGGCTAAAGGCAATGACAGATTTCTACAGCATTGCCAGATTCCCACGCACTGTGGGGGCCATTGATTGCACACATGTGGCCCTTCAGCCCCCCAGTGCCACAGAGCACATATACCGCAATCGGAAGCATTGGCATTCCATCAACGTACAGGTGATAGCCGATGCCCAACGCCTCATATGGCACGTCCGTGCCAAACACCCAGGGTCCAGCCATGACAGCTTCATATACCGTCAGAGCCCCATCCCAGCAGAATTCGAGCAGAACATGTATGGGGACAGCTGGCTGATTGGTGAGTGACATGGGAGTCATGTATGACTATCCCCTCCCATGATGCACACCTCACAAGTGGCACATGCATGACTAACATCCTCCTGTCTTTTCCCTTACAGGTGACTCTGCATATGCACTGGGACCCCATCTCATGACTCCTTTCCAGAACCCCCAAACCAGAGGAGAGAGAAAATACAATGAAGCACACATCAAAACCCGTGCAGTGGTGGAGCAAACATTTGGGCTCCTGAAGTCCCGTTTCCGCTGCCTGGATAAGTCTGGGGGGGCCCTATTGTATTCCCCTACCTTCGTGTGTCAGATCATCGGTGCATGTTGCATTCTGCACAACTTTTCTATGAAAAAAGGCCTGCAGATTAACATACGTGATGACCTGACCCCCGACCCACACAGTCCCCACCTGCCAGAGGAGAACCAGTCTGCTGATGGAAGAGCAGTCAGGAGGGTCCTCGCCGTAGGCATCTTTGGACACTAAACCAAAACATTAATCACACAGACAATGCATGCATGCACACCACTGATGTCCCTAGATCACACACACCACATGCACATCACATTGGATTAGCCCAAGTCCAGCACGTAGGACTTGGGAGCAGCAACGCCAGCGGCAAGGCCCCAATGATGTCGCTGTCCATTCATACACCTTTCACACGTCATTCATACAGCCGTGGGGTTAACTTCACCACCATGGCCGAGGGTGACACCCCTTACTGGCAGGAGTGCCACCCCCTCACATTCACACACCATTCACACTGCAACGTGTGCAGTATCAAAAAATAAAAATCTCATATCCAGAGTATAATCACAAAATAAAAATCTCATATCCAGAGTATAATCACAAAATAAAAATCCCATATCCAGAGTATAATCACAAAATAAAAATCTCATATCCAGAGTATAGTCACAAAATAAAAATCTCATATCCTGAGCATTCCAAAAAAAATATATAAAAATCTCATAACCTGAGCATACAAAAAAAAAAGAAAAAAAAAATCATCTGGGATGCCGGGGGCTCCTTCTGGTGACCTCTCTCTGGCTCCTCAGCTGCCTGGGTGGAGTGGGTGGGGGTGGGGGGGCATCTGGAGGTGGCTGATCCCCGGGTGGGCCACTCCTGGCAGGTGTGGCCTGCATGCCCTCCAAGGCCACGGCATTCCGGCCAAGGTATGAATTGGTCTGGGCCTGCACCCTGAGCTGCTGGGCCTGCATCCTGAGCTGCCGGGTGACTTGGTAATGCTGGGCCCGCCGACTCTGCCTCCCCTGGTCCCGGATGGCAGCACTGTTTCCCTGGATGGCAGCAGTGTTTGCCTGGACGGCTCCAGTGAGGTCCCTTATCTCACCCTGCACCTCCCCCAGGCTGGTCACCACTGCAGCACAGTTGCACCTCACATCCTGCACTGCAGAAGATATCTGGGCCACGGAGCACAGGCTGTCAGCCACTCTGTCCAGGTGCCCAACTATGTCCCCCATTTGCTGGGTCTGCCTGGCGTGATCCCTCGCCACCTGGTCCTGGACCAGATCAGACACCCCCCTGGTCTTACGGGTGGTCTTCCTGGGGCCAGTAGATGGTTGTCCCCGGGGGGATGGAGTCGCCCTTGAGGGGCTTCCTATAATGGGGGAGGGGATCTGAGAGGGCCCTGCAGAAGAGGACGACTCGTCCAAATATAAAATTATGTCCTGCTCTGCCCCAACAGGCTCCTCCTCAACGACCTCTGCAGGTGAGGTGTGGGCACTCTCCTCCTCCACCCCGGTCTCCTCACCACCCAGGGGCACGGGCACTGGATGCCGTTGGGGGGATAGGGTGGACTGGCCGCCGACAGATGATGTCCCAGCTCCGTCATCTGTGGATGACACAAAGCAGACACATGTTGGTGGTCCCACACACTTGGCACATGTACCCTCCCCCCCACATGCAACACACCAAATAGGGGTTAAAAAACACTTACCTGTCCTGGAGCCTTCCTCCACGGAATCATATCCAGGGACCCCCTCCAACTGCTCCCTCTCCAGGCAGCGGGCGACCACCTCCTCCTCTGTGGTCAGCCTGACCGGACATGGGGGTCCACCACCTGTGCCCCGCTCATGGCTCCGAATGGTGGCCACCTTGCCACGGACCTTGCGCCGCAGGTCATTTATCTTTTTCTGGATATCACCAGCAGTCCGGGTGGAGTACCCCAACACATTCACCCTGCCAGCAATGGTGTCCAGGATGGCCTGCTTCCTCTCCCTGCTGGTCTTCCTACTTTTCTTCCCATGCAGGAAATCATTGTAAGTCTCCATAGCAGAGATGACCACAGAGACCTCCTGGGCATTAAAATTGAGGTTCCTCCTCTCTTTGGGGGTAGCGGGAGCAGCCATAACAGAGCAAAAGTAAATTCCCTGTGGTGGGGGAAACGGAAGTACTTTTGCGCCGGAATGGCCCTTCCGCTGGCGCTTTTATACGCGCAACGGAACACATTGCGCTGGCGTTTCCCGTGAAGTGGTGCCGACGGAAGTTGTGAGCATGCGCACAGGGGGCCGAGTGAAGCCTCACTTACTGCACATGCTCCGTGGATGATGTGCTGAACGTAAGCCTCTGCGCTGGGCTCCGCCCATCATTTACATATGATCACACCCACTTCCACTTGCGTCGGGTTACGCCAGCGCATTTTCGTTACTCCGGCGCAAGTTTAGGAGCAAGTGCTGTGTGAATTACAGTACTTGCGCCGAAAGTGTCGGCGGAGTAACGTAAATGAGAAACGTTACTCCAAAGTAAAGAAGCGCCCATCTACCTGAATCTGGCCCATAGCATACACATATAAAATATGTGGGAAAAAATTCAGAGATAACAAACAGCCTCAGTCCTCCTCTTCTCAGGTCCCCCGCCGGCGCACCTGGCTTCGCCTCTTCCTATCGTTGCACACACCTCTGGGCTTGAACTTGAGCCATGCTGCCTGTGTCCACAGACAGTCTGTCTCGTCTCCGCCCCCACCCCACATTTTTGTCACAGGATTTGACTGGCAGCAACAGGAGCCAGTTGCTCCTGCTGCTTGCAGCCAAGCTTGTGAGACTAAGGAGAAGGGAGAGAACTGCTACAGATGGGCACAGCACTGCATTAAGTCAGGGCTCAGGTAAATATAAGTGGTGGTTGAGGGGGCATACTGTTACCTAAACATTGTTTAGTTTAATGGAAGAAATGCATTGGGGTAAAAAAATGTTTAGGCTTTATAAACACTTAACCACTTGACCACTGGGCACTTAAACCACCTTAAAGGGGTAGTTCCCCCAAAAACCTTTTTTTTAACATTTATTCAGGCTCGTTATGTCAAGGGGAATCAGGTTTTTTTTTTTTAGAAATGAAGCAGTACTTACCGTTTTAGAGATGCATCGTCTCCGACGCTTCCGGGTATGGGCTCCGACTATAGGCGTGCCTATTTGATTGACAGGCTTCCGACGGTCGCATACATCGCGTCACGATTTTCCGAAAGTAGCCGAACGACGGTGCGCAGGCGCAGTATAGAGCCGCACCGTCGCTCGGCTTCTTTCGGCTACTCGTGACGCGATGTATGCGACCGTCGGAAGCCTGTCAATCAAATAGGCACGCCCAGACCAGACGATCATACCCGGAAGCGACGGAGACGATGCATCTGTAAAACGGTAAGTACGGCTTCATTTCTAAAAAAAAAAAACCTGATTCCCCTTGACATAACGAGCCTGAATAAATGTTAAAAAAAGGTTTTTGGGGGAATTACCCCTTTAATAACCAGACCAATTTTCAGCTTTCGGTGCTCTCACATTTTGAATGACAATAACTTGGTCATACAACACTGTAACCAAATGACATTTTGTCCTTTTTTCCCCACAAATAGAGCTTTCTTTTGGTGGTATTTGATCACCTCTGTGGTTTTTATTTTTTTCGCTATTAATGAAAAAAGAACGAAAATTTTGTAAAAATATGAATTTTTCTTCATTTCTATCATAACATTTTGTAAAAAATAATTTTTTCCTCATAAATTTGGCCTAAAATGTATACTGCTACATATTTTTGGTAAAATAAAATAAAATTGGATATTATTTAGTCTGGGTGAAAGTTATAGGGTCTACAAGCTATAGTAACAATTTCTGAAAATTGATCAATTTGATCACACCTGAAGTACTGACAGCTTCTCTCATTTCTTGAGACCCTAACATGCCAACAGGCAGCACTGCAGTGGTGCAGGTGGAACTGGTGTGTCACTGGTGGGCACAGATGGCCCTGGTGGGCACATATGCCACTGGTGGGCAAATATGGCACTGGTGGGGTGCAGATGAGCACTGATTGGCACTGATGGGCACAGGTGGCACTGATGGGCACAGGCGGCACTGATGGGCACAGGCGGCACTCGTGGGCACAGGTGGCACTGATGGGCACAGGTGGCACTGATGGGCACAGGTGGCACTGATGGGCACAGGCGGCACTGATGGGCACAGGCGGCACTCGTGGGCACAGGCGGCACTCCTGGGCACAGGCAGCACTCGTGGGCACAGGCGACACTGATTGGCACTGATGGGCACAGGTGGCACTGATGGGCACAGGTGGCACTGATGTGGCAGTGTTGTGGCACTGGTGGGGCACTGGTGGCACTGGGGGGGCACTGCTGGGCACTAATCTCTCTCCTCTTCTCTCACACTGCAATGTTGTGAGGAGAGGAGAGAGGTGCCCCACAATGTTTACATTTGTGATCGCGCCGTCATTGGACAGCGCGATCACTTGGTAAAGAGCCGCTGCCATTGGCTCCTTACCGAGATCATTGACGCTGCGGGTCCCGTGGACCCGTCGAGCGCCGTGACCGCGTGTGCGCGCCCGCATGCCCGCTCGAGTGCGCGGATCTGACGTACGCCGGGTTTGTTTACACACGTGATCGCGCCGTAATTGTACGGCGCGATCACGTGGTAAGGAGCCGCCGCCATTGGCTCCTTACCGCGATCATCGATGCTGCGAGTCCCGTGGACCCGGTGAGCACCGGTGATCGCGTGTGCACGCCCGGTCGGGCGCGCACACCTGACTCTAACGGAGGACATCCATGGACGTCCTGTTAGAGTACAGGAACCGCTTTATAGACGTATTTCGTCTATAGGGCGGTGACTAAGTGGTTAAAGGTGGTGAATACTAGGGGCCAGATTCACGTATTCCAGAGCATCTTTGCTCTGGAGTAACGCTTCTGATTTGCGTTGCGCTGCCGAAATTTTAGGAGCAAGTGCTGTCATTCACGAAGCACTTGCTCCTAAAGTTGCGGCAGCGCATCACAAATGAGCCGGCGGAATTCAAATGTCGCGGGTACGGGGCGTGTAGTATGCTAACTACGCGCGATCCCGCCGCCAACGTACTGCGCATGCGTCGAGTGTCAAAACATCCCCGTGCGCATGCTCCAAAATCTGTGAATGAACGTCAATGACGTCACATTCCCATTCATGACCGTTTTACGCAAGCGACGTTTTTTTTTTTTTCCCCGACGCGATGACGACGCCTATACCTAACATAGGATACTCCAACCCCATGTAGGTATATCTATGCGCCGCGTATCCCGTCCGGAAACGTCGTATCGTCACTGCGTCGCGCCGGATTTCGATCGTGAATTGCCGATTTCCGCTCATTAACATATTTTTTGAGCGTAAATCGGCGGGAACGCCCCCGGCGCCATTTTTAAGTTGAAGTAACGATGCGATGGCGAAACTCAGTTACGCTGCTCGCATCGGAACTTCAACCCGGCGTTTCTTGTTTTCTGGTTACAGAAAACAGAAACGCCGGCTCAAAGCCACAGTTAGGCTGGCGGATCACTCGATCCGCCAGCGTAACCTTTCCTGAATCTGGCCCTAGGTGGCATTGCAGGGGGACCAATGTTTATAATACACTCTGGGGCAGCTATTCCCAACCAGTGTTCTGCGGAAGTCTAGGGGTTCCTCCAGAGTTTACTAGGGGTTCCTTGAGCTGTGCAGATTGGCCTTCCATCTGATGGTGCCTGCATTGTTTGGGGCCCAACGACACTCGGCAGTGTCAGCAACATAACACCAATGATCTCTTAGGCCGCGTACACACGACCGAGAAACTCGTCGGGCTAAACTCATAGTTTCGCCCGTCGAGTTTCCCATTCAGATGTCGAAAAGCTCATCGAGCCAAATTTCCTCATAGAACAACGAGGAAATAGAGAGCATGCTCTCTTTTTGGCTTGACGAGCTTCCCGACGGGTTGCTCGGCGAAAAGTGTACACACGACCAGTTTTCTCGGCAGAATACGTCTCCCATCGAGGTTCTTGCTGGATTCTGCCGAGAAACTCGGTCGTGTGTACGGGGCCTCCAAGTGTCTGTAAGGAGAACATTCTGATGACCACCATTCAAAATAGTCTCCTGAAGCCGCGTACACACGGCAGAGAACCTCGACGGGCAGAACACATCGTTCCGCCCGTCGAGGTTCTCTGCCGGCCGTCAGATTCGGCGACCCGCCCGTCGGGAATGGCAACCAGCCATTCATCCAGGCGGGCCGTCGAGCAAATAGAGAACATGCTCTCTATTTCTGCTCGACGGCATTCCCGACGGGATGCTCGCCGAGAGCGTACACACGGCCGAGGTTCTCGCTGGAATGCAGCTTCCAGCGAGGTTCTCGCTGGTTTCCAGCGAGAACCTCGGTCGTGTGTACGCCGCCTGAGTTCTTGCTGTTTAATCACATCCTAGTGTTACACCACTATCAACCTGCCATAACTATCGAGGTGCCAATTTGCCAAATTTCCATTATTTTAACATTTGGTGCCAACATCACACTTTTACAATAAAAAGGTTCACAGACTAGGGAGGATACCTAGAAGTGGAAGAAACCATTTAAAAAAAAAATCTATAGAAAAGCAGATGTGGAACTGTTGGTGACCGCTTAGGTTTCTCTTAAAAGCGTTAGGCCGTGTACACACGACCGAGGTTCTCGCTGGAAACCAGCGAGAACCTCGCTGGAAGCTGCATTCCAGCGAGGACCTCGGCCGTGTGTACGGTCTCAGCGAGCTTCCCGTCGGGAAGCCCGTCGAGCAGAAATAGAGAGCACGCTCTCTATTTGCTCGACGGCCCGCCTGGAAGAATGGCTGGTTGCCATTCCCGACGGGCGGGTCGCCGATTTCGATGGCCGGCAGGGAACCTCGACGGGCGGAACGATGTGTTCTGCCCGTCGAGGTTCTCTGCCGTGTGTACACGGCCTCAGAAAAGAAAACATGCAGTCTGATTGGTCACTACTGCCAACTCTGCTTTTGTTTTGTTTGTTTTTTTGTCTTGTACCATGTGTTATGCCGCGTACACACGGTCGTTTTTTGTGATGAAATAAAACAACGTTTTAAAAAACGTCATTTAAAATGATCGTGTGTGGGCAAAACGTTGTTTTATGTCTTCATTGTTTTTTGTGTCATAAAAAATTATCGTGTGTGGGCAAACAGAGTTTTTAAACCCGCGCATGCTCAGAAGCAAGTTATGAGACAGGAGCTTCGATGGAACAGAGTGCAGTCGAAAGTGTCTTACGTAACCGCACTTTGCAAGAGCATTTTCAGAAAACGATGGTGTGTACTGTAGGCAACGTTGTTTTTTAAAATGAAGTTTGAAAAACGTCGTTTTTTTTAATGAGAAAAAACTACGGTTTTTACAAGACAAAAAACGACCGCGTGTACGCGGCATCAGTCAGAGATTAATGCGGAAAGTTCGGAATTTAACCAATTGGTGACCGCTGCACGCCGATATACGTCAGCAGAATGGCACGGGCAGTGAAATGGGCGTACCTGTATGCGATTGCGGTCAGCAAAGCAGAACAGGGGGATGCCTTTTTAAACAAGGCATTTCCCTGTTCTGCCCAGTGACATGTCAGGGATCTACTGTTCCCTGTCATCGGGATCAGTGATCGCTGATGTGTGACTGATAGCTCCTCCCCGTCACAGTTAGAATCACTCCATAGGACACACTTAACCCCTTCAGCATCACCTAGTGATTAACCCCTTCACTGCCAGTGTCATTTTTACAGTAATCAATACATTTGTATGGCACTGATCGCTGTAAAAATGACAATGGTCCCAAAAATGTGTCAAAAGTGTCCGATGTGTTCCCAATAAAGCCGCAGTCACGATAAAAATCACAGATCGCCGCCATTCATATTAAAAAAATATAATAATAATAAAAATGCCATAAAACTACCCCCTATTTTGAAGACGCTATAACTTTTGCAGAAACCAATTAATGTATGCTTATTACAATTTTTTTTTTTTTTTTATTGGGATATTTATTATAGCAAAAGGTAAAAAATATTGTGTTTTTGTTTCAAAATTGTCGCTCTATTTTTGTTTATAGCACAAAAAAATAAAAATCACAGAGATGATCAAATACCACCAAAAGAAAGCTCTATTCGTGGGAAAAAAAGGACGTCAATGTTGTTTGGGTACGACGTCGCACGACTGTGCAATTGCAAAAAATGCTCTGGTCTTTGACAAGCAAAATGGTCCAGTGGGCTTAAAGGGGTTGTAAAGGAATTTTTTTTTCCATAATAAGCATCCTTTACCTGCAGACATTCCACTTTTCACTTCCTCATTGTTCGTTTTTGCTCAGAAGTTGCTCTATTTCTTCTCTGTTCTGTTCACTTCCTGCTTGTCTGATTGGTACTCACCACCGTGAAGGGAGGCTTTACTGCGGTGGTCAGTGACGTGCTCGCCCCCTCCTGGGAACTACATCTGTGCGGCAGGACGCTCTCTACATGTTAGGCCCTGTACACACGATCGAACATGTCCGTTGAAACTGGTCCGCATGCGTGGAAGCATTGTACTTCCTTGTTTGCGGACGTCGCGGCGTCAACGTCACCGCCACGTCACCACGTTGTCTGTCCGCGGGGATTTTGGTCTGATGGTGTGTACACACATCAGACCAAAATATCCCAGGAGACATGTCCGATGAAAACGGTCCGCGTGTACGTGGCCTAAGAGACTTCAAGGAGGTGTGAATTACTGGGCGTGCCGCAATGCATACTGGGAAATGTAGTTCTTACATGAAAGAGCGCCGCAAACCAGGAAGTGAATGAGAGAACAGAAACTAGAACGCCGGCGGTGATATAGATGAAGAAATGTAAAATGTATTTACTCGTTTTTTAACAGAATCATTGCACTATTCTGTCTGTCTACCTTGCAGACATTCATTTTAGGCAAAAAGTGGTTAATACAAGGCAATTTCTAATTGAAAAATGTGAAGAGGTGGGGTGATAACAGCATGGTCTCCACCTCATCCAATCAGAGTGCTCTTTGTATTCATTGAAAAAATACAAGGTGTTCTGTGAATTACGTCAGTGCCAAACGAGTGACTCCCCCACTTTTGGATGAGATACAGTCATGTGCAATCGCTCCATAGGGCAAGGGGGGTCATTTGCCCCCCCCTGGAATCGCCAGGGAGAAGCCAGGAGCAGGGCCGAACTGGCCCTGGGCCCGATTTAAGCTGTGACTGCAGCGCTCCCCTCCAGTTGTCCCTTATTTAGAGTGCCTGGCCCTCTTCTGGAATCAAATCCATTTGTCCCTCATTCCAAAAGGTTCCTCTTTTTAGATCTAAAAATAAATATACTGTCAATATAGTGTACATTACACAGCACCCTTTTCCCTTGACTGAAACCCTAAAAGGGTCCAGTTATGCAGGGTGCTGTGTAATGTAAAGGGGTCCAGTGATGCAGGGTGGTGTGTAATGTAAAGGGGTCCAGAGCTGTGGGGTGCTGTGTAATGTAAAGGGGTCCAGTGATGCAGGGTGCTGTGTAATGTAAAGGGGTCCAGTAATGCAGGGTGGTGTGTAATGTAAAGGGGTCCAGAGCTGTGGGGTGCTGTGTAATGTAAAGGGGTCCAGTGATGCAGGGTGCTGTGTAATGTAAAGGGGTCCAGAGCTGTGGGGTGCTGTGTAATGTAATGGGGTCCAGTGATGCAGGGTGGTGTGTAATGTAAAGGGGTCCAGTGATGCAGGGTGCTGTGTAATGTAAAGGGGTCCAGAGCTGTGGGGTGCTGTGTAATGTAATGGGGTCCAGTGATGCAGGGTGCTGTATAATGTAAAGGGGTCCAGAGCTGTGGGGTGCTGTGTAATGTAAAGGGGTCCAGTGATGCAGGGTGGTGTGTAATGTAAAGGGGTCCAGAGCTGTGGGGTGCTGTGTAATGTAAAGGGGTCCAGTGATGCAGGGTGCTGTGTAATGTAAAGGGGTCCAGTAATGCAGGGTGGTGTGTAATGTAAAGGGGTCCAGAGCTGTGGGGTGCTGTGTAATGTAAAGGGGTCCAGTGATGCAGGGTGCTGTGTAATGTAAAGGGGTCCAGAGCTGTGGGGTGCTGTGTAATGTAATGGGGTCCAGTGATGCAGGGTGGTGTGTAATGTAAAGGGGTCCAGTGATGCAGGGTGCTGTGTAATGTAAAGGGGTCCAGAGCTGTGGGGTGCTGTGTAATGTAATGGGGTCCAGTGATGCAGGGTGCTGTATAATGTAAAGGGGTCCAGAGCTGTGGGGTGCTGTGTAATGTAAAGGGGTCCAGTGATGCAGGGTGGTGTGTAATGTAAAGGGGTCCAGAGCTGTGGGGTGCTGTATAATGTAAAGGGGTCCAGAGCTGTGGGGTGCTGTGTAATGTAAAGGGGTCCAGAGGTGCAGTTGT
Organism: Rana kukunoris; assembly: GCA_029574335.1. NCBI lineage: Eukaryota > Metazoa > Chordata > Amphibia > Anura > Ranidae > Rana > Rana kukunoris. The sequence continues at coordinate 213,352,577 of CM056055.1, forward strand.
GGAGAGGGGATAAACAGTAGTGACAAAGAAATATTGAAAGATGCAGGGGGCACAGTGGGGTGTTTTTTACATTTTAACGTGGGGGGGGGGGTGCTTTTAACCCTCGCTAGTGGTTCGAAGAGAGGGTAAAATGCGACTGTGTGTCACCGCTGCCGAAGCGCCCCCGTCTGAAAAAAATTCAGCGGACACCCATGGATACAGTATATATACCTGCATTGGTCCAAGCTGGACCAATATAACCATGCAAAAAGGATCTCACCTAGACTTCAACTTTAAGCGAGTCTTTAACCCATGTTATCCTGGTAAAGGGGTGGGAGGGAGAGCGCACAAACAATGATAATTTACACAAAACCACAGAAGTGTGATGGCAGAAAAAGGGCAAAAAACAAAGTCTGCCCACCCTTTTTTTATGTTTGTGAATACATCTAAAGCTAGTTAACTATACTGAGTAAGTGGTGAACTGAGCTTGTAATGCAGTCACATGCTATGTCTTGAACAATTCCTTCGAGTAAATTAGATTTGCTTGTGTTATTCCATTTTACGTAATGTCCTTCCTCGATTCAAAGAATACTTTAAGTCATTAAAGGAAGACCTCATTAAAACGACTGGTTACTGCTGGTCAAAAGTCAAGAGCCAGTGATATATAGAGTTCAATATTCTTTCCTCTTATATGTATATGCACTATATTACCCAAAGTATTGGGACGCCTGCCTTTGCACGCACATGAATTTTAATGGCATCCCAGTCTTAGTCTGTAGGGTTCAATATTGAGTTGGCCCCGCCCTTTGCAGCTATAACAGCTTCAACTCTTCTGGGAAGGCCGTCCACAAGGTTTAGGAGTGTGTCTATGGGAATGTTTGACCATTCTTACAGAAGCGCATTTGTGAGGTTAGGCATTGATGTTGGACGAAAAGGCCTGGTTTGCAGTCTCCACTCTAATTCATCCTAAAAGTGTTCTATCGGGTTGAGGTCAGGACTCTGTGCAGGCAAGTCAAGTTCCTCCACCCCAAACTCGCTTATCCATGTGTTTATGGACTTTGTTTTGTGCACTGGTCCAAATCATTTGGTGGAGGGGGGATTATGATGTGGGCTTGTTTTTCAGGGGTTGGGTTTGGCCTCTTTATTTCAGTGAAGGGAGCTCTTGAGGCATCAGCATACCAAGACATTTTGGACAATTTCATGCTCCCAACTTTGTGTAAACAGTTTGGGGATCGGCCCCTTCCTGTTCCAAAAGGACTGCCCACCAGTGCACAAAGCAAGGTCCATAAAGACATGGATGAGTGAGTTTGGGGTGGAGGAACTTGACTGTCCTGCAGTCCTGACCTCAACCCGATAGAACACCTTTGGGATGAATTAGAGTGGAGACTGAGAGCCAGGCCTTCTCGTCCAACATCAGTGGCTGACCTCACAAATGCACTTCAGGAAGAATGGTCAAACATTCCCATAGACACACTCCTAAACCTTGTGGACGGCCTTCCCAGAAGAGTTGAAGCTGTTAAAGTAGCAAAGAGCGGGGCCAACTCAATATTGAACCCTATGGACTAAGACTGGGATGCCAATAAAGTCCATGTGTGTGTAAAGGCAGGCGTCCCAATACTTTTAGTAAAATATGGCTAGATTCACTTAGAGCGGCGTAATTTTGTGCGGGTGTAGCGTATCTCAGATACGCTACGCAGCCGTAAATTAGAGAGGCAAGTGCTGTATTCACAAAGCTAATTTACGGCGGCGTAGCGTAAATGGGCCGGCGTAACCCCGCCGAATTCAAATGTGTTTGATGTCGGCGTGTTTTATTTAAATTAAGTGTGACCCCACGTAAATTACGTCCGTGGACGTATCCCAGTGCTCATGCTCCAAATTACGCCGCTAAGACTCATTGGTTTCGATGTGAACGTAATTTACGTCCAGCCCCATTCACGGACGAGTTACGCAAACGACTTAAAACGTGAAAACTTTGACGCGGTCCCGATGTCCATACTTAACATCGGCTGCGCCATCTTGCTGCAGCTTTATCTTTACGCCTGAAAACGCCTTATGTAAACGGCGTATTTTTACTGCGACTACGTTCGTGAATAGGCGTATCTCGCTCATTTACATATTCTAGGCGTAAGTCAGCGTACACACCCCTAGCGGCCAGCGTAAATAGGCAGCTAAGATACGACGGCGTAGGAGACTTACGCCGGTCGTATCTTAGAAACATTTAAGCGTATCTCACTTTGAGCATACGCTTAAAGATACGACGGCGCAGATTCTGAGTTACGACGGCGTATCTACTGATACGCCGTCGTAACTCTTTATGAATCTGGCCCATAGTGTATATGCCAATACTATTTTACTCATTCCTTATTTATACATTTTTTAACACAGGCAGCAATGTTGCCTACCTATATACTGTAAATAGGCCCACCACTGTGTAGGTCTATTAGGTTTCGGTTAAAGGAAATGTTTACTTCCACTTTCCCTACTGCATATTAGATAAATACATTCCTGCAGATGTCTGCAGCAGAGTTACTGGAACTCCACATCATATATCTGTTGGCTGCACTTGTCATCGGTCCCCGTCTTCAGCAGTGTTGTACGTCCCAGCAACAAAACCCTCTCCAAACACAGGAAACGGAGAGCCGCCAGGAAACCAGTTAATGATGGGATGTCCCCTGTTTTGTCTGTTATCTCATAAGGTGACATCAACATATGTGTTAAAAGTAATAAATAAATAAACCAAAAAAAAAAAGAAAGTATTCATCAGACTCGTGTTCTGTGGGCTTCTGACTTTAAACACTTTTGGCCCATACACACGATCCGAATATCGGCCGACGGATCGTACGACTTTTTTCGCTTAATAATCGCGAGTAAAATAAAATAGGTTTTTAAACTCACGAAAATTATCGTACGATAGAAAAAAACGATCGGAAGTGATGTCACGTGTTGTAATGTATTTGTATTGTATTGTCGGACGACGGCTGTACTGACTAAACGAAAATCGGACGATCGGACGAGAAAAATTTTCGCGCTTGTCCGATCGAATTTAATCGGATGAACGGTCGTGATCGGCTGTCGAAAGTAGTGTACACACGATCCGAAAATCGTACGATCCATCATCGGACGATCGTTTTCGTCCGATATTCGGATCGTGTGTATGGGCCATTAGGGCCAGATTCTCAAAAGAATTACGCCGGTGTATCTACGGATACACCGGCGTAATTCGAATATCCCGCCGGCGTATCATTGTTTTGTATTCACAAGATACGCCGGAATTACGCTAGGATCCGACTGGCGTAAATCACTTACACCATCGGATCCTAAATGCAACAATACGCCGGCCGCTAGGTGGCGTTTACGTCGATTTCTGCGCCGAATATGGAAATGAGCCGATACACCGATCCCCGAAGTTTTTGCGCCGCGTTGACGTAGTTTGCGTACACGTAAGGTTACCCCTGCTATATGAGGGGTAACCTTGCGTAGTTCCGGCGTAAGCCATGTTAAGTATAGACGTCGGGACAGCGTCGTGTTTTTCCGTTGTTTACGTCGTTTGCGTAACTCGTCGCGAATAGGCCTATACGTTAATTACGTTGCCGTCGTATTCGCTGTATTTGCAAAAGTACTATGGAGCATGCGCAGTGGCCTACGTTTAAGGCCGGCGCATGCGCAGTTCGTTCGACACGGGGCGCGCTTAATTTAAATACAGCACGCCCCCCTCCTTCCCTATTTGATTTACGCGGCCTTACGCCGTCCCCTTTACGCTACGCCGACGCAAATTACGGAGCAAGTGCTTTGAGAATACAGCACTTGCTCGTAAAAACTGCGTAGGCGTAGCGTAAATGGGATACGCTACGCTATGCCGCAAATACGCGATTTTTTGAGAATCTGGCCCTTAAAGCGGGAGTTCAACCTAAAACATTTTTCTAACCTTACATTGTGCTCACTTTTAACAATGACAGTATGCATTTTTTTTTTTCCGCTGTACATACCTTCGTACAGCTATTCCCCCCCCCCCCCCTGACTTCCGGGTAGTGAATCCCGCGGGACTGGGCGTTCCTATCCAGCAGGCAAGTGATTGACGTGATGACAAACACTACCCCCGTCGCATAAGGAGCGTCACGAGTTGCCGAAAGAAGCCGAACGGCGAGTCGGCGCTATACGGTGCCTGCGCACCGACGTTCGGCTTCTTTCGGATAGGAACGCCCAGTCCCACGGAATTCACTATCCGGGAGCCGGGGGGGGGGGGGGGGGAAGCTGTACGAAGGTATGTACAGCGAAAAAAAAAAAACACATACTGTCATTGTTAAAAGTGAGCACAATGTAAGGTTAGAAAAATGTTTTAGGGCGAACCCCCGCTTTAAGACCCGGACCATTATGCAGGTAAAGGACCTGGCCAGTTTTTGCGATTCAGCACTGCGACACTTTAACTGACAATTGCGCGGTCGTGCGATGTGGCTCCCAAACAAAATTGGCGTTCTTTTTTTCTCACAAATAGAGCTTTCTTTTGGTGGTATTTGATCACCTCTGCGGTTTTTATTTTTTGCGCTATAAACAAAAATAGAGCGACAATTTTGAAAAAAAATCTATACTTTTTACTTTTTGCTATAATAAATATCCCCCAAAAATATATAAAAAAACATTTTCAATACACCAGGGGTGGGCAGGAGGGATGGCTGCCCTGGGCACTGTGGTATCATGTGAGGTGGAGGGGGCACCACAAAGAGATTGGGGAGAAGGGATTTTGTGTTGAGAAGGGGATTTTGGGGGATGGCACAGGTAAGAATTGTTCTAGGAGGGCAAATTTGTATGTGTGCTAAGAGTGGTGATTTGGGTGGACTTGTGTTGGGAGGGGGGATGGGGGGAAGAGGATTTGTGCTGGAGGGGGGATTTGCAGTGAGGAGAGAAGATTTGTGCTAAGAGGGGGATTTTTTGGGGGGGGGGGGGGATTTGTTCTGTGGGCATCTGTTTCACACTCTATGATATGCTTTGCATTCTCTATTTTACACTGCCTGTTCCATACACTGTACTGTACAAAGATCTGTAGTTACCTCATTATTACTGCTGCGTCCTTCATCACCTGCCAAGGAAATTAGGATCTTGTACAATAGTGTTTTTGTCTGTTGAGGGCCATTAACATTTTTTGCTATGGAGCTCTGTGATTCCTAATTACCCCCCTGCTGGTGACCACTGTGATGGGGACAGAAGCTGGAAAATCCTAATCTATTCCTGTTTATTTCTAAAATGGGATTTCCCCTCTACTTGTAAAGATTTTCTCTCACTTGTTGTGTCTCTGGGACATGAAGTTAAGGGAAATCTCTTGAACAGGTCATAGAGAGCAATAAAAAACAAAAAACCTGTTCATACTGAAAATAATTGGGTTTAGCTACACATTAAAATGTAACCATTCTCCATTCTGATCTTTATCTTTTATTTACTGTAAATTAAAGCCTTTGACCCCTGACCTTAAAGGAGTGGTAAAGGTAAAAAAAAAAAAATCCCTAAATAGCTTCCTTTACCTTAGTGCAGTCCTCCTTCACTTACCTCATCCTTCCATTTTGCTTTTAAATGTTCTTATTTCTTCTGAGAAATCCTCACTTCCTGTTCTTCTGTCTGTAACTCCACACAGTAATGCAACACTTTCTCCCTGGTGTAGAGAAAGCCTCTTGAGGGGGCGAGCAGGAGGGTCAGGACGCTTTCTACTTTGTGTTAGTGGGCGTCCTGACACTCCTGCTTGCCCCCTCCCCCCTCAAAAAAAGTTAGAAACCTTGCATTGAACATAGATGGTCTGTACTAATGTCCACCATCAGCCTGAAAAACTGTCCTAACATTCTCTACGTGTTTCGCGAGATAGAAACTTGCTTCCTCAGGAATATCTCCATATATCTCTCTCCTACCAAGTTTCCTATCTCGTTGAGAATGTCAGCACAGATTTTTCAGGCTGATGGTGGACATTAGTACAGACCATCTATGTTCAATGCAAGGTTTCTAACTTAAAGGTTTTAATGTTGTGTATTTAAAGATACATTTCTATCATTGGTATATATGTATGACAGCTTGTATGTAGAATATTTTTGAGAACAATACATTTTCTTATATCATAGATTTTTGAGGTGTGACTCGTGAAAGTCCTGTGGGCTATTAACCACTTAAGACCCGGACCATTAGGCAGGTAAAGGACCTGGCTCCTTTTTTGCGATTCGGCACTGCGACGCTTTAACTGGCAATTGCGCAGTCGTGCAACGTGGCTCCCAAACAAAATTGGCGTTGTTTTTTTCCCACAAATAGAGCTTTCTTTTGGTGGTATTTGATCACCTCTGCGGTTTTTATTTTTTGCGCTATAAACAAAAATAGAGCAACAATTTTGAAAAAAATGCAATAATAAATATCCCCCAAAAAATATATAAAAAAAATGTTTTCCCTCAGTTTAGGCCGATACATATTCTTCTACATATTTTTGATAAAAAAAGTTATAGTGTTTACAAAATAGGGGATAGTTTTATGGCATTTTTATTAATATTTTTTTTTTACTAGTATTTTTGTCGTGACTGCGACATTATGGCGGACACATCGGACACTTTTGACACATTTTTGGGACCATTGTCATTTTCACAGCTGAAAGTGCTATAAAGATACACTGATTACTGTGAAACTGACACTGGCAGTGAAGGGGTTAACCACTAGAGGGCGTTGTAGGGGTTAAGTGTGCCCTAAGGGAGTGATTCTTACTGTAAGGGGGGCTTGGCTGGACGTGTGACGTCACTGATCGTCGTTCCCTGTAACAGGGAACAGACGATCACTGACAAGTCACAGAGAAAAATGGGGAAGGTGTGTTTACACTCACCTCTTCCTGTTTTTCAGCTCCTGTGAACTGATCACGGGACACCGGCAGGGATCGGATACACGGGTCCCGCGAGCGCGGAGCTTCGGCCCGGGTCGCGAGCGTGCCGCGGTGGCGCGCCACACCGACCCACAGCTGGGCACTTAAAGGGCAACGTACCTGTACGTGCCTGTGCCCAGCCGTGCCATTCTGCCATTGTATATCGGCGTTAGGTGGTCCTTAAGTGGTTAATAGTTGTTGTGCATGTACTAGTTGGGACTGAGACACAACCCTCTCTTCTCACCCATCTCATACCAGCTCTTCTCTTGCTGCTATAACCATAGAGTTGTCTTTACCAATGATAGGGTAAAACTTCGGAATGATGTTCTGGCTTTTTCTGGTGATGTACTGTAGGGGTTAATACAGCTTTAAACATTATTGGTTTAAATGCACAAATAATTAATTGTTAGCCTCTTAATAGAAAGATGCATAAACTTGTTATTAATAGTACCATCATCCTAAAAATAAATGTTGAATAGACCCCAAAACCCAAAAGACCAAAAGCAACAGCTGGGGAAGAAGAGGGCAGTAGGACTATTGCAGTACAAGGTAAGTAGGTAAACGTAGAGAAAGCAGATATAATAAAAAGTATACATTTCTTAACATAGTATGAAAATAGAAGACATCAACACAAACATAGACAATAAAAAAAAATACAGTCAACTTGACAGGCTGTACATGTCACCGAGAATTGATGATCCCTTGGGGGGAGGATCACAGTGGAGGTAGGGGTCACGTAGGGGGAATCTCAACTAGTTTTGCGACAACGTCGTTACGTCAGGAGGGTTCTAAAATGTATTAAAATGCAGTCATTAACTATAAAAAAGCTGAACAAAGTAGCGCCCTTTTTCAGCTTTTTTCCCCCCTCATCCAGTTGATGGACCCCCCCCTACTCCTATAATACAAGGTGCTGCAAGACTAATGCATCCAAGGATTCTACCTGACTTATAACTGTCATTGATATGTAATAAAGTCTGGCAGCTTACCTGTCTCCATGTGTTCATTAGAGGCCTGACTCTCTTCCTGGTTGCTTTTTTTCACCTTCCTCTCTGTATGGCTCCACCCAGGTCATCCCAGGAAGCCTATATTAACCACTGCACTGCTAGTCTGCTTTGCTGTTCAACTTTGTTTGTAGCTTGAGTTCCTGTCTGCTGTGTGCTAAGTTTACCTGTGTACCGATTTGGGCTTGTCTCTGACTACTCCTGCTTTCTGGTTTCCCTGACCTTTTGCCTGTCCCTCGGTTACCCTTGTCTGCCTGTTGCCCTGACCTTGGCTTACCTATCACTATCGCTTGTCCTGGTTGCTGCTTCCCCTCTCTCCCTGCGGAGCGTGACCTAGGGGACCCCAGGGGTCGCGACCTGGATCCAGCTGCAGCGAAGGCCATCCTCACCACTAGAGGCTCTGGTGAACACCAAGCTGGGTCTTAGACTCCGCGCCCTGGAGAATCTTGGGCTCACGCTTCCTCTCTGATTGCAGCAGTCGGCTATAGGGTTCACTACCCTATGGTGCATCCCTGACCCCAACGGGGTGCACTTGTCACCTGGCCACAGATGACCTGACAATAACATTGCATTCTAAAAGAACCGTTCCACTGAAACTCCGAAGGACAAGTTAAACTGTTCCTTTTTTCTATCTACTGAATGGTTATGTATTACCTTCGTTCAGTGTCAGTATTTAGATCTCCTGAGAGTTCATTGATCTGAGATACAGAGTACAATTTTGATGTGCTAAAAAGCATCTTAACATAGACCAGTGTGAAAGAGTGTATGTATTATTTATTTATTAAAAGCATTTATAGAACACCAACAATTTATACTTTATTTTACTTTCACATCAGCACCTACCCTCAAGGAGTGGAGGACCCTATCTCAAATACATATGCATGCTAGGGCAAATTTGGACAGGAGCCAGTTAATCTACCAGCATGTCTTTGGAGTGTAAGAGGAAACTTGAGAATCAGAGACCCCAATGCTGCAAGGCAGAAGTTCCAACCACTAAGCCACAGTGCCCCATTCACAGGCTTCAATCACTTGTAACTCAGAGACAGAACAAGCAGTCATGATCAAAGGAATATCAGCCATTCTTAGCCAGGGTACCGTGAAACCCTAGGGATCCTCCAGGGTTTGCTAAGGGTTCCTAGAGCAATGGACAATGTCTTCCTCTCAGATCAATAACCACTGATACCAATGATCTTTCAACTATCTAAAGTGCCTTGAAAAATTATTTATACCCCTTGACATTTTCCACATTTTGCCATGTTGCAACCAAAAACATAAATGTATTTTTTGGGGATTTTATGTGATAGACCAACACAAGGTGGCACATAATTGTGAAGTGGAAAGAAAACAATAAATGGTTTTCAATTTTGTTTACAAATAAATATCTGAAAAGTGTGGTGGGCAGAACCACCTTTCGCTGCAATTACAGCTGCAAGTCATTTTGGGGATGTCTCTACCAGCTTTGCACATCTAGAGAAGGACATTTTTGCCCGTTCTTCTTTGCAAAAAAGTCTTGGCACAGTTTCTCAATTGGATTTAGGTCTGGACTTTGACTGGGCCATTCTAAAACATGAATATGCTTTGATCTAAACCATTTCATTGTAGCTCTGGCTGTATATTTAGGGTTGTTGTCCTTCTGGAAGGTGAACCTCTGCCCCAGTCTCAAGTCTTTTGCTGACTCAAACAGGTTTTCTTCTAAGATTGCCCTGTATTTGCTTCCATCCATCTTCCCATCAACTTTGACCAGCTTCCGTGTCCCTGCTGAAGAAAAGCATCCTCATAACATGATTCTGCCACCACCATGTTTCACGGTGGGGATGGTGTGTTCAGGGTGATGTGCAGTGTTAGTTTTCTGCCACATATAACATTTTGCTTTTGGGCCAAAAAGTTCAATTTTGGTCTCATCTGACCAGAGCACCTTCTTCCACGTGTTTGCTGTGTCCCCCACATTGCAAATTGGACTTCTTAAAGCTTTCTTTCAACAATGTCTTTCTTTTTGCCACTCTTCCATAAAGGGCAGATTTGTGGAGAGCACAACTAATAGTTGTCCTGTGGACAGATTCTCCCACCTAAACTGTGGATCTCTGCAGCTCTTCCAAAGTTACAATGGGCCTCTTGGCTACTTCTCTGATGAATGCTCTCCTTGCCCGGCCTGTCATTTTAGATAGACGGCCATGTCTTGGTAGGTTTGCAGTTGTGCCATACTTTTTCCATTTTCGGATGATGGATTGAACAGAGCTCCGTGAGATGTTCAAAGCTTGAGATATTATTTTATAACCTAACCCTGCTTTAAACTTCGCCACAACTTTATCTCTGACCTGTCTGGCGTGTTCCTTGGCTTTCATGATGCTGTTTCTTAAATAAGGTTCTCTAACAAACCTCTGAGGGCTTTACAGAACAACCGTATTTATACTGAGATTAAATTGCAGGTGGACTTAATTTACTAATTAGGTGACTTATAAAGACAGTTGATTTCACTAGATTTCAGTTAGGGGTATCAGAGTAAAGGGAGCTCAACACAAATGCACACCACACTTTTTAGATATTTATTTGTAAAAAAAAATGAAAACCATTTATCACTTTCCTTCAACTTCCGAATTATGTGCCACTTTGTGTTGGTCTATCTATCACATAAAATCCTAATAAAATATATTTACATTTTTGGTTGTAACATGACAAAGTGTGGAAAATTCCAAGGGGTATGAATACTTCTTCAAGGCACTGTATAAGGGGGCACTCTTCCTACTGAGTACCAATGTAAGGAACATTCTTCCCATTGACCACCAGTGTAGTGTGACCCTCCCCTAATGACCAGCAATGTAAGCGTGTCCTTCACCCACTGATCTCCAATCGAAGGACGCTTTGTTACTTCTGTTCTTTTTTAACTGACCCCCTATGTTTTGGAGGATTTTCTCTGACCATCAGTATAAGGGGGCATTTCTGCCCTTACAACAAACAATTTGAGTGTGTATGCTCCATCGCAGTTTTTTCCGAAGGAAAACTGACAAAAACTGCTGGGAAAAGGAGAAAATAGAAAGCAGGTTCTCTTTTTTTGTTTGGCGTTTTTTGGGCAGTTTTCCTGACGGAAAAACTGCAAGGAGCATACACACGGCTGGGATTCCTGGCCAAAAGCTCTCCTTGCAGTTTTCCCGTCGGGAAAATGGAAAATTGAATACCTACCTTTCTGTAATTTTCCTTTCCTGGTGCCTACCCATGGCAGCATACCAATGGTCATGGCTCCGCCCCCGACCGACCCACAGGACCACTTAACTCTCTAATAAAAGGACGCTGTACTCCCACTCTGGCATTCTTTGTAACTAGACCTCAGACTTGCAGAGTAAACCTTTTAGATAGTAGGGAGGGTGTATGCTGCCATGGGTAGGCACCAGGAAAGGAAAATTACAGAAAGGTAGGTATTCAATTTTCCATTTTCCTGGTGCCTCCATGGCAGCATACCAATGGTCAATAACTCGCTTACAGGGAGGGTACTGCTTAAATATTTTATTCATGGTTACTATAGAGTAGAGAGCTCTAGTGTCCTTCTCCCAAAGTCCCGGGAGGTAAGAACTGCCGGATCCACACTGTAATGTGTCATGAACGTATTAAACGAAGACCAGCTAGCTGCCCTGCAAATTGTCTCCGGAGAGACTCGAGCCAGAGCTGCCCAGGACGAGGAGATTCCACGTGTTGAGTGAGCGTTCACCGCTTTGGGAATTGGTAGCCCACTAGCCCGATAGGTCATCTGAATCAACTTGACAATCCAGCTTGCTACTGTCGTTTTAGAGGCTGCTCTACCTTTCCTTGCTCCCTTGGGGATGATAAATAACCGTTGGTCTTTCCGAAATTCGTGCGTTAACTTCAGATAATGCTTTAGGGATCTGGCAACATCCAGCTCGTGTAGGTTTGAAGAGGCTTGGTCCTCTTCAAAAGATGGAAGGACCCACTCTTGGTTAAGATGAAATACTGACGGCACTTTGGGAATGAACTGGTGAATGGGCTGCAGCACCACCCTATCCGGAAAGAAGTAAATATAGGGCTCTTGAGCTCCTAAGGCTTGGATTTCTGAAACTCTGCGTCCTGATGTAATTGCAATTAAAAAGGCTGTTTTCCAGGTAATATGCTCCAATGAACATTCCTCCGTAGGAGAGAAGGGGGAACGTGCTAAGGCTTCTAGGACTATTGTCAAATCCCATTTGGGGTACAGAGTCTTCCTAGGAGGACGCAGCCTCAGGACTGCCTTCAGAAAACGGTCTACTAGTGGGTTTAGGGCCCATCGTGTATCTGTCAGAGCCGAGATGGCTGATACCTGGACCTTCAGGGTGCTGTGGCCTAGCCCCATGCTCAAACCTGACTGTAGAAAGGACAGGACGTTCTGAACTCCGGGTGCCAGAGGATCAAATTGACTAGATTCCGCTAAGGCTACAAATTTCCTCCAAACTCTGTAATAGGTGGCATTCGTGGACGATTTCCTTGCTTGCAGAAGGGTTTGGATTACTTCCTGCGAACACCCTAAGCTGTCCAACCTTCTCCGCTCAACCTCCAAGCCCTCAAATCCAGAATCTTCGCGTGTGGGTGGAGGATGTCCCCCTGGGACAGCAAGTTGTTCCTGTGTGGCAAAGGGAGAGGATCGACCTGTGCTAGGCTGACTAGAAGCGGGAACCAAGGCCTCCTTGGCCAATATGGAATGATCGCCAAGACTGTGACCTTCTCTACCGTCAGCCGCTGAAGGAACCTCAGAATTAATGGGGTTGGGGGAAAAGCATACCCCAACTGAAAAGTCCATGGTTGAACTAAGGCGTCTAGATAGTGTAATACCCGTATCCCCCTTTCTCGAAGGGGCATCAGGATGGCACTCAAGACCTTGGAAAAGGTTCTGGGGGCCGATGAGATCCCAAAGGGGAGACATCGGAACTGTAGGAGAAGGTTTCCGACCTTGAACCGTAGATAAGGCTGGAATTGGCTGTGGATGGGGATATGGAGATACGCATCCTGGAGATCTATTGAAGCCATCCAATCTCCCGGTTGGACCGACAAGATGACTGTATTTAGTGACTCCATCTTGAAATGTTCTAAGCGGATATATTTGTTTAATTTCTTCAGATCCAGCACGGGTCTCCATCCTCCCGTCTTCTTGGGGATTAAAAAGACGGGAGAAAAGAATCCCGAACCTGCCTCCGATGCTGGGACCGGGAGGACTGCCTCCTGTTGCAACAGTCTCTGAATGTACTGGAACAAAGCTTCCCTTTTCCCTTTGGAGGCCGGGATCTTTGTACTTTGTAGAGAAAAAGGTGGTGGGCGGCTTTTGAATCTCCAAAAATGTCCCTGGAGGATGGTAGACACTACCCAAGAATCGGTGCACTCTTCCACCCAAACCTGTGCGAAGGATTTGAGCCTTGCTCCCACCGGCCCGGTCTGGGTGGTTAGGGAGTCAAAAGGACTTCTGGCCCTCCCCTGTAGATGTTGTGGGTTTGGGCTTTCCCAGTCGGAGGAAGGAAGCCTGAGACCCCTTCCATCCCCTTCTGTATTCTCTGCCTGGGCGGTAGGACCTTGAGTCCCTTCCTCTTTGCTGGCCGGCCAACCTAGGCGCGAATCTTTTCCTTCTGTTTCTGTCTTGAGGGATCAAACCACTTTGACTCTGGAAATTGCGGTGTCCATCCTTTCCCCAAACAGTGCTTTTCCATCGTAGGGGATGCGACACCATGATTGCTTCGAAGATGGGTCAGCTGCCCAAGGTTTCAACCATAGTGCCCTCCTGGCCGTGATAGAAAATAGCATGGCCCTAGCTGAACATCTTAGGACGTCTATGGCTGCTTCAGCCATAAAGTCCGAGGCCAATTTTAACTCATCCAATGCTCTGATGACTTCCTCAATACCTATGCCCGCCCTAAGGGCTGTTTCGATGTTATCCAGCCAAACCCTGGAGGCTCTGGAAACGGAGGATAGGGCTACCGCCGGCTTGCAAGCCCCCCCGGTTGCTTGATACATCTTTTTGAGGTCTGTGTCAATTCTTCGATCCAAGACATCCCTAAATGAGACCGCGTCTTCTAAAGGGAGGGTCGTATTCTTCGCTAGCCTCATCACTGAGGCGTCAACCAGTGGGATGGACTCAAAGAGACTGCTGTCTGATTCGGCCAACGGATATAATTTTTGGAGACGGTTAAAGGCCACAGGCCTCCTATCCACTTTTTGCCATTCCCCCAAAATAATTGCCTTGATCTCCTCCATCAAGGGAAAGTATGAGACCCTCTTTGTCAGCTGAGGGAAATATTTCTTCGTCTTGGAAGGGGGTTCAGGCTCCTCCTCCCATTGGATGGCATCTTTGACCGTCATCACAAAAGGTTCCACTAGGTCAAAATTAAAGACTGCAAACTCTTCCTCCACCGTGGCTGCATCCTCGTCTGAGGTGTTTCCCTCCGGCTGCGTGGAAGGCGCTTCTGCGGTCTCCCCCTCAGTCGCAGGGGAGAAAGCTTGTGATGCGGCCATTTCCCTGATGGATTCTTTGATCAGGTCTTTAATAGAACTTGCCGGCTCTTGTCTCTCTACTGTAGCTTCCAAAAGACATTGACCACAGGCTAGCTTCCCAGGTAGGGCCTTCCTGCCACATACCCAACAATCATCTTTCCTAGGTTTAGAGGAAGTGTGACGGGAAGAGCTCTGACGGCTACTAGATTTATGGCCTGACGCATGAGAGTGGCTAGAGCCTCTGTGAGTGTCTGAGCCTCTGTCACGGGAGGATCTGCGTGATGATTCTCGTTGCGGGCTGTGGAGACAGAAACCATAAAGGCTGTCAGCCCCTTGATGTGCTCTTTTATTTTCCTCCTACTTACCTATTAGTAGCAGCCCTTACCTAACGGGATGGTGAGGATCTTTTTGGAGCGGCATGGCTATGTCCTGGGCAGCTATGGGTAAAAACCAAAAAAAAATTTTTTTTTTTTTTTAAATATCTATATATATATATATATACATACATATATGCGCATATATATATAACTAAGTACACATCATTATAATTTGTTTTCCCCAAAATTTACTATAAGGAAGGAATCATAACATACCATGAACCATTTGTCAGCAAGAAAAAACATCTAACTTACTCCTGATTTTTTTTTTTTTTTTTTTTAAAACATCTTCAGCACTGAGCCTACCTTGGCAGGGATCCATATTCATCCAGCAGGTGGAGTGAGAGGGAGAGAGAGAGAAAACGTGTGCTGATTCCCTGACAGCCTGACCTCAACTGAGAGTGTCAGGCTGTTTATATGTGTGAGGAGTACCAAGATGGCCGCCGTGCGCCTACTGCGCATGCGCCGCCGCGCCGATGACGCTCCGCCCCCCGACAGTATGAGGCTGAGTCACCTGACGCGCGCGAAGCGCCCCCCCCCCCCCCTTCAGCCATGGAGGAGGCTCGTCCTTGCTCGGACATGATGGGAAGAAGGAGCTCCTTCTTCCTGATAGATAGAGGGACCTGCCGCGAACCTGACCTTAGCCCATACTGCCGCATAGGACCGCCAGCCTATCACCCACGAGGGAAAGTGCAGCCCTTTGGTGGTCATACATGCCCTGAAAAAGACCCACAGAAAAACAAGGCTCCTATACTTATCTGGTGCCTTTAGCAACCCAAGCCATAGGACTCCATCCTGCAGGAGAGCATGAACCTGCAATGGTAACACCATGAGACGGTGAGGTAAGGCTGATCGTGATCCTGCGGGGATGAGGACAGAAAAAAGAATGCCAGAGTGGGAGTACAGCGTCCTTTTATTAGAGAGTTAAGTGGTCCTGTGGGTCGGTCGGGGGCGGAGCCATGACCATTGGTATGCTGCCATGGAGGCACCAGGAAATCCTTTTCGCTTGCCCTGACAGTGAAAAACCCCCTACTCAGCTTAAGCTTAAGGTTAAACCGCTTCTCCTCCAATCTCATTGTGTGGCCCGTGTCCTCTTACAGTCCCTGAGACTGAAAAGTTTTCTTCCTATGCTGGGATCACCATTGAGGTATTTGTATACCACTATCATATCTTCTCTCAAGAGTCTCTTCTTCAGGGAGAATACATTTTGTGCCTGTAATCGTCCCTCATAATTGAGGTCCTCCAGCCCACTTATTAATTTTGTTGCCCTTCTCTGGACTTTCTCCAGCACATCCTTCCTGAGGACTGGTGTTCAGAACTTGACTGAATACTATAGATGTGGCCAAACCAGAGTTTTATAAAGTTGCAGGATTATGGTTATATCTCCTGAGTAAATTCCCTTTTTTATGCAGATAATAGTCTGCTGGCTTTGCTTGATGCAGCTTGACATTGCTTGCTTTTTCTCAGTCTGTCTTCTACCAGGACCCCCAGATCTTTCTCCATCTTTAATTTCCTCAGAGGTTTTTCCCCTAGTGAGCAATTTATATTTTTTAGCCCCAAGTGCATCACTTTATATTTTTCAACATTAAGCCTCATCTGCCATGTAGTTGCCCACTCCATTTGTTTATTCAGGTGTGCCTGTAAAATTTCTATATCCTGATGTGAAGTTATTGCCCTGCTTATTTTTGTGTCGCCTGCAAAAACTGCGATTAAACTATTTATACCGACCTCTTTATCATTTATGAATAATTTTAATAGAATTGGTTACCACTCCAGACCAGTCTGAGTACATGTTATTTATCACCACCCTTTGGACAGGCCCATGTAAACAGTTTTCTATCTATGAAAAAAACTCTATGAAAAAAATATTAAAAGCCAGAAGCTACAAATACTGAAGCTGCTGACTTTTAATAAATGGACACTTACCTGTCCTGGAGTCCAGTGACGTTGGCAGCAGAAGACAAGCGATTGCTTTTCTCTCGGTGAGGGAATCAAGAAGTGAAGCGTTGCTGTTTCACTGCCCGGTTCCCTACTGTGCATGTGCGCAGGGCCGCCATCAGGAATTTTGGGGCCCCTTACACAGCTTCAGGGATGGGCCCCCTGGAGCAGAGAACCGGGGGGGGGGGTGCTGCCGCATGAAATTGAGAACCGGGGGGGGGGTGCTGCCGCATGAAATTGAGAAGCGGGGGTGCTGGCGCGAATTGAGAAGCGGGGGGGCCCTGAAGAAATAAAGAATAAATATAAAAAAGGGGGGTAGCCACCCGGGGCCCTGGGGACCTCTATGCCCTTTAATAAAAAGAGAGAATATATATATATATATATATTTTTTTTTAAAGGGTGGTTGCCAACTGGGGCCCCGGGGACCTTATTTTTTTTTTTTTTATAAAAGGAAATTACAAAAAAAGGGGGCTTTCCATTCGAGTCCTCTGGGCCCTTTAATAAAAAAAAAAAACCTCTGGGCCCTTTAAAAAAAAAGAAAGAAATAAATATATATATATATAACAAAGAAATAAATATTTATATAAAAAAAAAAAACAAGGGGGTTGCCTTCCAGGGCCCTGGGGACCTCTGGGCCCTTTAATAAAAAATAAAAATATAAATAAAATATATAAACAAAAATAAAAAATACAATTATAAAAAAAGGGGGTTTGACACATGGGGCCCTGGGGACCTCTGAGCCCTTTAATAAAAATACATCTATATATTAAAAAAAAAGAAATAAAATAATATAAAAAAGTAAAAATAAATTATAAAAAAGGACCTCTGGGCCCTTTAATAATAATAATATATATATATATATATATATATATATATATATATATATATATATAATAAATATAACAATAAAAGAAATAAAAAAATATATAATAATTATACATTTTTTTTTATAAAAAAGGGGGGTTGTCATCTGGGGCCCTGGGATTGGCCCTTTAATAAAAAATAAAAGAAAAATATATTAAAAAAATATATTTTTTTATAAAAAATAAAATAAAAAAGAGGGGGTTGCCATCTGGGGCCCTGGTGGCCTACGGGCCCCTAGACCCCTAAAAAAATGGCCCTTTAATAAAAAAATAAAATAAAAATATATAAAACATTTTTTTTTATAGAAAAATCAATAAAAAAAGGGGGGTTGCCATCCAGTGCCTTGGGGGCCTCCGGGCCCCTGTGGACCTCCGAACCTCTAAAAAAAAAATAAAAGAAAAAAATTGGCCCTTTAATAAAAAAGAAAATAAAAATATATTAAAAAAATATATTTTTTTATATAAAAATATATTTTTTTATAAAAAAAAAAAGAAAAAAAGGGCTTGCCATCTGGAGCCCTGGTGGCCTCCGGGCCCCTGGGGACCTCCGGACCTCTAAAAAAAAAAAAAAAAAATTGGCCCTTTAATAAAAATTAAAAAATATATATTAAAAAAAAATATTTTTTTTATAAAAAAATATATATTTTTTTTATAAAAAAATATTTTTTTTATAAAAAAAAAAGGGCTTGCCATCTGGGGCCCTTGGTGGCCTCCGGGCCCCTGGGGACTTTCGGACCCCTAAAAAAAAAAAAAAAAAAACATTTTTTTTTTTTTTTAGTGTGGTTCCCATCCGGGCCCCTGGGGACCCCCGGGCCCCTTACAGGTGTAATGCCTGTACCCCCCTGATGGCGGCCCTGCATGTGCGAGTCGCGCTGGGCTGTCTTCACTGTTCCCCGCTACGTCCTGGGAGCCGTGTGTTTCCCAGAACACAACGGGGGGGGGGGGGGGTTTGGGGCATGATGTACTTCCTGCAGAGTCTATGCCCGGAAGTGGGTGCAAATACCTGTCTTAGACAGGTATCTTCACCCCCCTCCCCCTGAAAGGTGCAAATTGTGGCACTGAAAGGGGGGGAATCCGATGAGCGGAAGTTCCACTTTAGGGTGGAGCTCCACTTTAAGCTTTTTTTTGAAAACTCTATCCAATGCTTTTGCAAAATCCAGATACACCTCATCCACAGACCTTCCCCTATCTAGATGGCAGCTCATTTGCTCATAGAATGTTAACAGATTGGTCTGACAGGAATGACCCCTTATAAACCCATCCTGATTACTTCTAATGATACTGTTTTCTTCAGCAAATTCTTGGATATAGTCCCTTATCGTCTCCTCCAATAGTTTACATACTATTGATGTTAGGCTGACTGGTCTGTAGTTTCCAGGCACAGTATATGTCTCTGCCCTTTTCTAAATATTGGTACCACATGGGCTTTCCTCCAATCAGCTGATACATTTCCTATGAATATCCTGACCATAAAAATTAGGAATAATAGTCTGGCTATAACTGAGTTCTTTGAGTACTCTCAGGTGTAAGCCATCCATCAGGTTGTGGTGATTTATTTGTGTTAAGCTTTTCTAGTCTTTTCTGGACACCGGCTTCTGTTACCCACAAGAGTACATCCTGCAACATGTTACTAACAGTACATTTTTGGTTGTTGTCATTTTCCTGTGTAAAAACTGAGAAAAATAAAGCATTTAGTACAGTTGTCTTCGATGTGTCATATGTAACCATCCTCCCTTCATCGTCTTTTATGTGGCCAATGCGCTCTGACCTCAATTTTTTACTGTTAATATATCTTTTTTTTTTGCTTTCCTCTACTGTGCAGGGCCATCTTAATAGCATTATGGGCCCCTGGGCAAAGTAATGCTCTGGGGCACCTACAATGGAGACAGTGCAGGTAAACAGCAATCAAGTAGGTAGGAGGTAGGGCATATCTAGGGTGTAGAGGGGTCAAAGTGCTGGGGGGATATCTGGGGTGTAGAGGGGTCGGAGTGCTGGGGGATATCTGGGGTGTAGAGGGGTCAGAGTGCTGGGAGGATATCTTGGGGGGTAGAGGGGTCAGAGTGCTGGGGGGAGCTCTGGGGTGTAGAGGGATCAGAGTGCTGGGGGCATCTCTGGGGTGTAGAGGGATCAGAGTGCTGGGGGGATATCTGGGGTGTAGAGGGGTCAGAGTGCTGGGGGATATCTGAGGTGTAGAGGGGTCAGAGTGCTTGGGGGAATCTCTGGGGTGTAGAGGGCTCAGAGTGCTGGGAGGAAACTGGGGTGTAGAGGGGTCAGAGTGTTGGGGGGATATCTGGGGTGTAGAGGGGTCAGAGTGCTAGGGGGATATGTGGGGTGAAGAGGGGTCAGAGTGATGGGGGCAGGGCTCAAGTCCTGCGGGAACCCGTGGGAACGGAGTTCCTGCACTTTTTTCACAGCAGGAAGTCAGTTCCCTTTGCAGGACTAGAGCAGCCGAGTCGCCCGAGACAATTCTTCACTAAGCGGCGATTCTCAGCTCGAGTCACTGTCAGGCGCAGGCGAACCTTAGTAATCCTTTATGTTACTGGCCGCTTCCTGTATATGGATTCATCAGGTAGTGTGCGGGTATCCCGTCACTTCCTCGATGCCGCAATGTCTCCTGGGAGCTTTTGTCATTGTTCCCAGGAGACATTGCGGAGGTCGGCCGCGAGTTATCGTGGGATTTAAAAAGAACTTGCTTCTACCGAACTTACACTACCCGATGAATCCATAAACAGGAAGCAGCCAGTAACATAAGGGATTACTAAGGTACAGTGGATCGAAAAAAAACATGCGGATTAGTAATTATGCATATTCTTTTGGTAGGGGAGTGGATCTTGGGTGGGAGTTCCCACACTTTTTTCCCCAGGACTTGACTCCTGGATGGGGGGATATCTGGGGTGTAGAGGGGCAGCCCAGTCTCAAGGACCAGCTGCTTTGGGGAAAGGGCAGGGGCCCCCCATGCAGCTGGGGCCCCTGGGCAGTGCCCAGGTGTGCCGTCTCATTAAGACAGCCCTGCTGCTGTGTGTCTCTCATAGTCTTTTTTAGCTGCCCTGATTGCTTTCTTACACTTCTTTTTGCATTTCTTATAGTGTTGAAATGCTGATAGTGAACCATCCACTTCATATTTTTTAAGGCCATTTTTTTCTCTTTAATAAAACTTTTTATGTTATGGTTTAGCCAACCAGGTTTGACCTTCGCTCTTCTATATTTATTGCTCATTGAAATGCACTGTCATTCCTTTGTTTAATATGTTCCTAAAGCATTCCCATTTTTCCTCCGTGTTCAATGTTTCTAGAATTTGGTCCCGATTGATGTCTTGTAGTATTGAGCGCAGTTCAGATGAGTTGGTTCGTTTGAAATTTATTGTTTTTGTACTACCCTCGTGCCTCCTTTTTTTATGATTTGTGCTACATGTGATCATCCTGTGTTTGCTAGATCCTCAGTTGTCACCTATTTCCACATCTGCGATCAGATTTAAATTGTTCGCAATTAATAGATCTAGTAATGCATTCTTTCTAGTCGGGGAATCCACCAATTGGGACATAAGGTTGTCCTGTAAGACATTTACAAAGTGACGGGCCTTCAATGAGTGGGCTGTCCCCTTTGCCCAGTCAATATCGGGATAGTTGAAGTCCCCCATTATGATGACATTTCCTTGCCTCGCTGCCATTTCTAATTGTGATAGGAGGTCCAGCTTATCCTCCTCCTTCAGGTTGTAGGGCCTGTAACATACCTCCACTATTAATTTCCCACTTACTTCTTCCATTTGAAGTTTCACCCACACAGATTCCACCTCCCCATGGCCCCATTTACAATATCACTCCTCTCTTCCACCCTAAATCATTCTTAAAGCGGAGTTCCAGCCTTTTACTGTTTATTAAAAGTCAGCAGCTACAAAAAGTATAGCTGCTGACTCTTAATAAACAGACACTTACCTTTTCCACGGTCCAGTGATGCGGCCACACGGAGCGTCGCTCCTCTCCTCGGTGCCTCCATTCACACTGTGGGCACCCGGACGTGACAGCTTTGGGCTTCACAGCTTGGCGCACACTGCGCATGCGCGAGTCGCTCTGCGCTCCCCGAATGGACAGGTGATCTCCTGGGACCTGTCACATGTCCCAGATAATTGCCTAGAGGGAGGGGCCGCCTAGGGGCAGAGAAGGAGTCACCTAGGCGGTCCCTAGGTGGAAGTAGAAAGTGGGACAGGAAGTCCCACTCCTACCGAAGCCCCCCTCCCACCCAAAAGGAGTGTTTAAAGCGGTTCCACTTTTGGATGGAATTCTGCTTTAATATATAGACACACCTCTCCCCCTCTTCTACCCTCCCTGTCTTTCTGATAAGAGGAATAGCCCCTGGATATTTGCCAGGCAGTTGTCAAACCAAGTTTATGTTATTCCCACAAAGTCGAAATCCTCCTTGTGTAATAGCAGCTCCAGTTCCTCCATTTTGTTAGCTAGACTCCTGCCTCCACTATTACTCTCTGTATTTTAATCACTGCTGGCTATCCCTTCCTCTGAGCTCTTTCCCTCAACACCTAGTTTAAAAGCCCCCTGTCACCAGGGCAAGTAGAAGCGTGAATCTCCCTAACAGGGACACAGACATCAGCAAAAACCTAACTATACAGGAAGCCATAAGAGTGCTACAGCAATAGTCCAAGAGTCCAAAGTAAGGCTTTATTAAGTTAATGAAAGAGAGCCAATGTATTTGGGGGGTTTGGCCCCCCCTCCATCCTTTCATCAGGATTTTTGTATTGGATTATTTAAAATGTGGCTGGACTCGACTCAATTGCAATAATAGTTGTAAATATGTGAAGTGAGATTCTGCCGCTATCAGGTTATGTAATGCGTCAGGTTTGGAAGTGAGATGGAAATCTCTCCATTTGGGACATAGTCAGGGGGAAAAGTGAGGATTATAACTTCTAGCAGTGTGTTTGTTGGTGCCTGTGTTTTCCTGACAACCATAGCCGCCAACGGTCCCAGATTCTGCAGGACATTTCTGAGATTTTGCACATTGCCTGCATCCTCCATGCCTTGCATGATGCTGATGCAGAGCTCTGTTGTGTTTCAGTGCCCAGCACGAAAATAATGGCAGCACTGATTGGCAGAGTGATCTCCCACCCAACAGGGATAGTATAGTTCTATAGGCCTAATGTCATTTGGTTAGAAGTAGCAGTGCTTTTGCTCAGATTAGTAACCACTGAACACCCATAAAGGGTGATTTTTTATTACTGCCATTGAACACCTGATAGAGCTTAATTTACTAACATTTTCCCTTGTATATCCCCAGACCCTAGTTTGTTTAAAACATAGCAAAGCAAAGGGGGAAAGGTGACACGCTACAAGCAATACACAGTGAAGAACCTCCCACATTATTGGCCACCCCCCCACACACAAATGGTTTATAAATGGTATTTTTTGATCGATATACCACATTTTTCAAATGAAAACACACCAAAAACATTAGGTTTTTCATGCTCCTCTTTTTATTCACTTAATATAAAAAACGTTTTTTTTCTTTTAAGAATGCATTGTAGCACAATATACAATACTTTAACATACTTTGTGTGAAACTTTGTCAAAATAAGATCCTACACCTGGAACAATGCAGTGTCAACAGACATACAGACCCATACGCCATGCACAAGTTAGTGCACTTACTCCGGACACAAGGGACGGGTCACTAATCGGACCAAAACTTCAAACATTGCACAAGCCGAGACCGATATAAGTTCTCAGAATGCATACATTTTTTTTTTTTTTTTCAATAAAAAAAAAAATTACACAAGCAAAATATTGACGTTTAGTAAAAATATTCATAGAACAACAAATTTCTCTGTAATTCTAACTAAAATAGTTTAGGGTTTGTGATATTTTGTACAGGAGCGATAGTGATGCACTCAAGACCAGGTCTCCTGTCCCTGTCACCATTGAGGAAATAAAAGTTCCATGTGGGCCTTGTAGTTCCTCAATGTCGGCAGGGATCCCTGGTCCCATAGCACAATGAATATTCATTCTCCGTAAGTGCTAGACCTGGATTTAGTATGTCTTTTGGGAGTCACTGTTCAGGCAAACATTTCTAATAAAAACAAATTTTACAAGAAAAAAAAATCCAACTCTGATGTAGAGTTTTTCCTTTTCTTCTTAACCATCAACACCACCAGTGACAGGCAATGTTAATTTATATAAATTAATAAGTTAGAAAACAGTACATTATTTACATAATAATAATTATAATAATAATAATACACTGTTATAAACAGTAAAAGTACGTGTCAGGACTTGAGGCAGTGCAAGATAAAAACAATGGTTTGGCTTTATAGATGACAAGGGGAAGTATTGGAAAAAACAAAAAAAAACATGCAGAACGTGGTCATACACATTACAACACACACCGCCTTTCCGATCGTCATATGTAGTGGATGCACGTTAGGGGAAAAAAAAAAGGCTACCTCTTTAATAGATTGTGCGGAAGAGATTCTACAGAAAGCAACAATCTTAACACATATCTTTGTATCAAGCCAAAAAACGTGAAATGACTTTGGGTGCATGGAGAGAATGGTGATGACCAGAGCCGGAAACGGTCTCTTATTTTTTTGATTCTGAATAATTGCGATAAAGTCACATATATTGCCACGATAAAGGAAGACTGCTTCTTTCCAGAAAGAATTAAAATATACAAGTTATTTTCTTGTTCGGTTTACACTAAGTATCGTGTAATTAATAGGCATTTCAGACAATGGAAGTTATACAAAAAAGGCACACACGTCCTCAGACAGTTGGACAGGGTTTAGACATAGATCTACCGAATAATAATAGTATTCATTTCTAGCCTCTAACTAGGTTTAGGTTTTATTCTTTTTATTATTTCACGGTAAAAAAAAAAAAAAAAATCTCTCAGTTTTGTGTCTTTACTTTGTACAGTTCTCCGATCATTCATGCTGTTTTCAAAACACGTCCACTGTGTTTACGTCTCACTTTTCCCCCTCCTGTAAAACAATGCCGAAGAGTAACGTACATTACTTGGTAGTTTCCTGAGCAATCTTTCAATTCGGCACCCTCAGCCACGACTCCACTGACGAGCAGCTGCAAAGATCTTGGCCATTCTCAACCAAGGCCAAAGATCAAGATTACATGCTTGTCAACAAAGACAACCTGCATGTGTTCTCCTGGGTTAAAAGTTCCCATTCAAACATGACCTATGTGTCCAGAGGTGATGTGTCGTCTGTCAGTATTTCTGCATCGCCTTCTGGAGAGTCCTCGATTCCCGGATCAACCATATGAAGAGTTTTTGTACTGCTATAGTAACTGATACAGTCCCCCTCTTTGTTGTGGCTTTCTGAATCTTCTTCTTCAAGAGTCAGCTCAAAATGGAACTTTTCTGAGACCCCCGGGCAGTCATTGTCCTGCTCATCCAAGAGAGGTGAAGGACTTTGAGGTATCATGCTTTGGTACCAGTTCCTATTGTCCTCCAATGTATCCAAAATATCCTGAGCATCAGGCTGGACCAAGTCTGCCCACGTTTCCCACAAAGGATGGACAATATAGTCGATGAAGCCAACCTATGGAAGAAAGACCAATTAGCTTTCTATATGCAACAACAGCAGAGAAAGGAAGGTTACAGCTTAACTCCAAGGAACTCCAAAAACAACTAAAAGCCTAAACATTTGACTTGATGTTCCATATACAGAAACACTTAGACTGGACAAGGGTAGGGCAGCTCTAATTAGATGTGCTGCAGTGTATATGTGCTGACATGCTAAAGGAGGAGAGGGGACAATGATGCCTCCATAAGTTTATTTCTGTCAATTAACTGTCCAGCCACAGGCTGGGGGATGATCTGGGCTCATGGCTCAAGGATTGGAGGGTATGACCACTTTTAAGGATGGCAGGTTGAGTGACCACTCATAATTCCTCAAAAGTTATTCATCGCTGGTCGAGTTTGAACTAATATTTGAATGTATTTCGAGGCACAGAGGAATAGTGTAAGACTAGTGGTGTAGTTCTCTAACAGCTACCCATCTCTGGTCTGGATTGGACCACTATATGACTGTACTTTAAGGCACAGAGGAATAGTGTAATGCCCCGTACACTTTGATCGGATTGCAGCAAAAGTCCAATGTGAGCTTTTGAACGGAAATTCCGACCGTGTGTATGCTCCATATGACTTTTGCTGTCGGAATTTCCGCCAACAAAAGATCGAGAACTGGTTCTCAAATTTTCCGATGGAAAAAATTCTGATGGGAAATTCTGATTGTCTGTGGCAATTCCGATGTGCAAAATTCCGAAGCATGCTCGGAAGCATTGAACTTAATTTTCTCGGCTCGTCGTAGTGGTGTATGTCACAGCATTCTTGACGGTGAGAACTTTTATGTGACCGTGTGTATGCAAAGCCAAGCTTGAGCGGAATTCCGTCGGAAAAAACATCCAAGGGTTTCCAACGGAAAATCCGATCGCATGTACGGGCCATTCGACTGGTGGTGTAATTAGTCAACAGCTACCCATCTCTGGTGTAAATTGGCCTAATATTTAAATGTATTCTGAGTCATAGAGAAATAGTGTAAGATAGGTGGACAGTATACCAGTGAAGGAACATACCTGTGATTTTTCCACAGAAGCTGTGTGCTTGTCACACATTGGACTGATCTCCATGCCTCGTTCTCTCTCTTTGTCTCCCTGCTGGAAGAACTCCTCCATGATTCTGTCCGTCCACTGCCGGTAGAGCTCCAGAGATTTTGTTGGATTGCTTAAATCTGCGCAGTGCACCATATTCCTGAGAACCTGCAAGAAAGAACACCTTAAGTTTAGTAACAGATCTCAACATTCTGTTCCACATCAGTCTAACAAGAATTGTAGTAAACTTCCAAACACCAGCCTATGTTTTCTGGACTTTTTAATTTCCTTGAAGTCTACTTGTTTGTGTTTTGTAACGTTAAGATAAATTTACATCACTCTCTGAAGAAAAAGATTTGCCAATAACGTCTTAGGCTGGCAGTCTCTGGGTTGCACTGGCTGAATGGCTTATTGTCAACTAATCCTGCTGTTGTGATTTATGAAATCCTGGGATAATTTCTGGTCCTGTTCTAGGAGGAAACGTCTCTCTGTAGATCCAAATCTGCTTGTCGCCACAGAAGATCTTCTAAAAGAGTTTGATCCGCTCGCTACCTATGTCATATTTCAGAGCCTCCTTACCCTAATGACCATTAAATACACATTAGCAAAGAAGACTTTGTTTGTGTTACCCAAATTAATCAAATCCTTTTTCGTTTTTCAAGAATGTAAGGGATAATCTGATTGGTTGCTAAGTATACCACATACAGTGTTTTTTTCCAGACATTATTGTAAATAAAGACCATTGACTTAAAAACTATGTATAGCCCAAACAGTTGTTTTGTTTTCAATGAAATATTGAAGGATTACAACCCCTCTCATGTTTTTATTGCTGTCTATGCCCATGTTCTGTAGATTCACCTTCTCTATTTGCTCTGGTAAGCACTGCCACCAGTTCAGATAATGATTAGAAGTCAAAAATATTATAATTGTCACAGGACAGAAATGTAGGATAAATCTTTTAATGGGGACACCTTTTTTGGGACAACTTTCTAAGAAGTGAATTTTGTCTCACTTCCTATTGTAGCTCTGAAGTAGGAGGTGATGGGAAATTTCCAGAATGATGCATAGACCACAGAAGTAAAATAAGAGACGTTTTAATCCTACTCTGTCCAAAACTATAAAGAAATGTTTTTGTTATAAGTGAAAAAGCTTTAAAAAGCTACATTATTTGGAAAAAAAACCTAAGCTCTATATTCCTATTTATATTCCCACATTCCTTGGAATGCTCTCTGTCCTCCTCCTGTTCTCCATAATCTAAAATAATCTTAAAATCAGGTGGAGCCACAGCAAATGTGCAGACAGGAAAAGCCCCACTAATCAATCCAAGAGATATATTAAACAGCAAAATGATTTTATGCTGCCAAAAATGAATGTTTCAATACATCAGGGCGCTGGGATCAGGGTATTGGAGGAATAAAAGAAACAGGAGAATACTAGGACTCAATAGTTGTATTTATGAATTTACCTGTATGCGGTCAGTGTAGTTGTCTAACAGAAGAACACCAGAACTGGTAACCTTCTTGGTTTCTACCATCGTCTTCAGATCGGCCAGCAGACTCATGTGTTTGGACATGTCTGTGGCAAGCACCTATAAAGAAGCAATAAAATGAATAAAAAATTGTCTAACCAAGTCCTGGTCAAATAATTGCATGATAAGGACTGCCTTTGGATAATGCCCTAGTTTGAAATCTAGTATTTTATAAAATATTAAAATCATAGCATGTCTACAGAATTCGAGGAAGCTGAAAACATATGTCATCTCCCCACCACTTTTTACCAGTCAAATATGCCCCCACCACTTCTAGCTTATCATGTCCTCCCCACCACTTCCAACGATCTTATCTGGCCCTCCACTTCTATTCCATCATATCCTCCCCACGCCACTTCTAGCCTGTCTCATCCTTCCAACCACTTCTAGCTCATCTGAACCTTCAACACCCTCAACAATTATGATCTCAAAGATTCTTACCATGTCAATGACCATTTTCCTGAGTGATTGCCTCTGCTTCTTGGTAAGGTTCTGAAAAATGTCACAATTTTCCTCCTGCAGCAACTTAAAGCCCACAGCCAGGTGGTGATTCTCCAGGACAGACTCGTCATTATACATAAGTGCAAGTTCGGAATCTGGAAATTAAATTGTTCTTTAGTGATCTTTTTTTTTTTAAATACATATTTAAAAACCATTTATCACAGTGAATCATGATCCTTTGCCTATGAAAATTTCCCTCTGCCATCAGAGTAAAACAAATTAAAAACAGAAGCAACTACAGTATCTTATAGGGACGCTGTAATTAACATGGCCCTAATGGGCATAATAAGGGACCTAATCTGCCTATAACTAAGCCGTAAATTGATTACTCTTTTTGGAGATGTCTCCCAAAGATGACTGTCATCAACATGGGTACCCGCCAGACAGGACAGTTAGTATAGCTGTATGTTAACAGCATACGTCAGTGTTTTGTAGCAGGACTAAAACTGCTTTATCATCTTAAATACATGAAAACACATCTGGGTTGGGTATCTGTGTTTTCTCACTTCTCTAGACAAGACACTTAACGGTCACCACAATCAAGTGAGACTTACTTGTATTGATTAGGAATTGATTGGAGACTCCTGGATGGTCTACGTCATGAATGGCAGCTGCAAAAATTGCGGCAAGGACTTCTAGGTCGGTAAAGACAGCCTAGAAAATAATATTTTTTCATAAAAACCTGTTTCAGAGCAAAACTTTCTACATTTGTGTATTATTAGGGCTGCAAGATAACAAAAAATAATAATAAAAGTAGTTCATGCCTAGCCAAAAGTAACCCAAACCACTGTCAAAAATAGATCACAGGGCGAAGACGTTCACCACATTCACCTGTTAACCCCAAACAAAGGCAGACAGATGTCTCACTGTGCATTAGTCTCAGTGAGACACATGCCCGTCTATGGTGGGCCGATGGTTTTTCAGTGGATGATTGGTGGACAACTGGTGCAATGGCACAAGCGCCAAGTTTATGCTAACAAGGAATTATGGGAAAGGATCAGTGGGAGCAAAAGTGGTGGTTTAGCAGCTTTATCCTTCTTTAGGGCAGTCCCACTGAAACTGTAGTGATGTCTATCAATTGACTAACATGAACCATTGACCCATATTTATTTGGTATATTCACTACTAATAGAAGCCTGCTTGATCTTTCTATCAGCCTGTAAAGTGCTGCCTTTGTCTCTGCTAGTGATATTCACCCTTCTATCTGTCCTGGTAGCTAGAGTCCCTGAAATTGAAAGCGATTAAAAATATAAAATGTTGTCACTAGAACAGAAAAAGAAGGGAAATCATTCAAGGAGGACACTTGTTTCGGTTAAAACATTTGCTTTGGAAACATTTCCTCTCACTTCCTTCTGTGTCAACGGACAGGGAGTGAAGAAAAATTGCCCCCATGGGACACAGATGGTAAAAAAAAAAAAACTGACAGGATTACCCTTTCCCTACTTGATGCAAAATGTAACATGTTTTGGATTTAGATAAACTTTAATTATATATCTTTAAACTTTAACATTACGTATAAAAAATAAAACTGCCCAGAGTTTCCCTGTTGCCCACCCTATTCCCTCCAAGGTTTTCCTATTACTTACATCCAGAGCTGGAGTGGAAAGGAGCACATGAGTGGACTGTGTGACATCAGCAGCATGAAGGCTGTTATGATAGGCGACGTCCGAGTGGTAGTGATCTTCTAAGGTCATCGTGTAGGTGATTAGTGTGTCTGTGGGAATTTTAAACGTCTTCAGCAGATCTCTCTCCTATGTAGTAAAATAGGTAATAGATTTTAGCTTACTAAAACCATTAAAAAAAAAATCTTTCAGAACATAATTAAAAGAAAAAATACATTTAGTATTTGATACTGACCTGGAATATAGCATACATGATGCAGGTAAGTGGTCTACTGCAAGAATAGCCTGCAACCTTGAAGATGTTAAGTCCCCATTTGTTCAGATCATCCAATTCCTAAAAAATGAATGAATACGAATTAACAAAATGCAGAAAGAGAATTGAGCGTAGTTTTATATACAGATGAACTAAAGCTGAACCTCGTGCAAACAATGAAATACATTCGGTATGTGAGAGCTTATTCTGTCTGTTAAGTTCTATGATTTTGTCCCAGTGCTGGCCTATTGCATGAGTCATGCCTCGTACACAGGACCGGGATTCCCGACTGGAAAAGATCCGTCTGAAATCCCGGGGGTAACCCACTCGGTAACTCTTCCCCTGTACACACGAGAGGATTTCCCATCTGAGGAGAGCTTTGGTCGGGAATCCCGTCCATGTGTATGCTCCATCGCAGTTTTTCCCATAGAAAAACTGACAAAAACTGCCGGGAAAAAGTTAGCCGGGAATCCTGGTGGGGAAAAAAAAGAGCAGGTTCTCTTTTTTTGTCTGGCGGTTTTTGGGCAGTTTTCCCGTCGGAAAAACTGCGAAGAGCATACACACGGCCAGGATTCCCGGCCAAAATCTCTATTCGCAGTTTTCCTGTCGGGAAACGCGGCCATCTGTATGAGGCTTTGGGGCAATGCAGCTTGTGGTAAAGCCTGATCAAACAGATGTTCTACCCATGAGAGGGTGCCTTTACGATAACGATAAGAGCAGAATGGTTTCTCCATGTTGCTTGAGGTGACTGTAGCCATATTAGTGCACTAACATACAATTTTATAGAACAAGCTTTCGGGGTATATCCCCTTCTTTAAGGTCCAAGCAGTACTAACCCAACTAGTTAAATTATTCCTGCTTGGACCTTGAAGAAGGGGTAATACCGCAAAAGCTTGTCCTGAAAAATTGTGTGTGCTAGTGCAAATAAAAAAACTATCACGGATAGTATTCAATTGTTTCTGTCCATGTTTACAAAGCACTATTTATGACCCAATGTCATCTGTTTCCTGGAGCTTGGAGGAACATGTATACATCTCCCTGGGTGGCCTCCTGTCAAGTCTTAAAATGTTACCAAAGTGGCAAGTGGTCTGGTTGAGCTCAGCTGTCACTCAGCATCACTCCCCAGTCTTAAGCCTTATATTTTTCCATCTGTGTAAGGTCATTGATGACCGTAATAATCTAAAACACAAAATCCATTCGTACTTTAGACAGCATGTCTTCGTGTTCCGTCTTGACTCCAAACCGGGACATGCTGGTGTTGTTGAGGCTGGAACTATGCATCAACTTCTTTACGCCACTAATCTGCGTCATTAACTGATGCCGCTTCTTCTTCTCACGGTCTTTCTGTGTTGGGGAAGGGATCTCCACATCATTCTGCTTGTCTGTGAAAAAAAACCGCATATATTTATGTCATGAAACTATTTGCAAAAACAAGGATAAAACGTGACATATTTTGATACCTGGACGGAACAAAATATAGTCAAAATTTAAAAAAATGTAATATTTCCATTATTTCCATTTGTTATCCTTAAGGGTTACAATATTCCCAGTTTTACAATTCTTGTAAACCGTAATTAAATATTTTACCTACCCTTTCTCATACTGTATATTCAAAAATTGATATAAATGGAGTTTTCAGTGACTTATAGGAACTACAGACAAAATATTTGCCTTATCTGTCAATTTCATTGGTATGCCAGTAAGTACTGGTCCAGACGGATTGGGCAAAGAGTCATTAACCAAACCCATCCATTCTTCAATGGCAGGAACAACGTATATGTTTGTAAAATATTTTTTCGTCTAGTGCAGGGGTCTCAAAACTTTTCAAACCAAGGGCCAGTTGATTGTCCTTCAGCCTTAAGGAGGACCGGATTGTGGCTAGCGGGGGCAGAAAATGTCCTGAGCCCAGCATCAATGGTGGTCAGTAAGAGGAATAGTAGTGACCCTATTAGTAAGAGGAATAGTATCCCATCATTGGTAAGGTATCAGTGGAAGAAATAGTGCCCCCTTGTTGGTGTTAGTGGGAGGGATAGTGCTCCAAGGGTCGAATAGAGGCTAGAAAAGGGACACATCTGGCCCTTGGGCCGCAGTTTAAAGACCCTTGGTCTAGTGTATTTGGGGGTCTTGGACAAACCTCTTGGATTACAGTACCACTTTTGCATAGAAGGCTTTACTTCACACATCTGTTCAAATTGGCAGTTTTTTGCCCAATCACAAGAAAATTTAGCCAAGCACCTGATGCAAAAATAGCAACGCCTTCATTAAGGCAACAAAGGAAGCATGTGTTCTCAAAATCTGGAGTACTCTTATAATAAATAAAAGCATACAGAAAAAAATCCCATTATTTTGCAACCCAGATGCTCAAATTTTGATGCAAATTATGCTTCTACATTGGAGTTAATATGGTAGTGTTTGTTGGCTATAAAAGCTTTAAAAACCCTCCTAGGCCTTCTGTGAATGATATTTTATGCTATAAGGTAGTATTAACATGGCATTGAGTTAAAACATCCATGCATGCACTGCATTAGAGCTCAGATTTTTTAGGGCAGAATCCATTTAGTTCTGATAAAAGTAGGTTATTCTGTCTTCCCAGCACCTCCTCCTGATCGTTTTTCCTCAAGCCTCAGACATGCGCCTGCTATCCTCGGCCTAATTAAAGCTCCTGCACAATGGAAAATAATTGAGGCGAAGTGCAGCTGTGTCTGGAGTGGGGTGTAGGATAATACAGGCAGCTATTATTCACTTGCGCCATCAGTTTGACACTAATAGGTGTTTCCCTGTGGGCTGCCGCATCCACTGGGAGAATTGACGAGCAGCTTCTGTCTGGAATCTCCTCCTGGAAGTGTGAAACCTTCAGTCATTTCCACACAAAAGAGGCGATTCCCACCAAATCGCCCCTTTGTCAGTTTCCTAGGCAAGTTCACTATTTTTTTTCTCCATACAAGTATGTGAATTTAATCTAAATCATACACAGACTTAGAAAAATATGTACAATCAGGGCTTTTTTTCAGGGGGAACTTGGGGGAACTCAGTTCCACCACCTCTGGCTCAGACTCTTTGGTGCCTGCTCACCACAATCACTTGTAAACACAGAAGTCTGCTTTATGTGTTTACAAGTGACAGCTCTGCACTCTGTGTGTAACCCCCTGAACTCTGCACTCTGTATGTAATGCAATCCTGGTATTTAATACCCCTTTAAGACCCTTCTACTGTTTTTGAAATCTGAACGGGGTCGTGGTTGAGTTCCTGCACCTATTTTCTGAGAAAAAAAGCTCTGTGTACAATGCAGAAAGATACCCACTTTTAGCTTTGCCTAGAATTATAAACATGCATCCAGTGGAGCTGTGGTGCCTCAGGAAAATATCTTAAAGAGGTATTATCTATGTCAAAGTAGATCAATGAGGGTATTTTTTAGGCACTTTCTGTTATGGGGGGACAACCCTCTCCCAGTTGTACTCCGATGTTGTCATCCTCTCACATGATTGAGACTACAAGCTGTAGGCGGTGACACTTTTCTTAGATATGGTCATGCTAAAACAGGTGCAACTAAACATGAAGTGGCTGTGAATTGTTTTATATCTGTTTGTGTTGCCCTTGGCAATCAGTCATACTCTCTTTTATAACTCTATACACAGCTGATAATGTGAAGAATCTCATTGGTTAATGTGGATAATAAGAACAGTCCCTCCTGGTAGTTTCATCAGTTGGTGGCTATGGGTGGCACATGCAGTCTCTCCTTATACTTCCTTCCTTAAATTGGTTGCTATGAGTGACAAGAGAAGTCCAGCCAAATACATCCATCAATTGGTTGCTATGAGCAACAAGGGTTTTTTCCAGATGCTTCCAACAATAAGACCTAAAAGTGCAGGGGATTCCCTGCATGGCAAATGCCATTGGATTTGTCACTATTTTAAGGGCCTCTTGTAACACGAATGGATGTTAATCCATTATCCACCTCAAATATATAGCTTATATAGTACTTGTCTTTCATACACAGCAGATGCAGCCATTTTATAGGGAGATCCCTTTGCCAACCAATAGAGTCACTAGAAACATGTGACATATTTGTTCATGGTGGTGGCTTGGTTTTATGAAGTGTTAGGCAGACCACAAGCTGGATACCACACTGTTGTTCCTAATTTCAAATGGGATGATAGGCTGTATTTTATATATTATCGGTCAGAGCTAAAAGGAGGCCAATTTGGTGATGTTTCTGAGTGTGCAGTCTGTGAACCGGACACAAGGTTGTCTAGGACACTGGGTGGTGAACACATGGTTGTCTAGGACACAAGGTGGATGCAAGGTAGTCTAGAGCACAAGGTGGACATAAAGTTATCTAGGACACAGGGTGGACTCAAGGTTGTCTAGAACACAAGGTGCACGCAAGGTTATCTAGGACCTAGAGTGGATGCAACATTGTCTAGAGCACAAGGTGGACATAAAGTTGTCTAGGACACAGGGTGGACTCAATGTTGTCTAGGACACAAGGTGGACACAAGGTTATCTAGGACCCAGAGTGGATGCAAGGTTGTCTAGAGCACAAGGTGGACATAAAGTTGTCTAGGACACAGGGTGAACTCAAGGTTGTCTAGAACTCAAGGTGGCAATAGGGAATAAATGTGTCCATTTGCCAAAAGGCCAACCATATGGTTTATTCTGTAGCAGAAGACATGATTGAAGATCCTTTTATTGGCACCACATGTTCCAGAATAGTAATTTGGCACCATCGTTGCCATATTTTCCAAAATAGTAATTTTTAGGTCATTGAATGAGTTTTTCTACCATGCAGATAAGGCTGTTGCATAACATGGGCCCTCTTGCAACTCTAATTAGCTATGTTGCTAGCTTTTTATACATGTATTTACACCCTCCAGCAGAGGTGTTTAAGCTTGGCAATTTACTAGAACCTACTGCCTACAGTGAAATTCAAAATGCACAGAGCCTAAGTAATCTATTTTGCTTCAGATAAATGCATACGCAAATTTCTTCTGAATATGAATATAAAAATGGCCTACTAAAGGGGATGGAGTGCTTCAGTCTACTGGTGGTAAAGCATGATTTTGGGTCCTATCAGGGTGCTACTGGAACAGCTGCTATTCTACAGACCCTGACACCCTGAAGTTTTGTGTCATTGCCCACTCAAAACTACAGAGCAAACAAGAGATGCTTATTTTGTATAACGGGAGGCACAGCTTTTTTCTTGGTTCAGTGCGAAGTTGCAGCCATACACACACACACACGCGTGTCCAATTTTTTTTTTTAATTCTCAGGCTGTAAATTTTTCTTTTAATCACGGCAAGGGTTGCTGTTATGTTAATCGGTCAGTTTCAATGCAAATGGTGCTCGGGGGGGTTGTTGCTTAAAAACATTATTGCTTTATCCATTCTTTAATTGCCTAATAACTGTCGGCACACGTCTGCTGCCCAGAACAAACGCGTCTTCAAAGGGAGTTCCCGAGGAATTCCATCGGAAAACAAACAGGCGCACCTGCCTGCAGCCATGTAATAACGGTCATTTAACAAGAGCTGTGTCAACTCAGCAAAGGATTGTGGGTATGCAGCAAATCAAAGCGTCCTTACCCAAGAATGTGCTGGAGATATATTCAGACACCTGATTGCCCGATCTGCTCATCTCCGAGAGGTGGGTCAGCTCCCGATTCAGCATCCTCTTGAACTGTTAAAAAAAACAAAAAAAAACATTTAAACCCAGGCCCTCCATATGTTTATATCGGTATAAAACGGAATTTCATTTTTTTTTTTCGTGCGTTAAATAGGTTATCAGGGTCCAGATCTCCATTAAAGAGTCAATTTGCATTAATAATCATTGAGGCACGTTTTTTAACATTGACACAAGGTAACGTTCATCAAAGCTTATTTTCTACAGAATAAACTTCTCAATGGCTTTGTATCAGAGGATTAGCAAAACGAAGAAGCATCACGTGAGCTTGATAATGTTATATCATAAAAAAAAGATTGCAATACAAATCCCCCTTTGCTATGCACAATCACATAACATCACTTAGTTAAGATGACCCGATTTCAATTATCACCTGCGGGCCCTACAGTCCTCTGTTGAAGCATACTGCTTCCAAAACGCATCAACAGCACAAATCCGAAATGGACGACAAGGCAAAAAAAAAAAACCCAAATGCTCGGTCCGTTAATCCTCATAAAAAATACACCACGCTAAACTGCTTCATGGATACACAAAAATAAAAGGTCTAGAATGCACATGACCTTGTTTTTACAAAACTTCATCCTCCCTAAGCCTGCAACACAAATTGAGTCCATGCAAAAGAATAAAAATAGATGATCACAATAACGCAGGTGCTCCAAATTTTTTGAAAAAACCCACCTTGATGTAGCCCCAAGAGACGGACAGTAAATAATTAGCTTCAGGCATTTTGGAATATTCCCCAGAATGGAAAACAGATCTTTCTCAAATCCAGATGTCATACAAAGGAATTCCTGATGGATTTAAGGGAATCCTGGGGTTGCGTTCATGGATCAGCCGCTGGGACACAATCCTAAGACTCTGAATGGTATCGTCACGAAGAGAAGAGAGCCCCTCGATTTCATGGTAGCCGAGCACAAACTGTGGGCAGGGACAGCACAAAGAAGGCACAGGCAGCTGTCCAAGTGCAAGCCCTTAGTGCCCATAAGCACGACTGGATCTAGTGGGGGCTTCTCCGCTTCACATTAGTCGTGCTCAGCTGAGCAAGCTGCTGAAGTGACAATTATTCGGCGTTGGTGGGGGGGAGGGGGGGCTGTCAGTCTTGGTGCACCATCTCTCTCCGAACAGGGAGAAGATTAAGATGGTGGAAGCCCCTGCATAATTGAATACAGCATAGCCACCCCCGGAGGTGGCACATATCTGCTTGGCATTTAACCCTTGCTGCCGTGGCCCCACGAAATGCCATCTTTAATAAAATCAAGGGATTATTATTATTATTCTCTATTAATTGGAGAGTCAAGATTAGTGGAAATAAAAAAAAGGATTTTTCTTTTTCCTGCAGCTCTATTACTAAGATAAACACAAAAGAGCCAAATGCCAAAAAAATATGAAATTATATAATGCAATCAGATTTTTAGGATATAATTGGCATGAGAATTATTTCTGCCTGTGTTTTATTTGCAGAATATTTTTACGTGGTTTTGGATTTTCTCCAGCGGTCTGCATTTTTCGGAAAATTAGTTAACATTCATGCTTATTAATCAAGGCTATGCAAAGGGCAGTGATAACGTACAAAAGAAATGGTAACCCATAGCAAGCAATACTCGTCTTACTCCAGCACAGGAGTAATCTGGTTGGTTGCAGCATATTAATACTTTTCTGCATGAGGGCATGCACAATTTTGGTATTAAAAAAAAAAAAATTATATATATATATATATATATATATATATATATATATATATATATATAATTTCAACATTCTTGCCATCTTCCTAACAATATATATTATAATATATATAATATATAATTTTATTGATATTGTCGGGGAAGATGGTACTGATGTAGAATTTGGGATACTTGCAGCTATTGTTTTTGGCCCTGTGTTAAATAATTCAGTTTCAGCTAGCTAGGGGGGTGACATCATCCCCGCGTGCCTCCCCCTCATCCTCCCTGATCTGCTCTATTCGTGGGAAACCTAGAGATGCAGTGTGCAAATCCGAGCAGCGAGCAGCTTCAGACATAGGCAGTTTAAGGAATATTCTGTTGTCATGGCAACTGCATCACATGGTCCTTCTGTACTGTACAGCTCCCTGTTTGGATTTAATCATTCATTAAATATGGTGTTCCTGCAAGAATTCTCACGGTGGGATCCCAAGGCATCCCCTTTATTATTAACCCTATAATCATCATTCTATACGTTGCACGTTTCGCTGGTTTATTAGCTGCGGATCACTGAGCTGTGGTGTCCCAAATTCTTCTTGGCGGCTGCATTGCTGACCCAGTTATTTTTTTTCTCTTAATACGTTGCAATGTATATTATAGGAATAGCTGGGAATTTTCCGTATAATCTCACTCCAACATTTATAACAATATGATGTCGCCCTCAGGTATGCTAATCTCGCTACCACTGTATCATGCTTTGTAATCAAGTATATTATTTACTTTATATACTCGAGTATAAGCCGACCCAAATATATGCCGAGGCACCTAATTTTACCACAAAAACTGGAAAAACGTATTGACTTGAATATAAGCCTAGGGTGTCCATCTGCATGCCTCACTGTGCCTCACTGTGTCCATGTGCATGCCTCACTGTGCCCATGCCTCACTGTGCCTCACTGTGTCCATGTGCATGCCTCACTATGCCCATGCCTCACTGTGCCTCACTGTGTCCATGTGCATGCCTCACTGTGCCCATGCCTCACTAGAAAACAAAAGTTTAACATGGGAGTATATAGAAGGGGTGCCCGGCTTTGCACACTTGTAGAGGAGAACTGGGGGTTCATGTGTGCCAAGTTTGTGGTCCTGGGGACCTACGGCCGGCCGGTACCGGGTCCCCAAATTTACCGGAGAAATTACAGTTTAACATGGGGGTCTATGGAAGGGGTGCCCGACTTTGAAAAACCGGTGCTCCCCGGCCGTAGGTCCCCTGGACAACAAGAGTGGGGCTATATGTGTGCCAAGTTTGGGGTCCAGGGGGCCTACGGCCGGCCAGTACCAGGTCCCCAAATTCCGGGAGATCAGGCGAGGGGGGCATTTCCAGCAACAAATAATGTGCTGAAAAACTCGGCATATACTCGAGTATATACGGTGCTTGCTAGCTTCAGGGACTGTCATAAATTATTATTTTTTAGTGCATAAATTAAGTCTTATGTAGCTTAAAATTTTGGTAGCTCATAATAACCTCATCAAATGTACTTGCGACTCAACAGTGCGTGAAACTCCACACCAGATGGTATTTAATTGCACAACACATCTATCTTCCCAATGTATAGCATACTCAGTGTAGGGGATTCCCTGATGTGGGATCATTTTTGTACATCAGTTTTTAGGGTGCTTCGTACCCTCAGGCAAGAAATTGTGTCCAAATTTGCCCAAATATTGGGTCAACCTTTACCCTATTTATTCCGGTTTGCCTTTTATTTGCTCCCCTGGCCCTCCAGCATGAAAGGCTCTTGAGAATTCAATTTGGTGCTGTTCCATGGCTTATAGCACTGAGTTGGCATTCTCATGTAGCCCCTTGGTCCCAAGCTATTTCGAGAATGGATTCCCTGAAGCTGATAGAAAGGACCTATCATACTTACTATGACTCGTGCACTCCTTTCATAACACTTGGGATTATTGGTCTTGAAATTGAGCAATAGTATGATATCAGACGATTAGTACCTTTAGTGCTCAATAATACTTCATATTCCCATCGCACATGTTCCTGGATAAGATCTCAAAGTTAGGGTGCTGCAGCAATAACCAGCTGGATACTGGTTCAAGTCACAAAGTAGATATTTGCCAGCACACCATGGATGAAAAAAAGTGGGGTCTCCTCCAGCCCCTCCCACCTCACAATCCTCACCAGTCAGTGGACCTCTAGTCTCTGCCCCCCAGCCATGCCATGAACTGAATGGGCTGCTTCAAAGTGGCTGAGTGGGAAGCCGTGGGCTCTAGGAACAGCCCAGCTGGGCAGACGCAAAAAGGCTGGGAGAGGGGTGGGGGCTTCAGGAACAGCCCAGGATTTGGTGACCCCTGGCAAATCATCATTTGACCCCCAAGGGGGTCCCAACCCCCGGGTTGAGAACCACTGCAATAAATAATCAGTTTGGACGCTGTCTTTAAGGGTGGCATTCTTCCTATTGGCCACAAATATAAGGAGCATTGTTCCTATTGAGCCCTGATGAATTGTTTTTAGTTAGGGTTCCTTAAAACATGAAAATTATTTTTGGGGTTCCTAAAGGTTGAGAAAGCCTGGC
The DNA here is from genome assembly GCA_029574335.1 of Rana kukunoris. Classification (NCBI taxonomy): domain Eukaryota; kingdom Metazoa; phylum Chordata; class Amphibia; order Anura; family Ranidae; genus Rana; species Rana kukunoris. Next base: position 213,392,497 of record CM056055.1, read on the forward strand.
CTAAGCACATACTTTTTTTTTTTGGCAACACACTTGGGCATTACTGCACACTATATTGCAGTTACATTGTGTGCATCAGGAAGCTCTTTAAAATAAATGGCCATGCACCAACACACACACATTAATTCACATTACCATAATGCATTCGTGTTGATAGACTCTTTTCCACCCTTGGAAGTTGAATCTCTGGGTGACCATATATGCAACACTCCCAATTATAGCTCTTAAGATCACCACCTCTATTCTGTTCAGCACTTTTTTTTATGAATGTTTTTTTTTTTCTTTATGTACAGTATAAAGGTAATTTTCCATTCCTCTCCCTGACACACATTACACGCTATACTGCACGTTTTTGTTTACATTCGTGGAGAATGGCAAGGATGAATAATTCCCTGCCCACCCAGCAACTGTGCATCTCTTTTCGGGAATCACACTGCCATTTGCTAGAGATGCCCGGAGGGAAAGGTCACAGTTTGTTGCTTGCAAGGATCAACGGGCAATTTTGTGTGAATTTTTTAATTCAATGAATTCTTGTCTAATTGAATATGACATAAACAGCAGGAAAAGCAGAAAACAAAAAAAAAAATGCAAAGAATATTTCTCTGATATTATAAACCTAATAAAAAAGGGGAGGTGATGGCTCAGCTAGGTGACCAATCAGATCTTGATTTTCCTGGTGCAGTATTGGAAATAAATCAAAGCTTCAGTGGGTGTCACAGGTAACATTTATTACCTAGTTTTTATAAGTGTGAGGATATAAAGGATCGGATACAAATTTAATTGATTGTGTAGGAAGGCTCTCACACTCTGTTAGGTCTACAGGAAATTGCACAGAGAATATACAATCAGATTGTTAATGTGCATGCATTAGTACTCGAAAAATTATATCTGTGCAAGACAGTACACTGCATTATTAAAGAAAGTGGAGCTGGTCTCCTGCAGCCTCTTTTAGTCACTTCTTATCTACATGTGCTCACTTCAGTGTCAGCTGCACATACTTGCTCTGGACTAACTGCCTGATAGTGACATTAATGGACCATGCCTGTGCAATGTGTGTCAACATAGTCGCTTGTAGCTACCATCAGGGGCTCACGTGACAGGGTGACAACCCTGGAGTACAATTAGGAGACAGCTGTCACAGGAGGTGCCTGAACAAGGACCTTCATAGCAGGATCAACAGGTTTTCTTGAATGAAAAGTTTATATTCAAAAAAATTGAAAACAACTTTTTAAATGACATCTAAAAAAAAACAACTCCAGACTATTAAAAAATAAAAATTATATATATATATATATATATATATATATCTGACTGCAAATCCCATCTCCTATTCAGCCCTCCCTGTAGTATCTCTTCTTCGACACAAGATGTCCTCAGTCCTCTGGACTGAATGACACCTCGTTTTATTTAATTCAGGTGATTAAGGACTTACTGTGAGTGCAGGGTGTCGTGGACCCACCCCATGAGAGAACAGGCCGCCCAGCACTCACAGTGTAATGATGTGGAGAGTGGCGCTGACATTATGTTAACACTGCTCTCTGTATCAAGGACTGCCGGTGATGAGGAGAAGGACCCAATGCATCACACAACCAAAGGACTTCTGTAAATGGTAGTAGTAAAAGTAAAAGTAGTAAACAAAAAAATGCACACAGAGGGTACAGTAGGGTGGGTTTAATAAGGAGCAGATGAAGCCCTGAATTGAGCTTTGACACACTAAACTTTAGATCTTAGTGACTGAAATTATATCTACTATAACCAAAGAAAACTTTTAGACAGGACAGTGCAGTCCTAAGTAGCTATGCCTCATATCTTTCAAAAAAGTTCCTTCTATATTTTGCAGGTCGTTAACAACCTACACATTCACGTACAGAAGAAGAAAAAAAATAAAAATAAACAGATGTAAAGCGTCCGTTTGATCTGGTACGGTTTTTGTGAAGCCCTGAGCCTAGATCCACACACTTTACATAATCACCGGCATTACTGACAGGAAGTGGTTGCCAGACTTTTCATTTTATGGTTTGTGTGGCTTTCTGATGACGTTAATCGTTTTCTGCAGAACTTTTGCAGAAGAAAGATGAATTTTCTAAATGGCAACGGATGACCTTCACTAAATGAGGACATGAAAATGAAAAGGATCCTTCCGCTCTGAATGGGGGGTTTTCAGTGTTCGGCGGGTGCTGGAGAGTTGTACCACCCAACATTTTCTTTTATCTCTTGTGGTTGGCCATGCTGGGTTCTCTGTGCATTTGTGGCACACCTGCCTATTGCTGCAAGTTTTTGCCTGAGCCCGAGGAACCAAGCCAGAAGGTAAAGTGGAGGTAGCTCTACAAAAGCTATATAGAAACCAGGGGGTATTTCAGCCCACCTATACCTAAAAATCACTTTTGGGTGGATTGATCCCTTAAAGCAGGTGTCTCAAACTGGCGGCCCTCCAATGCCTCAGTCCCATGAGGAATTGCAAGGCTGACAGTTACAAGCATGACTCCGACAGGCAGAGGCATGATGGGACTTGTAGTTTTGCAACAACTGGAGGGCCGCCAATTTGAGACCACTGCCTTAAAGTGACAAACCTCAAACTGCACATGATGCTCATTCACATCTGTGCATTGTAGTAATGTACTGTTTTAATGAGCATTATCAAAATGATCCTCATCTGCATACTAATTCCAGGTCAGATATGATTATTTTTTTAAAGTAATACATTAGATCATCAAGAGAGCCAGGCATCTAGACAATAAGAAGTTGGCGACAGTGGTAGCCTGCAGGTTTCTCTCAACACAGGTTACCTTCCTTGAAAAAGGTACTTAAAAACTCTCAGTAGGTCCAGAGTTCTAGGCAAATTAACATATGCAAATCTTGACTTTTTCTTTAAGAGTCAAGCCTAACCCCACCCCTGATTAACTGCTGATCTGTCCCACAGGCTAGCCAGGCGGCCCATCACGTTGAGAGGCCAGTAGGGAGGGGAAGGTCTTTCACTGGAAAAGTCAGGACTAGAACTTCAGCTTCTTGAATCTCTGGTGACCTCTGTTTACGTATTTTTCCAAAATACACTGGTCAAGGGCTGTGACAGAGCTAATTTAAACAGTATCCAACCTCAAGAACAAAAATGTAATATATGGCAGCTTTTCAATCCTTAGATGCGATGACTGCATTCGTTTTCTGTTTCCCTTCTTTTCATCTGGTGATCCTGTAACACTCTAAGGGTCCTAGGGTGACAGCGCTTACTTACTGTATTGTATCTATAGAGGAGCAGTGGTGCCACCCTTAAAAAACAATACAGCACATCTCTCAAATGTTCCTGATTTTGAGGGAATATCCCTGATAAGGAGCAATGTCCCTCTGTCCCTCATTCCTCCTCATTTGTCCCTCATTTTGGTCTGATCTATATAGATAGATTAAAAAATTCACTTTTTATCGATCAAAATGTGTTTTCCAGTGCTAAACCTTTCATCTGATTTCTAAAGTGCATTTGTAAATTCCAAAAGCCAATATAAAGGAATAGTAGTAATAAAATAAGCACTTGTGGGTTTAACCAATCTTGTTTTTTTTTTTTTTTACAATTCTCCTTTAAGGGGGCGTGGCAAGGGGTGTGTCCTATGCCTGCATACATTTGCTGATAGGTGTCCCTCATTCCCATCTCAAAAAGTTGGGACGTATGCATCTCCTCATCTCCATAACATGGGAAGAAGCTGTTCTGTAGTTCAGAGAGAGCTGGGAATAATGTATGTGATAAGACTGCACAAGAAGTTATCAGCTCACTTAATTTCTGTCAGGATCAACAGGATTTCACACTTTTTAAACTTACCGAAGAAAATACTTTCAATGGATGTATTTAACAGACCAAAGAGGAGCATATACATTCCTTGTTATGGCTTACAAAGAAAATCTACTCTTAGGAAATAGCATAGCGCCCCCACTAGGAAACTGCTGTCAGTGCACATAACTTGGCATTATATACTTTTTCTAGTGATATTTATGACTGTAGTTAACTTTCATAAAGCGGTGACCACTCTGACATTTTACTCTGGGCGTAAAAGGTTTTTGGATGAGACAGAAATTCTCTTCACACGTAATGAGGTTAATGTATTTGACACACGGCGTGGCAGATTATGCAAAGTTTCGCCAGACTCTACGCTTTCCCACACAGAACTGACTAACATCTTGAGATTCAGTACAAGTTTTTTCCCCCCCTCCTATACACAGCTGTTTGCCACTTGTAAAAGAATACAAAAAGGAAGTCTTCATACAGAGCCACTACCGGTGTAAGCAAAAATACCTGCAAAATAATCTACAGATAGAAGCCTAGAAGTCTCTTTATACATTGTACGAGAATCTAGATAGAAATGTACAATTTCCCCCCCCCCTTTGAGAAGCTATGCAAGTTTTGTTAGAAAAATTGGAGAAAAAAAAATGTAGACTGCAAGGCGTGGGGTCACAGACTACCAGGCAACATAGCCCTTATCTACACTAGACTTAAGAACTACAACTTGATTTCCGAACCTCAACTTGTTCAAGATTGGATAATAGAGGAGAAGCTTTTAGTTTTTTTTGCAGTAATAGAAAATGTGGGCCTAACCTACAGAGAGCTTATGTAAGCCAAATTCCCCTCACACACGATCGGATTTTCCGTCGGAAAAACCTTGGCTGGTATTTCCAACGGAATTCCGCTCAAGCTTGGCTTGCATACACACCGTCACACAAAGGTTCTCTGAATGCAGTGACGTACAACACTACGACAAGCCGAGAAAATTTACTTCAATGCTTCCGAGCATGCGTCAAATTGTTTCCGAGCATGTGTCGGAATTTTGCGTGTCGGATTTGCTACAGACGATCGGATTTTCCGATAGGAATTATTTTCCTTCGAAAAATTTGAGAACCAGCTCTCAATCTTTTGTTGGTGGAAATTTCCGAACAGCAAAAGTCTGATGGAGCATAATCACGGTCAGAATTTCCTTTCGAAATCTCACATCGGACTTTTTCTGATTGTGTGTACGGGGCATAACAGTCATATTATAATTTATCTGAACCTGCTGGGGAGCTTTGCTCCACAGCAGCAGACAGGCCAAGAATGGGCCAATTTAACAGTAGGGTTTATGAAAGGCCACACTAGAAGGAATATGTAAGACGGTGGCTGTGTTGGCAGTAAAAAAGGAAATTAAGTAGTTTGTTTTGATCTGGTGAAATACTTAATGGGCCTGTGTTCCTAAAAGGCTTTGTTATCTTAAAGACAAATCATATAGAAGCAGCTACTGTACAGTAATGGGAAGACTAAACAATTTGGCAGGAGTAGGAGGAAGAGTCACGTACAAGTGGGCAAAGTATCTTTGTTGGCAGTCAGATGGAACAAGGGATTCTGCTGAACTGTGCAAAGAGGCACATAGGCTGTTGGCTCAGGGCCCAAAACGATTGAGTGATAGACATTAGGTGGATCATCGTACGTGTGCTTTCACCATGCTGAAGGGACGTTAACGACAGCTTTGCCCCCTCTTGATGACAGAAGTGCCATGTCCCTATTGTTTCAAACAGAACTTCCTTTGTTTAGAACTTCTTGTGTCAATTAGCGGAGAAAAACGTACCCTGAGGGCCCGGGTCTCTTTACAAAGTAATCACCCTTTGTTGGGTATCGGTACCAATGTCACGTTGCCTTCTATTGTGTGTCCTGACAGTTTCCTGTTTGTTGAGGCCTTCTGAGCGTCACCATGTCTTCAGGAACAAGGTGGGCAAATGGTTTCACATTAACTGGAATTGTAAAAAGTTTATGCAAGAATTGAGAAAATATTTTGTCCCTGTTGTTCTAAAACTTGTGAGTCAGATCAGAGGGCAAATCCGGTGAAAACACATCTTTATAGGAACCACTAAACAGGGTCAATGAATTTAAAGTCTTGTGATGCCCCAACCCTGTATGATTTTATTATACAAGGAGGTTGGAGTGCTGCAACTGAAGAAATTACCTAATGACTTTTACAGTAATTAATTTATCATCTATAAAGTATATCTATAACCAGACCATACTTTGCATAGAGACATGGAAGGACTGAGACCCCTTATTTGTCATTTGTGTTCCACAGGTAAAATTTCCCTTCACTTCCTGTCCTGTACACCCAACAGGAAGTGAGAGGAAATCTCCTCTTAGACAGTTGTCACCTGGACAAGTGTCCCCGTTGGAAGATGCACCTTCTATCACTGTTCTGGTGACAAGTTGGAATTTTGGATATTCCCTCACTTTGGGTCCAGTTGAACAGTACAAAAAGAGAGTACATCTTCCCAAAGGGGACACAAACAACAACAGAAACCTGACAGTGGTTTTAAGACTTCCCCAATATATTCAAAACTAAAAAAAGTGTTGGCTTTAGACAGGGGTCTCCAAACTTCCTACGCAAAGGGCCAATTTACTGTCCTATGGGCTTTGGAAGAGGGGGGGGGGTGGACTGTGGCCAGTGGGAGTAGAAAATGCCCCAACGTCAGTGGGAGCAAGGCAATCATGTAGCACCTGTGGAGGAATAGTACCCCATTGTAGTTAAAGGAATAGTCCTCTATTGTCCGTATCTGTGAGAGGAACTGTTCTTTACAACACAAATCGATATGGGTGACAGCAGCCATGAGGTTTTAATGTCCACACACAATGAAGTTACATCTGCTTTCCTTCTGTCCGGTTTGTTGTGCCACATGATGGAAAACTAAACCGGTAGCTTGTTCAGTTTTATTTCTCTTTTCCTCGAAACTGGAGAAGCCAAACTTCAAGGTGGGCAAATGCCTTCACATTAACTGGAATTGTAAAAGGTTTATGCAAGAACTGAGAAAACATTTTGTCCCTGTTGTTCTAAAACTTGTAAGTCAGCTCGGAGGACAAATCTGGCGAAAACACATCTTTATAGGAACCACTATACAGGGTCAATGAATTTATGTCTTTTGATGCCCCAACCAGCCCACGCTGTATGGTTTATATCACACAAGGAGGCTGCTGTGATGCAACTGAAGAAATTACCTAATGACTTTTACAGTAATTCATTTATCATCTGTAAAGTATATCGATAACCAAACCATTTTCCCCCTACTTTGGATAAAGACATGGAAGGACTGAGACCCCTTTTTTTGCCATCTGCGTTCCACAGGTGAAATATCCCTTCACTTCCTGTCCTGTCCTGAAAGAAAATTTCCCCAGTGTGAGGGGAAATCTCCTCTTAGACAGTTGTCACCTGGACAAGTGTCCCTGTTGGAAGATGCACCTTCTATCACTGTTCTGGTGACAAGTTGAAATTTTTGGATGTTCCCTCGCTTTGAGTCCGGGTGAACAGGACAAAAAAAAAGAGTAAATCTTCCCAGTGGGGACACAGAAAACAACAGAAACCTAACAATGGTTTTAAGACTTCCCCAACATATTCAAAACTAAAAAAAGTTTTCTCCAAACTTCCTAAACAAAGGGCCAATTTACTGTCCTTTGGACTTTAGGGGGGGGGGGGGGGGGCGAACTGTGGCCAGTGGGAGTAGAAAATGCCCCAACGTCAGTGGGAGCAAGGAAATCATGTAGCACCTGTGGAGGAATAAGTACCCCATTGCTGATATTAGGTAAAGAAATAGCGCTCTGATGTCCGTATCTGTGGGAGAAAATGTTCTTTACAACACAAATCGATATGGGTGACAGGCCATAATGTAATTTTCCCCGTGGCTGGTGCTAATAAAGGCTGAGACAGCAGCCATTGCTTAGACAGCAGGTTTTCATGTCCACACACTCAATGCAGGTTACATCTGCTTTCCTTCTGTCCGGTTTGTTGTGCCACATGACGGAAAACTAAACCGGTAACTTGTTCAGTTTTACTTCTCTTTTCCTCGAAACTGGAGCAGCCGAACTTCTAATTAGTTCCTTATTACGATTTTTTGAAGTATGTTAAGGGAGTGCGGAGGAAGTAATTTACGCAGTTCCAACTATCTATTGTGTCCTCTGGATGCCTCCAGTTTCCTTCCTGACTACTTCAGTAGACAATGACATCCAGAGCGATAAAGTCATCACGGACCTTAGTCATATATTTTTTTTCTTTTTTATGAAGGGCGAGCAGCCGAACGTGCGGCGCCAGGAAATTTTAGTAACGGGGGAACAAATTGAAGGAAAAACATACAAAGCTGTTGACCGCTGTTAGCCCTGTAGAATCTGAATCTTCAGTAAAATCCACAAGCAGCTAGCCTTTCTTTAAGAAGAACAATGCATAAAATCCACAGAGGGCCAACAAGTTTCGGCCGCTAAACCTTACTTTTGGCATGACTAAGGCCTGATGGACGAAACGCGCTGGCCCTCTGTGTGGATTTTCAGATTTTTTTTTACTTAAATAAAGCAAAGGCTATCTGCTTTTGGCTTTTACCACAGTGCCAGCATTTTTCCAAGACATAGGGGGGTGATTTACTAAAACTGGACATTGCAAAACCTGGTGTAGTTCTGCAGAGAAACCAATCAGCTTCCTGATTTTATTGTCAAAGCTTGATTGAACATGCTGAAGTTTGAAGCTACCATGCACAGCTGCACCAGATTTTGCACTCCAGTTTTAGGAATGTGTGACATGGCAATCCCAGGGGGAAGCGCGGGTACGTATAGAATTGTCGCCTAGGCCTAGCTTAGCCTAGCCTAGCAGCACTATAATTTAACAATAATAATAACGTGTTTTCCCAGTTCTGTATTGAAGGGGAACTATAAGAGAACAGGGTCATGTAATGGGTGAAGGTCTGCTTTATCGCAGCTCTGTATTATTATTTTTTTAATGCAATGTAGAGCAGAGCTCAGACTGGGGGAGGGACAAGAAGCGTGCTGATAGGAGGACATAGGGGTCAATTCACAAAGCTTTATTTTCAGATTGCGAGTGTTATTTTAACGATTTTGCACGTTATTGAAGCTAGTTCAATTCACTAAACGATTTAACGCTCTGAAAAATCATCAAATAACGTTTCCCTACACAGAAACGATATTTTAAGGTGTGGATCCTTATTAAAGAGTCAAATCGTTATTTTAAAGATTCAAATCGTTATTTTAAAGATTCAAATCGTTATTTTAAAGATTCAAATCGTTAAATATGTACAGAAGTGCAATTCACAAAGATTTTTTTGACAGTTATCAATCGTTAAGCAATCGTTAAATTAACACCTCCCTCAGGGTGGCGTTATGACATTTCCCAGGCGATATTTTGTTGTTAGAGGAAGCTTTTGGCGATTTTTGTAGTGTAGTGTAGTGTTGGGCAAGCTAGAACCATGCTCTATTTAAACTTAAAATTATCCAGAGGTGAAGAAGAACATGTTAGAATGTTGTTTAGATTTATAAATGTGTATTCCGTTCACATACTATTTTGGATGACTTTTCTGAAACCCAGGTGATAGCTAAATTCCGATTATCATCTCCCATGATTTATTCTCTGTATGAGGAAATACACAAGGCTTTAGAAAAGCACACACTAGAAGTTATGCACATCACATGCTCAATCTCCATGTGTATTGCTTGTGTCTCTCTCTCTCTCTCTCTCTCTCTCTCTCTCTCTCTGCATCTGCTCTTTTCCACATGCAGCTGTTGTCCCCCCCTTCTGCTCCCAGAATGCATCTCTCCAGCATTATTTAACGATCTTAAGAGTTATTTTAACGTCCCAAATGTTAATAATAACGTCTGAGTAGTTAGAATAACGTTTGGATAAAGAGTCAGTTGAAAACCATAACGACTGTGTTAAATAACGATTATAGCTTTCGTGAATACCATGTTTGCTAGCGTTAAATAAGGAGTGCTAATTTAACACCTGAAGAAAACCAATAACGTTTCTCTTTGTGAATTGACCCCATAGTATAGTCACAGAGAGATGAGCTCACCAGTTTACTGCTTTTCCTTTCACTGTCCAGTCACCAGGACTGGTGCAAGAATTTTTGACACCCTAGGCGAAAACCTAATTTTACTGCCCCCATTGGCTACACCCCTGACTCCACCCCCTCCCCCTGCCCATGTAAACCCCACATTTTTTTAATGAAGTGCCCATCAATGCAGCCTCACCAGCACCCATCAATGCAGTCCACCAGTGCACATCAAATGTAGCCTCACCAGTGCCCATAAAATGTAGCCTCACCAGCACTCATCAATGCAGCCTCGCCAGTGCCCATCAATGCAGCCTGGCCAGTGCCCATCGAATGCAGCCTCCCCAGCGCCCATCAAATGCAGCCTACCAGTGAACATCAATGAATGTTTGCTTGCTTCCATTCAGTCAAGACACAGTCTTCCGCCGCACCTCCGACACTATGGGGTTCATTTACTAAAACTGGATGGTGCAAAATCTGGTGAAACTCTGAATGAAAACCAATCAGCTTTCAGGATTTATTGTCAAAGCTTCACTGAACAAGCTGAAGCTAGAAGCTGATTGGCTACCATGCACAGCTGCACCATATTCTGAATTCACCAGCTTTAGTAAATCTCCCCCTATATGCGAATGGAGCAGTGGCTGCCTGCTAATGCTGAGGCTTAGTTGCTTGCTGCAGAGAGTAGGAACACCAGTGGCCGGGCGCCCTAGGCAGCAGCGCGGGGGAAATAGGTCTCCTGCCTGCCAGACAAGACTGTGCTATGTGGCAGAGCTGTGTAAATCTCAGGGCTTCATGGACAAAGCATTTTGGCAGGGAAAACACCCTAACACAGTATATGTATTTGTGCATTTAGCTGTTTGCCTAGAATTCAATCGTCTTTAAATCTGAATCTTACTACAGCGATTCCTAACCTCTCTGTGGCATCTAAGGCTGCGGTGACTACAGATTCAGACTGCAGTAAATGTAATTATGTACAGTATTGGATTCCGTCGCCTGGCCATGTGTTTGGATTTGTATATGTAGCAGTTTTCGGTGTTATTTTACAAAGCTTTTGTTTTTACAGCTTCCATAATCTTCATACAAATCTGCAATTGTTGCCTCTATATACGGTATATATTGAATATTTGGACAGCTTTGAGTTATGGCGCTACGATGCGTGTATGCAAGCAGTTACCCAGAGTCCTCTGTGCTGCTCTGGATGCCGTTTCCTAATACCTTAGAATTTTTTTTTACATTTTATTATGTGTGCTATGTGATGCTCTTGGGGGAAAGGAAAAAAAAAGGTGAATATGAAGTGAGATTGTAAATATTTTCCCTAACATCCTGGCAAACACATTTTCCACATTCCTCCAGAAGCTAATTAACGGGAGTAAATCAGCTGAACAAACCCGTATTTATCCTGCAAGGAACATGTGCCGGCCTCCGCTTGGTGTCCCTGGAAATAAAATCCCGCAGACAGTTGCCAAGCTGTCATGTTACACTCTGAGTTATGTGTTTAAACTTTGCAGAGAGGCCGGGGATAAGGACCGCATTGAGGAACCTGGTAAAGGTGTCGCTGGCCTGGGCGCACTACGCAGACGCTCGGAAGTGTGAGCCGCGCGGCCTGACCCTACGCCTTGCTTTGCAGCGTTTTTTTTATTAACTCTTGTGTGCACTGGTGCCAGCATACAGTTATTATTCTAGGGAGTGGCATTATCTTTACCTAAAGGTCCCCCTTACAAAAAAATGTAAGAGTAAAGAAATATAAAGAGAGTTGTTTATAAAATCAAGTATAACTTAATTGTATGGTTTCAACACTTAATACAAGAAAATAATGCCACTTGATGTAAAGGACCGTTATCATCTTTCTGACTATTGGCTAATAGTCACCCTCTTCCACATTAGATTGTAGCGCCATCAGACTATTGGCTGAGGGTCACACTCTTCCTCATTCCTCATTAGATGGTGGCGCCATCAGACTATTGGCTGAGAGTCACCCTCTTCCACATTAGATGGTAGCGCCATCAGACTATTGGCTGAGAGTCACCCTCTTCCACATTAGATGGTAGCGCCATCAGACTATTGGCTGAGAGTCCCCCTCTTCCACATTAGATGGTAGTGCCATCAGACTATTGGCTGAGGGTCACATTCTTCCTCATTAGATGGTGGCACCATCAGACTATTGTCTGAGAGTCACCCTCTTCCACATTAGATGTGGGACCATCAGACTATTGGCCGAGAGTCACCCTTTTCCTCATTAGAAGATGGCGCCATCAGACTATTGGCTGAGGGTCACCCTCTTCCTCATTAGACGGTGGCGCCATCAGACTATTGGCTGAGAGCCACCCTCTTCCACAATAGATGGTGGCACCATCAGACTATTGGCTGAGGGTCATCCTCTTCCACATTAGATGGTGGTGCAATCAGACTATTGGCTGAGAGTCACCCTCTTCCCCATTAGATAGTGGCGCCATGAAACTATTGGCTGAGAGTCACCCTCTTCCCCATTAGATAGTGGCACCATCAAACTATTGGTTGAGAGTCACTCTCTTCCTCATTAGATAGTGGCGCCATCAGACTATTGTCCGAGAGTCACCCTCTTCCTCATTAGACGGTGGCACCATCAGACAATTGGCCATGAGTCACCCTTTTCCTCTTTAGATGTTGCTATCTTAGCGTCCAGTCAAAGCTGCAAATGGGGGGATTGCAGATAGATTTATTCAACTTCACCAAAGGTAAACTTTGACATAAACACAGGGGTCTCACCCTACTGTCACAGAGCTTCACTGGGTAAGCCCGCTTTCTTGGAACACCAATTGCTGAGCCATGTGAATATGCCAAAATTGTCTCAGATCCCCCCTCCCCACTCTATGCTCCCTTCCTTCTCTAAGGGAGTGAAAATGAATAGCACAGGACATAATTATGAGAACAGAAGCTGTTATGGGTTACCTTTGCCATTGTTCTTTGAGCTAAGCTACTGAAAACATCTGAAATAGTTAAAGACCTGGCTCTGTATACTTAGAAAAAAAAATCAGCTGCAGCTCTTAAACTTCTCCCCACACTTGAGGTCAAATCTAAGTTCCAGACTGTGAAATTGGACTATTCCCCAATTCACTACAGCCGACATCCAACCGGCTTCCCAAACAATCAATACCCTTGGGGTGTTTTATTTTCCATGTTGAAAGATTTCTGCATGAAATCTATGGAAAGTCTTGAAACAATTTGGCTAATCCCCTGCAGTCTGGATAGAGAGCAGAGGCTTTTGTTGTTGCAATTGTGGAGTTTTTTTTTTTTACCTAAGTCAGGAAGGAGACAGGAAACAAGAGTCACACTTTTAACAGCTGTGCCTTGCCCACACTGCTGCTGCCATGACGTAGTTTGGCTGGGGTAACATGGGGCCGGCGGCTCGGAGAGTGAAGAGGTCAGGAAGACGGGTCACATTTTACTGTGTTATTGGAGATAGTGGCTTCTACTGCTCCCGTTGGCTTTGCTCATTCCTCACTCTCTTCCTCTCATTCTTGCTGAAAACATCCTGTTTTTCAAATAGCCATCTAAAAGATTCCAAAAAATCGTCTGTTTCCACACTGTTCATGGCCTCCTGGTACTAGATTTCAAGGCCACTCAAATCGTGGACGATTCCCCAGACAATGTCCTTTACCAAGAACACACATTCCATTGTGCCAGGTGATATAAAAATGATGCATATTGTTTACTAATGTCTGAAGAGTTTAAGATAAATTAGAAGACATGCAAAAAAAAAATAAAAAATCTGAAAATGGAAGAAAAATTAAGGTTACATATTTCTGGTCACAGTCTTTAAAACAACTATTTGCCAAGACAAACCTAATCCCTTTCGCCACTCACAGACCAGCCTGTATCTTTCCCGATTCCCTGCAGTCAGTCCACTGCCAAGGCCCTGGAATTGACTCTTGCTCCACTGTAGTCCACCATCCAAATAACATACCGCACACTGAAGATGTTTAACTCCATACAAGGTTTATTGCAAGACAATACACTGCTCATTCCCACCCAAAGCCATGCCCCCAACATGTTTCACCCACAACAGGGCTTAATCATGGAGATCCCCATGATTAATCCCTGCTATGGGTGAAACATGTTGGGGGCAAGGCTTTGAATGGGCGTGAGCGGTGTATTGTCATTGCATTGAAAAGAGTTGAACGTCTTTGGTGTTCAGTTATTTGCCAAGCTGCAAATTTCAGTTTCTGTCCTGTCCAGTTTCTCAGTTTTTGCCCTTTCCAGAACATCATAGGCAATGTCAACATTTAGGCTAGCATCTGTAGATCTAGTATCCAAAACACACAAGAATCCAAGGACTAACTCAGTCACTACCTATAACTAAACTATCCCATGTGGTTGGACTGACCCTTCAACCTCCATCGTTCTGCTGAACCAGCTCAAGCCCCAGGAAGCCATGGCTTTAAACATCCAGTTTGTATACAATGGTCACTAATCTCAACAGTTTTCCTAACTGATACAGCTGCCTCAAACAGAGCCAGAATTCCACATCCATTTAATAATTCTTAGTTTTCTCTTTGTGGAACTCCACAAGATGTAACAAGCCCAAGTTATGACTATCATTTACAACAAATCTGGAATATCTGATTGCATTAATAGGACTTAGATAGGAAATTGAATTAATTCAGAAAAAAATATATTCATTTTGGTAAATTGTTCCTTGTACTTGGTTTGCAATGGGTTACTAAGTAGTTTAGTTGTTAAAAATGTGACATGATATGAAAGTTTGCAAGTGCACAGTCCATGCACAAGAAAACCAAACTTCATTGCATATACATAAACTCTAATAATGGACTTTGTCACTTTACATGTTACCAAGTGTGACCCTATTCTTGTATTTTGTGACCTATGAATATCCTACTTTAAAGGTGCAGCATCTTAGAAAGCAACATAATCATTTGATTGATGCAAAAATATCTTTTGTGCAGAAAAGATTACATTTTTTACTGGATATGAATAATCAAGACATTGGCAATTTGTTGTTGATTGTAAAGTACACATGTGACAAGAAGAAGACGAGGACATGTTTACAGCAAGAACGTGTTTCACATCCACTAACGCGGACTTGTAATTATCAGAACAGAAGTTCTATTTCTGCTTTTCTCTAGTTCTGCAAATTGTTTCCTGATTTTGCTTATTTAAAAAGTGGCTTACTACCATCTGCACAATTACTGAGCACCACCAACCTACAAGAGAACTCAAATTAAAACAGAACTCTAGGCAAACAGCTAACATACCACGTGGCACAATCCATAGACCTTTACCACTTTACCAAAAGAATTTGGACATTCTACACTGGTCTAAGGAAGTCCCCTCTGCAGATCCCATAACACAGGTCCCATCATAACATACAAAGACACACTGCAATTGTTCAGCAGCAGCTGGAAAATCAACAGCAACTTGGCCAGACAAGGCTCTACACACCCAGTCAATGTTCGAAAATTCTACAGACAAGCTAATTAGATGCATCCAGTGGGCAACAACAGTACTTCACTTAAGCTATAGACATAAGATAGCAAATGTCATGACAGTCCAACTGTTGACCATCTGCATGGACAAGTATACTCATTGTCTAAGTTTGCAGTGAAGGAGCATGTGCAGACACCGCCAATGGGAAAACAATCAGCTCATAAAACCCATACCAACTATTTGCCCCAGCCATGAACCTAGCACCCATTGCCCGATGTGGTCGAAATATGCCAGAGCGGGCAATGATGAGCTCATGTCTACAAAATCAGGCTCTATATTTTTATGAAGTTTCTTTGTTTGCATCAAGAATCAGCTGTTGTCAAGTTTACAACTCCCAGCATGCTCTGCAGAGTGGCCAATGTTAACTGGAGAGCCACACTGTTATATGAACAAGGGAAAGGCTTGGATTTGTAGTTCCAAGATTACTATTTTATCCATAATATGACCCCAAAAGACTTCCCTTCCTACAGTATCAAGAGTTTAGCAGCTAATAAGAGTTTTAGCTGTAAGAAGTTCATATGTGTCACGGTCATTCGCAACAATCAAAAATATTGCACAAACCGGAGACACAATCACACAAAATCGTCAGGGAAAAAGAAAATTCTACTAAAAGCAGAACGTAATGTAAAATGAATACACAGTAACTGATCTATCAGTTTCACCAAATCAAATTTTTATACCATGAAATGTTTGATTTCCAGAACCAACCTAAATTGTAAATACACTGCAACCCTCATCAGTAGTTGTATCCGCTTATTTATGTATGCATGCTAAAAGGGCAAAATACACATGATATACTTTGGCTCAAGTATTGTCCAAAATGAACTAACATTTATTGTACTGTTTTTTTTTAATCATGCCCCCTTTTGTTTTTTTGCAATCAAAGTTTATTGGAAGATAACATAGCATACAATTATGCCTCAACACTCTATGATTCAAACCGTACAGTTTTCCCATAATCTAATCAAGTTCATTGCCAGTTTAATTTTGTAAATCAAATATTAAATTATCATTTAAGGAAAGGCAGTAAACTGGATAATAATACATTGTAATTGTTTGAATTAAAATGAAATAATCTTGTAGCTAAATTCCTTCTGCCACATATGAGACCAGTGCAAGCGTTCACTCTGCAAAGTGCACCATGGATCTTGGACCTTGCCTGGTCCCACTCAATTTCAACCACATCCTATAAAAGGGTCCACAAATCGACCATGACACCTTCCACACAGTAAGTTTTAGGGCTTGTTTACATCATGGGGGTTATTTACGAAAGGCAAATCCACTTTGCACTATAAGTGCACTGCAAGTGCATTTGAAACTGCACTGAAAGTGAGCTTGGAAGTGCAGTCGCTGTAAATCTGAGGGGTGGATGTGAAATTAGGGGAAGCTCTGCTGATTTCATCATCCAATCATGTGCAAGCTAAAATGCTGTTTTTTAATATCCTTTCATGTCCACCTTGAATCTAAATCGACTGCACTTCCAAGTGCAATTTCAGGTAGGTTCTTTAGGTAAATAACCCCCCATGTCTATTAAGCTGTGTTTTTCTGCACATTACTACACATGTATGATGAGCAGGGCACATAGACAACAACTGTACACGCCATACATGTGTGGTATTCTGCAGAGAAATGCAGCTCAGCAGACATGGAGGTTATCTACTAAAACTGAAAAGTGCAAAATCTAGTGCAACTCTGCATAGAAGCCAATCAGCTTCCAGGTTTTATTGGCAAAGCTTCATTGAACAAGCTGAAAAAGAAGCTGATTGGCTACCATGCACAGCTGCACCAGATTCTGTGTGCATCAGTTTTATTATTATTTATTATTATTATTATTATTTTACAGGATTTATATAGCGCCAACAGTTTGCGCAGCACTTATATATATATATATATATATATATATATAAATCTACCCCCATGGTGAGAACAAGCCCTACTCAGAAGGATATTAGTAAGCACCCAGTGTGCAAAATGCATTAAGGTTACTTTGATGTCTGTAGGCGATCGCCTTTTGCTTGTTTAATAAACCCACCAATCATGCAAGATACCATGGTGAATTTGTTTATATTTAAAAAATCTGGTGCTGAAAGAAAAGATTAAGACTGTGTAGGACTATTGGAAGTAAAACAATATAATTTCGCTTTATGTTTTTAGAATGACAATACATGCTTTCTATTGTACAATTGCATTTGAAAGAAAATGGAAAAAAAACAAACAAAAACATAATAGTTCTAAATAGACAGAACATAGAAAACCTCATTAGCCATTTAGACAGTATATCAAGTATATCAATATTACAAAGTGATGCCTTCGTCCCATTGAATTATTGTAGAGAGAAGAGGGCCTATGGTGGACTATAATGGCATCATATGTGCAACTGATGGACAGTCGATATTTATTATTATATATACTATAATATAAATATTATAAATATCGACTGTCCATCAGTTGCACATATGATGCCATTATAGTCCACCATAAGCCTTCCTTCTCTCTACAATAGTATAACCTTTGAGTCGCTATCTGTTGCAGAACTAAAAGACTTAACAAATCCGGTGTCTGCTGAGAACTTGAAGTTTTTCAATGGCCACAGGTAAAGCTACTTAATTCCCGGGCCAGTAATATATAGTTAGTACTT
Source organism: Rana kukunoris (assembly GCA_029574335.1). Lineage (NCBI taxonomy): Eukaryota > Metazoa > Chordata > Amphibia > Anura > Ranidae > Rana > Rana kukunoris. Next base: position 213,410,432 of record CM056055.1, read on the forward strand.
GTTTAATGTCCTGAAAGCCTTTTACCGTCCCGGCTAAGCTTTCTCCAAAGAAGAACAGAGAAGGTTTGGAGTTTCGGTGATCCCCTTAACTTAAGTCCATTATTTGGGATAACCTAGATTCCTTCTTCAGGCTTTAAGAAATGTATAAAGAAGTATATAAAAAGGGATCTAGGACATCCTGAAAGCTTGAATGTCAATAAACGGGACCACCTTCTCTCCAAACCTTCTGCATTCTTCGTTGGATAAAACGTTGTAATTGGTTTTCAGGTCATTAAACAAGAACGTGATGACCAACTTTCTTTTTTCAACCCAAGTTTCAAACAAAAAAAAATGTGTTAGCCAACCAAAAAAAGCCTCTTCTCACCTTATTTGATGCCATTTCGCTGACCGATCTGTAGGTCTGAATGGTCTCCAGCTGATCCAAGCACCAGTCCAGCTCTTCCAATGTGTCCATGGCTAGTTTTTGGTAGGAGTCCTCTGCAAACAAGCACATTGACATGTAGTCAGGCTCCAGGCTCTGCATGGCGGGCTCAGGAGTGCCGCAGTTCAGACACACAGTGCTGTAAGAAGAGCAATGCTCCTTCATTATGGGCTGCCTGGGCTTCTGTTGCTGATCTGCCTTCCTCACTAGTGACTAGCACACTCCTGTCTCACTCCCAGCTCTGCCTGTTTTCTATCAGCTCTCTGCTGATGTCAGAAACTTCCTCTGTGCTAGGAGGAGGAACTAACCTGACAGGCTGATCTACATAGATCCTCCAGCACAGCTCTGCCATTCCTTAGAAGCTGCTTACACGACTTCTCAGTATTAATCAGATTCTGGTTGCGGCCGCAGGGTACGGTGAAGCAACGCAAAGCTTTTCCAACTTTCTCATACCTATTACACTATTTATCTGCTTGATAAAGGAGGCTCAGGAGAGTTTAGTCACAATGACTTACATACAAAATACAAAGGGGAAAAACACCTGAATTAAGAAATTGTGTTCAACTAATATTCCACTTTTTTTGCAAAAATAAAAACAATAAATTCACCCACACTGTTAAATAAAAAAATGTGCATTTTCATTTGAGCCTGCAAAGCATTGCAATTGCAATCAGTGGATCATCATGGGTGCAATGTTCCAGGTTTTGCCGACTATTCTTTGAGCCACAGGTCCATACCAAGGTATTGTTATTATGGAACTTGTGGTGGTATCGATGGACTACAAGTGATTGCACTGCCTTTGTGCTCGTTGAGAACTACAAGCAGGGCCGCCATCAGGGGGGTACAGGCATTACACCTGTAAGGGGCCCGGGGGTCCCCAGGGGCCCGGATGGGAACCACCCTAAAAAAAAAAAAAAAAAAAAAAAAATTTTTTTTTTTTTTTTTTTTTTTTTTTTTTAGGGGTCCGAAGGTCCCCAGGGGCCCGGAGGCCACCAAGGGCCCCAGATGGCAAGTCCTTTTTTTTTTATAAAAAAAAATATATTTTTTTTATAAAAAAATATATATTTTTTTTATAAAAAAATATATATTTTTTTTATAAAAAAATATATATTTTTAATATATTTTTCTTTTATTTTTTATTAAAGGGCCAATTTTTTTTCTTTTATTTTTTTAGAGGTCCAGAGGTCCCCAGGGGCCCGGAGGCCACCAGGGCCCCAGATGGCAAGCCTTTTTTTTTTATAAAAAAATATATTTTTATAAAAAAAATATATTTTTTTAATATATTTTTATTTTATTTTTTATTAAAGGGCCAATTTTTTTTGTTTTATTTTTTTAGAGGTCCGGAGGTCCACAGGGGCCCGGAGGCCCCCAGGGCACCGGATGGAAACCCCCCCTTTTTTTATTTATTTTCTATAAAAAATATATATATTTTTTAATATATTTTTATTTTATTTTTTTTTATTAAAGGGCCATTTTTTTAGGGGTCTAGGGTCCCGTAGGCCACCAGGGCCCCAGATGGCAACCCCCTATTTATTTATTTTTTTATAAAAAAATATATTTTTTTATAAAAAAAATATATTTTTTTAATATATTTTTATTTTATTTTTTATTAAAGGGCCAATTTTTTTTCTTTTATTTTTTTTATATTATTATTAAAGGGCCCAGAGGTCCCCAGGGCCCCCGGATGACAATCCTCCTTTTTTATATTTTTTTTTACTTTTTTATATTATTTTATTTCTTTTTTTTAATATATAGATGCATTTTTATTAAAGGGCTCAGAGGTCCCCAGGGCCCTATGTGTCAAACCCCCTTTTTTTATAATTGTATTTTTTATTTTTGTTTAATAAAAAATAAAAATATAAAAAAATATATAAAGGGCCCAGAGGTCCCCAGGGCCCTGGAAGGCAACCCCCTTGTTTTTTTTTATATATATATACAGTGCGGAAAATAAGTATTTGAACACCCTGCTATTTTGCAAGTTCTCCCACTTGGAAATCATGGAGGGGTCTGAAATTGTCATCGTAGGTGCATGTCCACTGTGAGAGACATAATCAAAAAAAAAATTCCAGAAATCACAATTTATGAATTTTTAACTATTTATTTGTATGATACAGCTGCAAAGAAGTATTTGAACACCTGAGAAAATCAATGTTAATATTTGGTACAGTAGCCTTTGTTTGCAATTACAGAGGTCAAATGTTTCTTGTAGTTTTTCACCAGGTTTGCACACACTGGAGGAGGGATTTTGGCCCACTCCTCCACACAGATCTTCTCTAGATCAGTCAGATCACCCTTTTAAAGGACACAGAGGTCCCCAGGGCCCCGGACGGCTACCCCCCTTTTTTATATATATTTGTCTTTATTTCTTCTTTTTCCAAAGAGCCCCCCGCTTCTCAATTCGCGGCAGCAGCCCCCCCCCCCCCGCTTCTCAATTTCATGCGGCAGCACCCCCCCCCCCCCCCCGGTTCTCTGCTCCAGGGGGCCCATGCCTGAAGCTGTGTAAGGGGCCCCAAAATTCCTGATGGCGGCCCTGACTACAAGCCCCTAAGCCTTATGTCGCGTACACACCATCACTTTTTGTGATGAAAAAAAACGACGTTTTATCTAATTTTAAAAAACGTCGATTTTCTGAAAATGCTCTAGCAAAGCGCGGTTACGTACACCACTTTTGACGGCACTCTGTTCCATTGAAGCTCCCGTCTCATAACTTGCTTCTGAGCATGCGCGGGTTTAAAAACATCATTTTAAACGTTGTTTTGCCCACACGCGATATTTTTTTATGACACAAAAAACGTCATTTTGAAAAACGGCACAAAAAATTCAAGCATGTTCGATTTTTTTTTGGTCGTTTTTCAGAAGACATAAAACAACGTTTTGCCCACACATGATCATTTTAAATGACGTTTTTTAAAACGTCGTTTTTTTCATCACAAAAAGTGATTGTGTGTACGCGGCATTATGTCATGAAAAAAAAAACTAAGTTTTTCTCGACGTTATTCTTGTCAAGCCTGCCTTGCCTACACACGATCGTGAAAAAAAAATGCTCTAGCAAAGCGCGGTGACTTACAACGCGTACGACGGCACTATAAAGGGGAAGTTCCATTCGGATGGCGCCACCCTTTGGGCTGCTTTTGCTGATTTCGTGTTAGTAAAAGACGGTTCGCGCTTTTCTGTCTTCGTGCTTTTCAGTCTGTTATGCCCTGTACACACGATCGGTTCATCGGACGAACCGATTGTGTGTGGGCCCCATTGTTTTTTTTTCCCATCGGTGGAAAAAAATAGAACCTGTTTTAACATTTTCTAAGGCGGCCTACACACAACCGGTTTCCTCGGCAGAATCCAGCAAGAAACCCGATGGGAGACGTATTCTGCCGAGAAAACCGGTCGTGTGTACACTTTTCGCCGAGAAACCCGTCAAGCAAAAAAGAGAGCATGTTCTCTATTTCCTCGTTGGGCAAAGGGAAAATTTGGCTCGACGAGTTTTTTGACTGCCGAACTAGGAACTCGACGGGGAAAACGATGTGTTTTGCCCGACGAGTTTCTCGGTCGTGTGTACGCCGCCTTATGGTTACAAAACCGATAGGAAAAAACGACCGTCTGTGGGGAAATCCATCGGCGAAAAATCCACGCATGCTCTGAATCAAGTCGACGCATGCTCGGAAGCGCTGAACTTAATTTTTCTCTGCGCGTCGTTGTGTTGTACGTCACCGCGTTGGACACGATTGGATTTTTAACCGATGGTGTGTAGGCAAGACTGATGAAAATCTGCTTCATCGGATATATGATAAAAAAATCCATCGGTTCGTTTTCATCGGATGAAACAATTTGTGTATGTGGCATTACAGCGTGATGAATGTGCTATCTCTATTCCAAACACTAGTTTTATCAGAACGAGCACTCCCATCTCATAACTTGCTTCTGAGCATGCGCGGGTTTTTCATGTTGTTAAAGCCTACACATGACCGTTTTTTTTTTTATGTGAAAAACGACGACGTGAAAAACAACGAGAAAAATTAGAGCATGTTCTAAATCAAATAGCAATTTTTCACGTCGAGAAAAAATGCTCTGGAGCCCACACATGATGGTTTTTAATGACCAATTTAAAAAATAAAAATGTTCTCGTCATGAAAAACGGTCGTGTGTATGCGGCTTTAGTGTCAGATGGGACTTGTAGTCTCTCCATTCACATACCTCCCAACTTTTTGAGATGGGAATGAGGGACACCTATCAGCAAAAGTATGCAAACATAGGACACACCCCTTGCCACTCCCCCCTAATGGAGAATTGTACAAATAAAGCAAGATTGGTTAAACCCAAAGGTGCTTCTTTTTTTACAACTACTATTCCTTTATATTGGCATTTAAAATTTACAAATGCAGCAATTTAGAAATCAGATGACAGATTTAGCACTGGAAAAAACTTTTTGATAGATAAAAATTGCATTTTATATACAACTATATAGATCAGATCAAAATGAGGAACACATGAGGGACAGAGGGACATTGCTCCAAATCAGGGACAGTCCCTCTAAATCAGGGACAGTTGGGAGCTATGCATTCATAGGTCTCTGTGAATGGATGATGCGGCCGCGCAGGCACAACAATACACAACTGCGCCAAATTAAAAAATGACAGGAGCCTGCGGGGAGAAGAACCTCCTGGATTCTGTAAGGGATGGGGAGCAAAGGGCTATGACCGTGTTTCTTTTTACACTTTAAGCCAACGTTCATATCGATGTCAAATTGCATGCCAAATCGCAGACTATTGGCGGCAAAAGCACTGTCCCAATCAGTGCGACGCCAACTTTGCGACACCACACCAAATTCGAAAAGTAGTTGCACTCCTTTTGGCGACTTTGGCGGCGATTTCAAAATAAATCTGTGCATGAACCCACACAAATGTCTTTAAAATCGCCCCCTACCTCGCACTGAAATGCAGGTTTGAAATCGCGCGAGTTCAGCTGATCTCGCACAATTTCAAACCCGCGTTCAGTGTGAACGTACTCCAAGGCCTCATGCACACTGGACGTTTTTACAGCAGATGTTTATGGCTTCAGGTGTTTTTTTTCTGCAGCCAGTATACCCCCCCATCATGTTATCCTATGGGGTTGATTTACTAAAACTAAAGAGTGCAAAACCTGGTGCACGAATAGACTTCTGTATGTAAATTAGGAAAGTTTAACCACTTAACCACTTAAGGACTGCCTAACGCCGATATACGTCGGCAGAATGGCACGGCTGGGCACAATCATGTACCTGTACCGAAGCTCCGTGACCACGTCACCTGCGGACCCGATCGCCGCTGAAGTCCCCGCGATCGAACACAGGAGCAGAAGAACGGGGAGATGTGAGTGTAAACACACCTTCCCCGTTCTTCACTGTGGCAGTGTCATTGATCGTCTGTTCCCTGATATAGGGAAAGGCGATCAATGACGTCACACATCCAGCCCCGCCCCCCTACAGTTAGAAACACATATGAGGTCACACTTAACCCCGTCAGTGACCCCTAGTGGTTAACTCCCAAACTGCAATTGTCATTTTCACAGTAATCAATGCATTTTTATAGCACTTTTTGCTGTGAAAAAGACAATGATCCCAAAAATGTGTCAAAATTGTCTGATGTGTCCGCCATAATGTCGCAGTCACGAAAAAAATCACTGATCGCCGCCATTAGTAGTAAAAAAACAAATATTAATAAAAATGCAATAAAACTATTATTTTGTATATTTATATATATATTTATATATTTTTTAAAATATTTTTATTTTATTTTTACTATTTTGTAAACGCTATATATTTTTTATACCAAAAATAGGTAGAAGAATACGTATCGTCCTAAACGGAAAAAAAAATGTTTTTATATATATATTTTTGGGGATATTTATTATAGTAAAAAGTAAAAAATATTCAATTTTTTTCAAAAGTGTCGCTCTATTTTTTTTTATAGCGCAAAAAATAAAAACAGCAGAGGTGATCAAATACCACCAAAAGAAAGCTCTTTTTTTGTGGGGAAAAAAGGAAGCCACGTCAGTTAAAGCGACGCAGTGGCAAATCGCAAAAAGGGGCCTTGTCCTTTACCTGCATATTGGTCCGGGTCTTAAGTGGTTAAACACTAAACCATTTTTTGACATTTGTTGTTTTCATGTTAAAATCATTTTTTTCTTTGCTAAAAAATTACTTAGAACCATTATTTAATTTTTGTAGAGACCCTAGAGAATAAAATGGTGGTTGTTTTATGTCACACTTTATTTGCGCAGCGGTCTTTCAAATGCAATTTTTTTGGAACAAATTACTTTAATGATTTTTTTGTGAAAGATTTAAAAAAAATTGTGATTCTCATTTTGGCCAGAATCGTGCAGCTCCAACCCAATGCTTTTTTTTCATGTTTTTTGCAGAAATGCAGGACATTATTTTTAATGTGGGTTCACATCAATGCGATTTGGTTCGCATGTGCCGCACTATATAAGTTTTCATTCATTCATTCATTTGTGCCTTTGCGTTTTTTGGAAAGGGTCGGGGACTTTTTGAAATGCCAAACGGTGCTTTTTTTCTTTTGCTTTTTTTTTTTCCCAATAGACTTCAGTGGAGAAGCTGCAGAAAAGCATGTAGTGCGTTTTTTTTACCACATTTTTACCGCAATTTTGCCATGATTTGCACTTTTTTTTTTACACTGATAAAAATTCAGCTGGATCAGCAGGGAGTAGCCAAATTTCGATCAGTGTGTGGCAGTCCCCACTTGACAGAAGTCAATCATTTAATCGACTGTCAGCCTGAGTTCACTAGCGGATACAGACATTGCATGTGATTCGCACCCGCACTGCAGTGCCGATCGTATGCTATGTCTGTGCAATCCGAGTTCAGCTAAACAGTTGTATGGCTGAACTCGCATTGGATTCGCACAAAAAAGGTGCAGGGACTTTTTTTTCCCCAGCACTGGAATGGGATCGTACGAGTCTATTACTGTGCGAATTCTCACGCCGATCTGTGATCCGATCTGCAAGTGTCATTAACATTGTATTGACACACTGGAATTGCGCTGGTTCCCGCATCGCTTCAGTGTGAACCTAAACTCACAGAGAAATGTTAAAAAAAAATCTCGATCAACAGCTGCAGTCAATCTGTGTATTCTGACAGTAGGTGGCGGAGACAAGACCAGTCACCCTGCACAAGGAAAGAGAGCCGCAGTGACCGATCTTTATCACAGGAAGACAAAGGGGTTGATTTAGGACAGTGCAAAATCTGGTGCAGCTGTGCATGGTAGCCAATCAGCTTGTTCAGTTAACCTTTGAGAATCAAACCTGGAAGCTGATTGGTTTCTATGCAGAGAAAAAAATGGAAAAAAAAAAAAGAAATAAAATGTGCTACACCAGATTTCGTACTCTCCACTTTTAGTAAATCAACCGCAAAGTCTCACACTGGATAACTGCACAGATCTGGAAGAAATACACAAAACACACCAAGATTTAAGAATACACACGACAACAGCTTTAACCGTTTGCCGACCAGCCGCCGTCATACTGTGGCAGGTTGGCAAGGCTGCGCGAATGGCCTTGGGTGTATGTCGGCCGCTTTAAGAGCGATAGGGGGCGCGACGCCAGAGCCGATGCTCGTGGCGCGACAGCCCTCCTTAGAGAGCCAGTAATGTTAACAGACAGATCCCTGTTCTGACAGGGGAGTAGAGAGAGATCTGCGTTTCCTAGTGATCAGGAACAGCGATCTCTCTACTCCTCCAGGCAGTCCCCTCCCCCCACAGTTAAAAAAACACCTCCCTAGAGAACACTTATCCCCCTTGATCGCCCCCTAGTGTGAAATCTAGCGTATACACTTACGACACAAGTCATATTGTAATTGAATGTTATTAAAAATTACCATTCCTTTTCAAACTGCAGCCGCTGTAATTCTCTGTAAAATGCAATATGGCTACCTGCACAGAGCACCCCCCCCCCCCCAGGTATGTCATTTCCTGCTTGTGTGATTGGCATACTGATTTTCCCAGAAGTCTGCACTAAGCAGGCCTGGATTGGCCGTAGGTCATACTGGGCATATGCCTGGTGGGCCGCATGTCACGTCTTCCCCCAGTGTAACTTGCAGGGGGTCCAGAAATGTTAGGGGGGTGTCTGTGTAACAAACTGTGGCATGCTGTGTAATGTAAAGGGGTCCAGAGGTGCAGTGTTATGTAATGTAAAGGGGTCCAGAGGTGCAGGGTGCTGTGTAATGTAAAAGGGTCCATAGGTGCGGTACTGTGTAATGTAAAGGGGTCCAGAGGTGCAGGGTGCTGTGTAATATAAAGGGGTCCAGAGGTGCAGGGTGCTGTGTAATGTAAAGGGGTCCAGAGGTGCAGGGTGCTGTGTAATGTAAAGGGGTCCAGAGGTGTGGTGCTGTGTAATGTAAAGGGGTCCAGAGGTGCAGGGTGCTGTGTAATGTAAAGGGGTCCAGAGGTGCAGGGTGATGTGTAATGTAAAGGGGTCCAGAGGTGCAGGGCGCTGTGTAATGTAAAGGGGTCCAGTGGTCCAGGGTGCTGTGTAATGTAAAGGGGTCCAGAGGTGCAGGGTGCTGTGTAATGTAAAGGGGTCCAGAGGTACGGTGCTGTGTAATGTAAAGGGGTCCAGAGGTGCAGGGTGCTGTGTAATGTAAAGGGGTCCAGAGGTGCAGGGTGCTGTGTAATGTAAAGGGGTCCAGAGGTGCAGGGTGCTGTGTAATGTAAAGGGGTCCAGAGGTGCGGTGCTGTGTAATGTAAAGGGGTGCAGTGTGCTGTGTAATGTAAAGGGGTCCAGAGGTGCAAGGTGCTGTGTAATGTAAAGGGGTCCAGAGGTACAAGGTGCTGGACCCCCACATCCCATCATTAACCGCCGCCGCAAAGCGGGTTTCTGCACAGATGTCAATGTAAATCGCAGCCGGAAATCGCAAAAAAAGTAGTACAGAAATTACTTTTTGAAATCTGTGCGGTGCCGCAGATGTGGCGTTGCACCGCTTAGCACGGTGCCATTGGTGGCAAATGCCGCCAATTTGAAATGTGATTGCATGTCAAATCGCACCAATGAGAACCAGGGCTGAAAGACAGAGATCCACGCCTAGCCCTGCTGCAACACGTGATACGGCCTGATTTACGTTTGGGAAGGGGCGTAGAACGTGGAGCTTATGTATATGGAGAGAGTGATGCAAAGGGGGTTTCATATTCACACGTCTCAGATCACATGACAAGAGCGGACGTGCCGCCAGAACTGTCACCTCCGAGTTAATAACTGATTACTGTCGGGTCCTCTGTCTTCCATGCCCGCAGCTGCTCTGCCAATGTTTAACATTTACACAGTGATTATAAAGGAGAATATTCCACTCCTCCGTGCAGCCAGATATCTGATTTACTAGTATTTATAATAGCAACAAAGTGTCGTAATGTGCTTATTTCTAATTCATTACATCGTTACTGCATCCTGCTCCTGACTCCACTATGTGATGATAATAAAACAGTTTAGCCTGTCGTCCTTTTGGACTGTACACATGATCAGAAAATCAGATGTAAAATACCGCTTTCAAAGTGATTGTACGATTATCTGATGGTTAGTACACAGTTTTCGACAGCCGTTCACGACAATTCATGCAAATTATCCAATGGGACAAGTACGAAAAAAGTTCTCGGACGATTCCAGATCTTACAATTTTCGTTCAATCAGTACAGTTGACATTTGAAAATACAATACAAACACATGACATCACTTCCAAATTTGTATTCTGTCGTGCGAGAATTTTCGTAACTTTCGTAAACTCTTCATTTTCGATAGAAGACTAGCATGCAAAAAAAAAAAAAAAACGGATGATCATTTGACCGATAATCTCAAGCCACGTACACGCGATCGGTCCAACCCGATGAGAATGGTCCGACGGACCGTTTACATCGGGTCACCGCTGAAGTGGCCTGATGGTCTGATGTGCATACACACCATCAGTTCAAAAACCGATCGGGTCAGAACGCGGTGACGTAAAACACGACGTGCTGAAAAAACGAAGTTCAATGCTTCCAAGCATGCGTTGACTTGATTCTGAGCATGCGGGGGTTTTTGGACTGATGCTTTTGCGTACTAAGGATCGGTTTGGACCGATGGTCAGGCGTCCATCAGTCCAAATTTAAAGCAAGCTTTAAAACTTTGGTCCAAAGTTTTTAAAGTATATACCGTATATACTCGAGTATAAGCCGAGTTTTTCAGCACATTTTTTTTGTGCTGAAAATGCCCCCCTCGGCTTTTGGGGGCCCGGTACCGGCCGGCCGTAGGCCCCCTGGCTACACACTTGAAGTATCACTCTTCCTCTATAAGTGTGCAAAGTTTGTTGTCTGGGGGACCTACAGCCGGGGAGCACCGATTTTTCAAACCCGGGGCACCCCTTCCATGGACTCCCATGTTAAACGGTCATTTCTCCAGTGAATTTGGGACCCGGTACTGGCCAGTCGTAGGTCCCCTGGACCCAGAACTTGGCACAGAAGTATCCCCATTTATCCTCTAAATGTTTGTTGTCTGGGGGACCTAAGGCTGGGGTGCACCCCTTCCATAAACTCCCATGTTAAACATCAGCCTAGTCATGGGCACAGTGAGGCATGCACATGGACACAGTGAGGCATGCACATGGACACAGTGAGGCATGCACATGGACACAGTGAGGCATGCACATGGACACAGTGAGGCATGCAGATGGGGATACCCTAGGCTTATACTCGAGTTAATACGTTTTCCCAGTTTTTTGTGGTAAAATTAGGTGCCTCGGCTTATACTCGAGTATATACGGTATGTGAACCCTCAACTTGTAAATCAACCCATTCAGTTTAAAATAGAAAACAAAGTCAAATCATTTGTATAGATATATAAACCCCCCCCCCCCTTTTTTGTAAGTGATCACATTCTCTCTGTTCTCAGCTGCAAAAGAGCTGGAGGAGGAAAAAAGCAGCAGCACACTGGTGTTCTCAGTAAATGGCTGTGCAGGGGGGTTGTGTCAAGGACAAGTTTGATCATTGGAGGAGAGCAGGCTGAGTTCTCAGTATGCCGAGAAAACTGACCGCTCTGTGCTCACGTGTTTAGTGTGGTCAGTTTTTAATAGGAGAGCAGAGGGACTTGCAGGAACACCACATAAATTTCACATAAAGGAAGCGATACAAAGAGAAGAGGAGACTTTCTCATACAAGTACATGCTACAGAAGCCACATATCAGGAATATGAAATGTTGGATTTACATATTCTTTAAAGAGGAACTCCAGCTAATCTCCCCATTTTTTATTTTTTTTTGGCCCCGCTTAGTTGATGGCGGTATCTGCACATTTCAGATACTCAACCATCCAGTGGATTCAGCGAGATCATCTCATGCCCGACCAACGCTCCGTCCCACATCGCCATGTTCTCGCTGACGTCATCGAGAGGCCCGTCGGCTCTTCCGGGTTCAGGCCTCTCGATGATTCACTGATAGGCTCGCCCCCCTCCTCCTGTTCTTCAATAAAAATGTGATGCCTCCTGGCATATGTGATGTACATATCCAGGAAGGTACAGCGGGCAGCATGCGCGTCATTTGCCTAAGGCATGCCCTATTCCTGTAGAGGAAGTGAGGAGGGGTGGAGAGGCCAGGATCATCCAGGGGAGGCTGAAGGTCCGCTTTATGGAATAAGGTCCCTTTCACATGGGCTGCACCGGTTCCATTCTGCCGGGAATCCGTGAACAGATCTCCTGCTGAATGGGACGGAAATGATCCATTACGGACATTCCCTCTTCAATATGTGTCCTGTTTAAAGCGGATGTCCGCTCAAAAAAAAATATTAAAAGTCAGCAGCAACAAATACTGCAGCTGCTGACTTTTAATATTAGGACACTTACCTGTCCTGGAGTCCAGCGGCATCCGCAGCACAGGACGAGCGATCGCTCGTCACCCTGCTGCTCCCCCCTCCATCCACGGAGAGGGAACCAGGAAGTGAAGCGCTCCGGCTTCACTGCCCGGTTCCCTACGGCGCATGCAGGAGTCGCGCTGCGCCCGCCGATTGGCTCCCGCTGTGTGCTGGGAGCGGAGTGTTCCCAGCACACAACAGGGGGCGGACTGGATGTCAGAAAATATCCATCTTTTGCCCGAGACGTGTGGCTGGAAGTGGGTGCAAATACCTGTCTTTAGACAGGTATCTGCACCCTCCTCCCCCCTGAAAGGTGTCAAATGTGACACCGGAGGGCGGGAGGGTGCCAATCAGCACGACTTCACTTTAGGGTGGAGCTCCGCTTTAACGTTATCACTGACAGTGAAAGAAAATCCCAAACTTTGGGTTGTCACAATTACAGGAATAGAGGAAAAACCTTCCAAGGGGGACACTGATTCTGGTGACAACCAGATCTCCTAACTTCGATGGGACTTCCTCCTACTTCCTGTTGTGGCTATGGGGCAGGAAGTGAAGGGGAATCTTCCCAATAGATGAAAAAATTTGTTTTGTTTTGATCTAGTTATTTTGGTTAGTTAAATTTGGGTTGATCCGTTCAATTCGTATTCGGAATTCGTATTTGGAATTTTCTTAGAATTTACAGATTTTTTTTAGATTCGAAATGTTCAAATCAATACATTTTTTTAAATCGAAGATGTTATATATTTTTTTGATTTGAATGCAGCAAAGTGAACAGACATAAGAAAAATCTTCATCAAATGATTGCAATGACTCTTTAAATCCATAGCTCCCAACATTTTGAGATGGGAATGAGGGACACCTACTAGCAAACGTATGTAGGCATAGGAAACACCCCCTGCCACACCCCCTTAAAGGAGAATTAACCCCCCCAAAAAAATAAAACTAAATCCACAGGGGCTTTTTTTTTACCGCTTTTATTTCTTTATATTGGCTCTTAGGCTGCATTCACTCTTGGGCAACCTAATCGCGGCGTTTTGTCCCGCGATTTGCGGCGACAAATTAAGGGCGTCTTGTGCCCCGATTTGCGGCGATAAAACGCTGCGATTTCAGCCCCCATTTTTTTCCAGGTACACATCTCTATGCCGAACGCCGAAGCCGCCTGAAAAAAAAGGTCCGGGACTTGTTTTGAGCTTCAGGCGTTAGGCGTGGAGATGTGAACCAGCTCCATAGAGGGGAATGTTACATTTCCCCTCTAGCGTCTTTGGGCTGCATTTGCGTCCTGCTTCAGGCGACAAAACGCCTAGGTGTGAATGCAGCCTTAAAATTTACAAATGCAGCAATTTAGAATTTGGATGAAAGATTTAGCTCTAAAAAACACTTTTTGAAAGATAAAAAGTGCATTTTATATACAACTCTATAGATCAGACCAAAATGAGAGACAAATGAGGAGGAAAAAGGGAAAGAGGGACATTTCTCCAAATCAGGGACAGTTGGGAGCTATGTTTAAATCACCTTTGGCTTAACAAAAAACAGCATTATTCCGAAATGGTCCTCTAATAACACGCACAGGGGGAGATTTACTAAAACTGGTGCAGAATCTGGTGCCGCTGTGCATGGTAGCCAATCAACTTCTAACTTCAGCTTGTACAATTAAGCTTTGGCAATAAAACCTGGAAGCTGATTGGTTTCAATCTTTGTAAATAACCCCCACAGTCTTTGAAGTCAGCAATATATGTAGTTAGAATTCTATTGGAGTTCAATGTAAAATTTGGATAAGTATGTCAGTGCGAATTTCTGAAATCCGGACAAATTTTTTTTACGTTATTCGGAGCATTTGGTAATTTTTGTTTATGTTGTAATTCAGGTATTTGGACATATCCAAATCTCTGAATGCCAATCAAAGAGTTATATACCTGAATCTCCGAATATTAATTCAGAACGAACCGCGCATGATTACTTCCCAATGAGACAGAGATGGAAAAAAAAAAATAATAATCTGACAGGTTATAACCTTACCTTACCCTATCAAAATACCAAAATAATAAAAAATAAATAAGCGTTTTGCCTTTAGTCATACTTTAATCACTTGCTGACCAGCGCACGCACTTTTACGCCGGCAGAATGGCACGGACAGGCAAATGGGCGTACAGGTACGTCCCTTTAAATTTGCTGCCGTGTGGACACGCGCGCCCCTGACGCGAGCTCCGTGACCACGCCCTCGGGACCCGCGGACTCGACGTCCGCCGGTGTCCCGTGATCGTGTCACAGAGCTGCAGAACGAGGGGATGCCTATGTAAACAAGGCATCTCCCTGTTCTGCCTAGTAAAAGGACACTGATCTACTGCTCCATGTCATCGGGAGCAGTGATCAGTGTCGTGTCGCATGTATCCCCGCCCCCCTACAGTTAGAATCACTCCCTAGGACACACTTAACCCATTTAGCGCCGCCTAATGGTTAACCCCTTCACTGGCAGTGTCATTTATTTTTATAGCACTGATCGTTGTATAAATGTGAATGGTCCCAACATAGCGTCAAAAGTGTCCGATGTGTCTGCCATAATGTCGCAGTCACGATAAAAATTGATGATCGCCGCCATTACTAGTAAAAAAATAAAAATATTAATAAAAATGCCATAAAACTATCCCCTTTTTTGGAAATGCTATAACTTTTTAACTTTTGCGCAAACCAATCAATAAACGCTTATTATGATTTTTTTTTAACCAAAAATATGTAGAAGAATACGTATCGGCCTAAACTGAGAAAAACATTTTTTTTTTTAAACATTTTTGGGGGATATTTATTATAGGAAAAAGTAAAAAATATTGTTATTTTTTTCAAAATTGTCGCAATTTTTTTAATTTATAGCTCAAAAAATAAAAACCGCAGAGGTGATCAAATACCACCCAAAGAAATCTCTATTTGTGGAAAAAAAAAGGACGTCAATTTTGTTTTGGAGCCACGTCGCATGACTGCGCAATTGTCAGTTAAAGCGACGCAGTGCCCAATCGCAAAAGGGGCAAGGTCCTTAACCTGCATAATGGTCCGGGTCTTAAGTGGTTAAAGCGCAAAAAATAAAAACTGCAGAGGTGATCAAATACCAACCTAAAAAGTAAGCATCTCTATTCGTTGGGAAAAAAAAGGACGTCAATTTTGTTTGGGAGCCACGTCGCACAACCGCGCAATTGTCAGTTAACTGCTTGCCGACCAGCCACCGCAGTTATACGGCGGCAGGTCGGCTCTCCTGGGCGAGAGCCCGTAGCTCTACGTCGGCACTTCTGCAGCCGCTAGGGGGCGCGTGTGCGCCGCTGGCTAGCCTGCCCCCCCGCTCGACCCCAACGCGATCGCTCGTTACAGAGCGGGGACCGGTCCTGTCAGCGGGGGAAACACTGATCTTCTGTTCATACAATCTTTGAACAGAAGATCAGTGATTTTCCCTAGTGAGGCCACCCGCCCCATACAGTTAGAACACACCCAGGAACACACTTAACCCCTTCCCTGCCCCCTAGTGTTAACCCCTTCACTGCCAATGGCATTTTTATAGTAATACAATGCATTTTTATAGCATTGATCGCTAAAAAAATGCCAATGGTCCCAAAAATGTGTCAAAAGTGTTCGAAGTGTCCGCCATAATGTCGCAGTACTGAAACAAAACACTGATCGCCGCCATTACTAGTAAAAAAATAAATAAATAATAAAAATGCTATACAAAGAGAAGAGGAGACTTTCTCATACAAGTACATGCTATAACTTTTGCGCAAACCAATCAATAAATGCTAATTGCGATGTTTTTTAACGAAAAATATGTAAAAGAATACGTATCGGCCTAAACTGAGGAAATAAACGATTTTTTATATTTTTGGGGGATATTTATTACAGAAAAAAAGTAAAAAAATATTGATTTTTTTCCAAAATAGTCACTCTATTTTTGTTTATAGCGCAAAAAATAAAAACCGCAGAGATGATCAAATACCACCAAAAGAAAGCTCTATTTGTAGGAAAAAAAGGACGCCAATTTTGTTTGTGGTGCCACGTTGCAGCACCGCGCAATTGTCAGTTAAAGCGATGCAGTGCCGAATCGCAAAAAGTGCTCTCGCAAAAAAAAAAAAATGGCCAAGGTCCTTTGGCAGCCAAATCCTCCGGGGGCTGAAGTGGTTAATAAATGCATATTGAAAAGCATCACGACAGTGATGAGTGCACAGGCTGATGCAGACTATTCCTCTATCCCCAGGTCCCTATGGAGGTGGTTATGGGGCTGTAATCAAAGGTATGCTTGCCTGAGCTAACATTGATCTGTCCCCAGGGTCCCATACTGGTCATGTGTCACCTCTCCCATACTAACCATCTGTTATATAACATTCTGCGCTCCATGGGTCCCCCTCCATTCATTGTCAATGCCGGCTGCCCTATGAGAGTTGACTGAGCCTTTGAATGAATTGTAAGCATCTTATTCTGTGTTCAAAGCCTCCGTGTTCCCTGCGCATTCCCTTCTCTACGCCTCTCCCTCCAGTGTTGTTCAGCACAGATCCTTCTCTTCTTCTATAGTCCATATTCTGTACAAATGACTCACTGAACTCTATAACATGATATCAACGGCTGCCATGGGGTGAAAGTACACGAAAAAAAACAAAAAAACTGGACACTTCAACAGAATACGGCAAAGTGCAGTACTCAAAGAAACCCATCAGAATCCCTGCGATACCCGAATACTCAGTACATCGAGTTCACATTAGTGGCTTTCTGTGGTTTAGCCCTTTGCACTGATTATTCATGTCATTAGGTGCAATAGAGACACGAAGTGCGACATTCTGACATCACACTTGCAAGGGGAGAAATTATTTCATTTATTTATAACTATCACAGCACTCTAGAATGGTTGATTTACTAAAAAAAGAACAAAGCTGAACTCAGCGTACAAAGAAATTACAGTCCAATCTATTCCTCGACGGCCACAAAGGACCAGATATAACATTATGACATGCAATGTGGATAATAACATTGATTGTCTCATGGCAATTGCATCTGGAAGTGGGTGGGACATACACTCCCCCGGCCACTTTATTACGTACACCTGTTCTATTTCTTGGTAACACAAATTGCTGATCAGCCAATCGCATGGCAGTGACTCAATGGGGGTTATGGCAAATGCACTTTGCACTACAAGTGCACTGCAAGTGGAATTGAAAGTGCAGTCGCTGTAGACCTGAGGGGGAAGCTCTGCTGATTTTATAATCCAATCATGTGCAAGCTAAAATGCTGTTGTTTTTTGTTTTTTTCATTTTCTTGCATGTCCCCCTCAGATCTACAGCGGTTGCATTTTCAAGTATAGGTCAAGGTCTTACGAAGGTCTGCGATATTGTGGGGAACAAATCGGACATTACCGAACACTTTTTTGGGAACCAATGACACTAAGCCCAGGTTCACACTGGGTACGATTTAGTTCGATTTGAGATGCGATTTCACATGTGAAATCGCATCTCAAATCGGCGGTATTTGCCGGCAATGACACCGTCCTAATCGGTGCGACGGCGCATCTGCGGCGCTGCACCGATTTCAAAAAGTAGTTCCTGTACTACTTTTTGCGATTTCAGGACGCCTGCACAGATGTCTCCTAAATCGCAGCCGAAATCGGGACTGCCAGCGGGAGTGAAATCGCGCGAGTTCAGCTGAAATCGCACAATTTCACTCCCGCAGCCCAGTGTGAACCAGGGCTCATACAGTGATCAGTGCTAAAAAATATATAGGCATACCCCACTACACAATGGTAATGGAGCATGTATGTAAAACAAAAATGTACAATACCTTTTTTCACTTCTATGGTGTAGTGGAGGGTCAAGGGACTGTAGTGGGGGGTGTCAGGAGCTGTAATTGAGGTCTCAGGGGCTGTAGTGGGGGTGTCAGGGGCACACTGGAACAGGGCGGGCTATGCTCTTGGAGCTTCAGCAACTTCTACTGTGGCTGCAAAATGTCTGTACAGTACTTTACATACACTTGTGGTTATGTCCTTACTCGCGAGTGTATGTAAAGTGAGTGTACTTAAAGCGGGGTATGCCTGTATGCACTGTCACTGTACTAATGACACTGGCTGGGAAGCGGTTAACATCAGGGGCAATCAAGGTGTTAACTGTGTGCCTAGCTGGTGTTTTACTGTTGTGGGGGGAGCTTTTTCTAGGGGAAGGCATATATCAGTATCCCTGCTTTGCAGGAACACAGGATCTATGCCTTCCTTACTGACAGAGTGGCAATCTGCCTTGTTTACATAGGCAGATCACTGTTCTGCCTGCATACCGAATGATCAACGGGTGCCGGCAGACATCGGGTAAGTGAAACCTGCTTATCACCTCCCGCTGTGTAGAATCACAGCAGGATTGAGCCTCAACCGGCGCACACTTGTGCCGATACTTGAAAGTGCAGAATCACACACATATATATATATACATGCAGTGGCGGCTGGTGGGTTCTTCAAACAAACAACCCCCCCCCCCCCCCACCGCTAGCTGTGTGGCATGGCACTGCACTGAAACAGCACCCACCCTGACACTTACCCGCACATGTAGTGGGGCTCTGGTGTCCTCTCCTCCAGCTTCCTCCGCCGTGTCTCCTCTTCCACCAAAGCGCTAGGCATCGAATAGGATCTCCTGATGCTTTGGCTAACTCGGTAACAAGTCTCCTGATTGGCGGGGAGGAACTTTAGTGTGATAATAATGAAAATTGATTCGCTATGGTCACACAGCTGGGTGGCCTCGGAGCACAATGCTCTGCGCTCCGAAGCCACACTTTTTCAAAGCCTATTACGGCTTCTAGCTCTAATCAGGTGCTTCAGGTGCCCCGCCACATTGGAATCCATGGTCCAGCGCCACTGATATGTAGATCAGGGGGCCGGACTCATGGATAGGGGAGGCAGCACCCGTTCGCCCTCTATGGACGGGCCACCACTGTATACACGTGATCCTACGCAGCGTGGCGCCCTGTAGCAGGAAAACTTTTATAGGTAAGTCGGTAAGTGGTTAATTTTTTTTTCTTGGATTTAGATCCGCTTTAACGAATACAGAGCTGCAATCATTTGTATCTTTTCTCTCTGCCCCAAAGTTTATATAATAAAAGAAAAGCAGGCTTCCTACGGATCCTTTATGAGTTTATTATTATTCTTTCCTTTGAACAATAAAAGTGTCAGTGTTTGATTTCTCCTCCCCGGCGTATTACACTGGAGTTTATCTGTGTTAAACCAATAAAGCTGACTCTTTTCCCTGAAAAAAAGTTTAATAAGCGATGAGTCAGGGAGGATCAGACTCTGCGTCACCAAGAAGGCGAAACTCGCCAAGAAGAGCAACCTCCACACAATGTCAACACCGGATCATCGCCTATTGCAACTTTGCCGGGCCAATATCCGTGTTGATGGCTCACAAGTCCCGGTGAATAAGCACGCTGAATGTTTGATTTGATTGTTATAAACAGATAGAGTAGGTGATGTGGAAATCATTCAGCTTCGGCAAATATAAAAGTTGGCAGTTGGCGACTATAAACACAGCGAGATCCAAGTCCCTCCTACGCTATTCCATGTCCTGGTTGGTGTACCTGAACCAGTATTGTATACTAGTTCAGGGACAGCCAATTTAGGTGAGACCTGTTGGGTAACCACATTTACACAAGTTTTTTTTTTTTTTTCCTAAAGAGGAACTTTAGTCTCCGTAATGCTGACCCAGTGCCAACCTGTCCCCCCCCGCCTACATCATTTTTTAAATCTGGCACGTGCCCAGATGTGCCAAAGAACTCTGCCCAGCCTTCAAGACCTGGCAGTAAGCCAATCTGACAGCCTGAGATCCGGATCCCCTTATAACAGTGGCGTCTTTGTGCATGCAAACACAATACAGTAAAACCTTGGTTTGAGAGTAACTTTTTGCGGGCGTTTTGCAAGACAAGCTATATTTTATAATAAATTTTGACTTGATATACAAGTAGAGTCGTGTCACAACTGAGTATAAAAGAGAAGAGAGGCGTCTCTATGTGTAGCAATACAGTTACGTTTAATGAAGGTAAAACATTTAGAAACTCACATGGTTGATGATTAAAAGAGGCACATCTAAGTATGCAGGGATCCGGGGGTAAAGATGTCCACATGGACCATCCTCCTCACCGCCATCGGCGTTGTCCATTCCACGATGCGCTCCTTGGTGGTTTAAGCCTCAATTTCAGATCGCTCTACTGCCGGTTAGTCCTCCTGGTCACGATTGCAGACTGAAGGCGGTGCGGAGGACGGTCTATGTGGATCCCTTTACCCCGGATGCCTACATACATAGATGTGCCTCTTACAATCATCAGCCATGTGAGTTGCTCTCTTCTCTTTTATACTCTGAAGCTCCTGCTGGATTTTGTCTCTAATCCACTTGTAGAGGCTTCCATTTGTGGATGAACATTTTATATCACATTGCTATAATCTTTTTATATGGACTATAAACTGAAATTCTTATGAATAAATGGTTGTGGAACAAATCATTTGAGTTTTCATTATTTCTTATGGGGAAATTTGCTTTGATATACAAGTGCTTTGGATTACAAGCATGTTTCCGGAACGAATAATCCTCACAATCCAAGGTTTTACTGTATTCCCAATGCACATGTTCCTGAGAAATGGTTGTGGATGTCAGTGAATGCTGCAGCGACCACCGTCTAGAACAGGGGTGCCCAACCTTTTAAAAAGCTAGGGCCACTTAACCTCCCTGGCGGTATGATTCTTTCAGATTTTAGGTGCTAAAAGCGGTACCATTATTTGCAAGGGAATTTGGCGTTTTATACTGTAGGCTTGTAATTCTTAGGAATAACTCACTGAAATCTATCCAAACAAGAGTCTAATAGGCATCCTGGGTATGATTTTTTTTTTTTTCTTATTAAAAATTATAATATAATAAATAATTATAAAAAATTATAACAAATAATAATATAATTATAGTAAAAATTATTCAATAATGTAATCAAATCAAAATCACTGAAATTTGCTCAGTTGCAGAATTTTTGCTGTCATTATTTTTTTTTTTTTATGACGAATTTCCCCATAAATCGCTATCTCTAAATTCTGCAAGTGATTCTGATTTATTATCGCTGTTTTTTAGCTGCTATAAAACAATTTTTGCCATAAAGGGACACTTTTGGTTGCTATGGGCAATCTACAGTTTGCAGGGAGAAAGAACAGTTTTTATTATATAAAATGACATGTAGTGTACAGGGCAGACCACTAGGGACATGGGGGGTGTGTATTTTTTACATACAGTATTGTAATCTATAAGATTACAGTGTACTGTATGTATAGTGTTTGTTTACATTTTTAAATTTGGCGCCGTTCCCCCCCCTACGTCGCGACGCTCGCAGGGAAGGGAATCGGCGGAACACACAGCATCAGGCGGACATCCGCCCGCCGTGTACTGCGGGGATTCATCGCTGGATCGCAGAGAAAAGGTAAGTAAACTTTTTTCTGCATCCAGCGAGGCAAGTCCGTGTGTGGCACGGGGTTACCGATCGTAGCTTTAAAATCTCACCCCGTGCCACACACGGGAAGACCGCCAGGGAGGTTAAGCAACTTGGTAACCAGTCGAGGGCCACAATGAGCAGAGCGTGTGGATGATGGGTCACGGCTACTCTATAGGCCCTCCGACTCACCCAGATGAAAGGGGAAAAATTCCCTTCTGTTTTTCGGATTGGAGGTAGGTGGGGGTAACCAGACATCGGTCGCTCTATAGAGGTAAATTGAGGATCCCATTTGGTTGGGCTGATCATGTGAAAAGGACCTAAAACTGCTTTCACACTGATGTACTGCAGTTTACCCACACCGCGGGTGCAGTATAGTCCACCTGTGTCCATTCTGTGGGTCAGCTGAACTTTGCCATAGACTCCACCTGTGCCAAAAGGCGATGCTGTAGAGGAAGCATCGGTTTATGGCACTCTGCTCCGCAGCCACTTTCTTCCTCTACCACTGTCAACCAGCTTTATTCACAACACTGATGCTGTGGTATGGCGGGTTGCAACCTGCAATCTGGGCTTGCCAACCCACCATTCCAGAGCAGGAGGTCGCGGGCCACATCTGAGGGCTCTGCGGGCTACATGTGCCCCCGGGCCACTGGTTGGCCACCCCTGGTCTAGAAACAGCAGAATGTACGTCACCAGCACACCAAGGATCTCCAGAGCAGTTCCAAAACGTAATTCAGCGATCACATTATAGGTACAGAAGCCATGTCCCAATACTTTTGATAATATAGTGTATCTTTATCCTTCTGAGCTCTTTTAGGGTTTTTCAAAGCAGACTTCTGCTTGTTAGCCACAGGAAGCCAGCAGCTTCTCTGCAGTTCTCAGGTACGTCCCTGCACCATCTGCTGGAGTCTATGGGGTTGATTTACTAAAGGCCAATAGACTGTGCACCTTGCAAAGTGAAAACAAAAAAATGTAGCGCTAATTAAGTTAGGTTGGCATAAAACTTCAAATTACAAATATGACAATAAAAGTGAAGTAAAAATGTAAAAAAAAAAAAAAAAAAAAAAAAATTAAATAAATGTCCATATGTGAAGAATAGTGTAAAAATACAAATCTGACTATAGAATAGTCCAGCAATAATATTGATGAATTCCAAAGCCTGGTGATAACTTCAAAGAGGTGCTAGAGTTGAAGGAGCGCTGAAATGAATGAACGTGAAGAGAAACCACAACCAGTAGGTAAGGGGCTTACCAGAGAGTTTGAACCCAGGAGAACCTACGTTTAGATGGGTCAAACAGAACTTTGTGTGGTAAAACCACGATGGAACCTGGGCAATCCCGTATGTGTCTCCAATGGCTGTAGCAAGAGTGACCAAACGCTGCGTGAGTCGCGCTGTGCCTGGTGATTGGCTCCTGCTGTGCTCTGGGAGCTGAGTGTTCTCAGAACACAACTTGGGGGTGGGTAACGTCCTGCCCGCAGACTGTGGTCAGAAGTGGGTGCAAATACCTTTAGACAGGTATCTGCACCCCCTCCCCCCTGAATGGTGTCAAATGTGACACCGGAGGGGGGAGGGATCCAATCAGCGGGAGTTCCACCTTAGGGAGAGGCGACTTCCATTGAAATCAATGGGTACAAGTTGCCTAGAAGTCTGATTGAAGTAGTACAGGAACCTTTTCTGAAGTCGGAGCGACTTCAGTAGTGTACATTAAGACGGCTCCCACTCACTTCCAATCATTTTCTCGACCGTGCGACTTGGGGCAATTCGAAGGCGGATCCCAGGATGCCCCAGTGTGAACCGGCTCTTACATTAAGATGGATGTACAAGCGCTTTGTGGCAACAGTGGGGTCCTACCGACGCGTTTTGTCACTAGGACATCATCTGGGGTCATCTGCACTTTACAAGGGCAGTTGCTTCAGAGCTTAGTAAATGAGGTAAAGCTTTACTTTGCAAAGAATACCCAGTCACGTGCAAGGAAAATAAGTGAACTGAATGTTTGCTTGCACATGCCGTTGATGAAAGTCAGTAGAGCTTCTGCTCACATACTAAGCTCTGGAGCAACTGCTTTGCAAAGTGCAGTCTTTTTGCCTTTACTAAATCAACCCCTAATAGTAGTGGAGCACAGGGCTGGACTGGGACAGAAATTTGGCCCTGGACTTTATCCAGACTGGCCCACTTTGACAGGTCTCTCCCATGGCGGCCGGACAACTCCCGCACCTTCTGAACAGGCTCTCTGTGCTCCTCTATGGAGCCAGGTATGTCAGCGGTGACATGCCTGCTGACATCCAACCCGCTCCGATCCGCCAAAGTGTGACAGAGGAAAATCCTATTTTCCATCCGTCTGGTGGATCGGATGACGATGGACTCTACAGTCCGTCGTCATCCGATCCCCCATAGGAGAGAGCGCCGCTCTGACAGGTCGGTCCCCGCACAGTGTGCAGAGACCGACCTGTCATCTGCCTGCTCAGCGGGGATCGACGGAGCTATCAAGGCTGAGCAAAGCGGAGCTCGCACATGGATCCACCCCACGTGAAAGAGCCCTAAATTTGTTTTTTGTCTTTAATTTACTTCTATTCTGATTTTGGTCCCCATGTGGCTTTTTTTTTCCTTTGCCCGCTCTAACCTTTGCCTGTGTTACACATCTCTGCCTGAACACTGTCTGCCCGGACCCGTGCCTTGGGTTGTCACTTTTTCTTCAAGCCGAACACTTAAGTGGCACACAGTAAAAACATTTTTTTAGTATAGATACACTATAGGAATTTTAACAGCCCTGGGACACCTTTGGGCACTCCAAACAGAAGATAAATGTGGTGCACATAGTGCCCCCTCACCCTCCTGTCAAGCCCTGTTTCAAGTCACATTCCTGTTTGAATAATATGTCCGGGTGAATCCCGTACAGATGGCAACCCTATCCATGCTGGCCTTGGCCTTAACAGGACCATAGAGTGCTTGATTGGAGCTTTAGGCCCCGTACACACGACCGAGAACCTCGGCAGAATCCAGCGAGAAGCTCGCTGGGATCCATATTCTGCCGAGATACTCGGTCGTGTGTACGTTTTCGCCGAGCGTCCCGTCGAGAAAGCCGTCGAGCCAAAATAGAGAGCGGGTTCTCTATTTGCTCGCTGGCCCATCGAGAACCATGGCTCGGCGCCTTTCCCGACCGGCTTGGTCGACGATTTCGACGGCCGGGCGAGAACCTCGACGGGCGGAACAATGTGTTTGGCCCCTCGAGGTTCTCGTACGTGTGTACGCGGCCTCAGTGTGTGTTCTAGGATGCTGTACTTTGCAACCATCCTCTCAAAAACCTACAAAACAATATAGGGAACACTCACCCTGCTTAGAGCCACCCAGGAAAAAGATGCCAGCAACTATAACAATTAAATGAGCCAGACAAGTTGCCAAAAGTCATGATGGAAATTGGATATAGGTAGGCTATGTCTCCTGAATATTACATTTGTATGTTGACTGGAGCTAGGCATGTGCATTTCGTTTCGTTCCGAATCGAAATTCGGACGAATTTTCCATTATTCGGACATTCGGATGCATACGAATTCCCGAATTGCTATATTAGCGAAAATATTCGACCGTTTTCGGAATTCGTTCGTTTTCGACCGAATTTCGAAAAAAAAAAATGGTCGAAATCGAAAAACATTTTTTTCGAATTCCGAATCGAATACCCGCGGACTAAATTCGATCGGAATTCGAAAAAAAAAAAAAAATATATATTTTCGGATTTAATTCGAAAAAAATTCTATTCGAAAAGAGACTATTTGTTTTCTAATCTGGTTGAAATATTTTCGATTTCGACCGTTTTTTTCGAAATTCGGTCGAAAACGAATGAATTCGAAAAACGGTCGAAATATTTTCGATTTCGACCGGATTTTTCGAAATTCGGTCGAAAACGAACGAATTCCGAAAACGAATTCAACACATGTAACGAACCTAACTTAACGAAATTTATTAAATGACGAATTGAAACGAAACAAACGAAACAAGTTTTTTGTTGTCATACAGTATAGAAAAAAGTCAGACTGCTTACACAACTCCAGTATTACTAAATGTAATATTTTCTGCAGTTCCTCTTTTAATAAAATACGGAAGTCTCTATTTGATTCAGCAGAAATTAAGTTAAAACTGAACTTCATTGGAAATTCAAAAAACTGCAGTTGCAGCTGCAGTGGGGCTCTTATTGCACTAAAAGGGTCCAATGCTCATTTTTGTTTAGGGTACCTTTTAAATCGGAGTTCCACCCAAAAATGGAACTTTCGCTTTTTCGATTCCTCCCCCCTCCTGGTGTCACATTTGGCACCTTTCAGGGGGTAGGGTGGAGCAGGTACTTGTCTAATACAGGTATTTGCTCCCACTTCTGGCGATAGAGCGCCGCAGATTTAATGGCGATCTATGCCATGTCCGGCTACCCCAACGACCCCCCGATGTCTTCTGGGAGACACACAGGTCCCAGAAGACAGCAGGGACTAGTGAGAATGCGTAGAAAAATACATGTCAACTGTAAGTAAAGATGCATCAACTGCATGTAAAGGCACATCAACTGCATGTAAAGGCACAGCAACTGCATGTAAAGGCACAGCAACTGCATGTAAATGTGCAGCAACTGCATGTAAAGGCGCATTAACTGCATGTAAAGGCGCATCAACTGCATGTAAAGGCGCATCAACGGCATGTAAATGTGCAGCAACTGCATGTAAAGGCACATTAACTGCATGTAAAGGCGCATCAACTGCATGTAAAGGCGCATCAACGGCATGTAAATGTGCAGCAACTGCATGTAAAGGCTCAGCAACTGCATGTACCGTAAAGGCGTATCAACTGCATGTAAAGGCACAGCAACTGCATGTAAAGGCGTATCAACTGCATGTAAAGGCGTATCAACTGCATGTAAAGGCGCATCAACTGCATGTAAAGGCGCATTAACTGCATGTAAAGGCGTATCAACTGCATGTAAAGGCGCATCAACTGCATGTAAAGGCTTAGCAAATGCATGTAAAGGCTCAGCAACTGCATGTAAAGGCTCAGCAACTGCATGTAAAGGCGTATCAACTGCATGTAAAGGCACAGCAACTGCATGTAAAGGCTCAGCAACTGCATGTAAAGGCGTATCAACTGCATGTAAAGGCACAGCAACTGCATGTAAAGACGCATCGACTGCATGTAAAGGCGCATCAACTGCATGTAAATGCGCAGCAACTGCATATAAAGGCGCATCAACTGCATGTAAAACGCACATTAAATGCATGTATTTGTGCAAGGAAAAAAACGTGCAGTAGATGTGGAGTTTCTAATGGGAATGGGCCCTAAGGAAGGACACCAAAGGCTGCCCACAACCTTGAGAATCATTAGAGGAGGAGAGCACCGTCCTGCAGGCTCTTTGACGTCATCCCATATAATGCAGGGCCAGCAGTCCTGCACTGTTGGTGAGGACCTTCCCAAAGCAGGATGAAAGCGCAGCTCTTCGGACTTCTTTCTTTTCACACAACTGGTCCTCCAAAGCTGCTCCTATTCAGCACACCATCAGTCATACACACTCTGACATCACATACTGTATATTGCAGGACCAGCAGGGCACCAAGGGCACACTCACAACCTGGAGCATCGGAGGAAGGAGAAAAGCACCATCTTCCCGGGCACTGAGAGATAAGGTAAGTAAAATTTGTTTTTAATGGTATCCTAGACAAAAAAGATAGTTTTTCATTTTCCCCGGAGTTCAGCTTTAAAGGGGTTGTAAGGGGAAAAAAATGTTTTTTCATAATAAGCATCCTTTACCTGCAGACATTCCTCTTTTCACTTCCTCATTGTTCGTTCGTGTTCGGTGACGGTGACGCAGCGACATGCGCAAACAAGGAAGTACAATGCTTCCACGCATGCGTCAAATCAATTTGACGCATGGGCGGGATTTCGGTCCGCTGGTTAGGCGTACTAACCAGCGGAAACCTGTCCGCTAGCCCGTACACACGATCGAACATGTCTCCTCGCGTGTACGCGGCCTTAGAGACTTCAAGGAGGTGTGAATTACTGGGCGTGCCACAATGCATACTGGGAAATGTAGTTCTTACATGAACGAGAGCCGCAAACCAGGAAGTGAATGAGAGAACAGAAACTAGAACGTCGGAGGTGATATAGATGAAGGAATGTAAAAGGTATTTACTCGTTTTTTAACAGAATCATTACACTATTCTGTCTGTCTACCTTGCAGACATTCATTTTAGGCAAGATTTTTTTTTCCTTTACAACTCCTTTAAGGTGGATATCAGCGATGGGGTGGCTACCATCAAATGACACAAAGCTGTTACTAATTTCCCAGAATTCTGGTGACAATAAACCACTTGTTGATCATGTGACCCCCCCCCTGATAAGCCAGAAGCCCTCATTGCTGACAATAAGCAGGTCACACTTATGAGCTGTGTGGTTTTTACTCTATTGCTTCATGGTTTAGTTTTCAGTAAGAAGTGATAAGCTTATCCCATGACTTCACCTTGACTGTGGTGCCAGACGATTCCAGTACAAGGCTGCGGGGTTTCAACTGCGTAGTTTGTCTTTCTAAGAAAAAGTTTTTTGTCACCTAGGAATTGTATACACTTATCAAACCCTTCCAGTAAAAGGATAATCTATTTAAAGTGGACCATTTATTATAAGGAAACTAGAATTCAGTCTGTTTCATTTCAGTATAATATTATATATTTCAGTATATATGTTTTTGCCATAGGTTTATTTCACGTGGGTGGTCTAATCGGGTCCATCTATCAGTTTTTAAGGCATACCTGATTGGAAACTCCATGTAAGTCTATGGGCGGGTGTATGTACCTAGAGCAGGGGCAGGGGAGGGCTGGCAGCCTTAGGCCTGGAGGGGAAGTCCAGTCATTGAACCACCGAATCAGCTCACCATCCATGGCCCATCTGGGTTTTCAATGCAGCCAAACCAGTGCAGCCAACTCCAGTGCCCATCAATGCAGCCTGATCACTGGGACAGGTTACATGGGGTGTATGGGGGGGGGTCAGCTAGGGGTGTCAGAGTCTCTCAGCTCAGTGATCTCAGCTCAGAAGGTCCCTGCCAGCCACGGCCTCCTGGGGGGGGGGGGGGGTAATGCTCCTGGTCTTGGGGTCAAGTTGCAGCCAGCGCCCAGCCCTGCATCCCGACACCTTGGCATGCCCTGCATCTGCCTGCTTCCAAGAATCCAGTCCCAGGGAGTTGTAGTTTCCTCTGCGCTGCTCTGTTTTCCACCCACCGGGAGCTTGAGTGTGGACTACAACTCCTGGAATGCAGCAGCTAGTGGTCAGCCCAACTTCCAAGACCAGAATAAAAAATAAAATGGTAGCAGGCATTTTAAACATAAGTTAGGACGGCCTGGGAGGCAATTGCCACCCTGCCCCCAGCCCAGCCCTCCCCTGAGCAGGGGTGTCCAAACTTTTTTCAAAGAGGGCCAGATTTGATGAAGTGACCATGCGTGAGGGCCGACCATTTTGCCTGACATTCTTTGAATCATCAATGCAAATGAACTAATACACTGCGCAACGAGAATCTCTTGCCTTTGTGGCTGTGTGTGGTGAAGAGTCTAAGGATGAGCTTGGGCATTTTATTTGGATATACTGTATTTATCGGCGTATAAGATGCATAGGCTTATGACACCCACCCACCTTCACTTTAAGAGGGAAGTTTCGGGGGGGAATTTTTTTTAATTTTAAATAAAGAACTGTGAAGCAAAATAAGGTTCAGTGCCCATGAACACAGCCTCACCAGTGCCATGAACGCGGCCTCACCAGTGCCATGAACGCAGCCTCACCAGTGCCATGAACGCAGCCTCTGAATGCAGCCTCACCAGTGCCATTAATGCAGCCTCACCAGTGCCAGAATGTAGCCTCACAAGTGCCACGAATGCAGCCTCACAAGTGCCACGAATGCAGCCTCACCATTGCAATTTATGCAGCCCCACTATTGACATGAATGCAGCCTCAGAATGCGCAGCGCTCGGGGATTCATTGGGGGCTTCAAAAGATATATATATCCAAATTACCAGTGGGGCCACAATAAAACGAAACGTGGGCCGCAATTGGCCCCCGGGCCTGACTTTGGACATGTCTGACCTAGACAAATGCCTCAATTTACATCCACTTACCTCTGTTCATGTCCGGAAAAACATCGGATCTAAAGATGATGGATTGGAGGTAGTCTAATGTAAATGGACACACATCTGTTTTAATCCAACCACCCATATAGTAGATCAAACATGCGGTCATAAAGTAGGAAAAAAATAAATGGGCACGGATGTCACGTGGATGTTTGTTCTGATTCAGCTTGAGATGTATTCACGGATCCCTGACTGAATAGACCAGACACAGTCCATGTGAGAGGACCCTTATTCATTGTATAGGGCCTCAAAGCACACACACAGTAGAGGGGAGAAGGAGCAGATCGGCTGTGTCTCCTCTCTCATCATTCCATGCGAGAGGGGAAGGAGGGGGAGAGAAATATCAATGCTGGCTCTGATGTCACTGGTTGCTAGATGCAAGGCGGCTCTAGCAACCAGTGGCCAGGGGTAGACTCAGGAGGTGGATGAGGAGTTAGACTCAGCAATACGGCAGCTCAGTCCATACCTGTCCCCTGCATTCCCAGTGTCCATTTTTTTTAAATGGGGGGGGGCACAGTATAATGTCGGGAAGACCATGGCCCCCCTAGTGATGCCACTGGGTCTATATGCTGTTATCAATCAAAAACACACAATTCTCTCCATGTTCTGAGGTGGAAAGTACAATTATCATTCTTAGATGACCTATTAAGTCAAATAATCAGCAAATTGTGATGTAGGCATGATGAGCATTAGGGATAAGCTTGGGTTTGTTCTGAACCCAGCAGTTAACGGCCGTGTTGGGCTGCAAATGTAAGATTCACTACCTTGCAATGGCACATATACAAAGGGGCAGGGATGCTTGTGACATCATTGACCTAACATGGCCACATGACCATTTAGGTCAATGACATTGACCTAATTTGGCCATGCGCCCATACCGAGTCAATGATGTCACAAGCATCCCCACACTTTTGTGTGATCAGCCGCCCACGGTAAAGCTCATTGGCCCAGCAATGACAGCTAACTTCTAGGTTCAGGTGACTTGGGTTCAGTTTATGTCAGCTGCCGGATGAAGAATCTACCACCTGATGCTCATTGGTCAAGCAATAGCACTTTGACTGAGTTCAGTGAAGGATACTGTTAATGCTACAGCATACAAAGACATTTTAGACAAGTATGCACTTCTAATCTTGTGGTAACAGTTTGGAGAAGGCCCTTTTCTGTTTCACCATGACTGTATCCCTGTGTACAAAGCCAGCTCCATAAAGACATAGGGCCAAATTCACAAAGAAGTTACTTTGGCGTATGTCGAGATGCGCCGCGTAACTTCTAGGATGCGCCGGCGTATCTTGTTTCTGTATTCAGAAAGCAAGATACACCGGAATTTTGCTAAGATCCGATCGGCGTAAGTCTCTTACGTCGTTTGCGTGAAACGTTCGTGAATAGGGCTTTGCGTAAGTTACGTTCATGTCGACACCAATGAGTATTTGCGCCGTAATTTTGAGCATGCGCGCTGGGATATGTCTACGGACGGGGCATGCACCGTTCGTTACAAACGTCATTTACATGGGGTCATGGTTGATTTACCATACAACACGCCCACTCCAAGCCTACTTTGAATTATGCGGGCTTACGCCGGCCAATTTACGCTACGCCGACGTAACTTAGGACGCAAGTGCTTTGTGAATACGGCACTTTCCTCTCTAATTTGCGGTGGCGTAGTGTAAAGAGGATACGCTACGCCCGCACAAAGATACGCCTCTGTATGTGAATATACCCCATAGTTTAATGAATTTGTTGTGGAGGAACTCAAGTGTCCTGCACAGCGCCCTGACCTCAACCCTACTGAACACCTTTGATATGAATTGTAACACTGATTGTGAGCCGGTTCTTGTCATCCAACATCAGTACCTGACTTCACAAATGCTCCTTGAACACAAACACACTAAAAAATTTGGTGGAAAGTCTGGAGGTTGTTGTGGATGAAAAAGTGGGTCCAATTCCCTGTTAATGCTCATGAGTTTGGAATGGGATGTCCAACAACCTTATAGAGTTGTGATAGTCTGGTTTCCTAAAACCTTTGGGCATATAATGTAGCTACATATAGATTAACCGCTTGCCGACCGATGCACGACTATATACGTCGGCAGAATGGCTCGGCTGCGCATATGGACGTACCTATACGTCCCCTTTAGGAGGCAGCATTGCAGGCGCGCATGCTTCGCGAGTGTGACCGCGGGTCCTGCGGACTCGATGTCAGCCGGGTGCCTGTCATCGGGGGACCGGCGTCTCCCTAATTTGCCTAGTGAGAGGACACTGATCGTCTGCTGCCTGTCATCGGGAGCAGTGATTAGTGTCGTGTCACTAGTAGCCCTGCCCCCACACAGTTATGTCTCGTACACACGACCGAGAATCTCGTCAAAAAAGAAACATTGTTTTCCTCTACGAGGTTCTTGTCAGGCTTTCCTTGCATACACACTGCCGAGACAAAATCTTGGCGTTCTCAAACGCGGTGACGTACAACGGCACTATAAAGGGGAAGTTCGATTCCACTGGCACAACCCTTGGGGCTGCTTTTGCTAATCTTGTGTTACTGCGTGTTAGTAAAAGTTTGGTGAGAGACTATTTGCGATTTTCAGTCTGTTACATCGTGACGAATGTGCTATCTCCATTACGAACGCTACTTTTACCGAAGGTGCGCTCCCGTCTCACACTTTATTCTGAACATGTGGGGGTTTCTAAGCATACACACGAACGTGTTTCTCGTCGTAAACCAGCCCGACGAGAAACACGACGAGGAAATTGAGACTCCCGACAAGAAAAAAAGAGAGCATGTTCTCTTTTTTTCTCGTCGAGATCCACAACAGTTTTCTCGACAAAAAACATACACACAACCGTTTTTCTCTGCCAGCATTTTTCTTGATGGTTTTTGCAGAGGAAAACGGTCGTGTGTACGAGGTATTAGAATCACTCCCTAGGACACACAGAGTGGTTGTAAAGGAAAAAAAAATGTCCTTTAAAATAACAAACATGTCATACTTACCTCCACTGTGCAGTTCGTTTTGCACAGAGTGGCCCTGACCCACGTCTTCTAGTCCCTCGGCAGCTGTCTCTGGTCCTCCCCGCAATTACTCACCACAGTCATGCGAGAGCTCGCATGGTGGTCAGTAATTGTGGGCGCGCTCCCGTGATACAGTGAGCGGCCACTCACTGTATCACTCTGCCCCGCCCCACGTCACGCCGCGTCACTGTAAGTGATTGACAGTAGTGCCAGCAAATGGCTGTGCTGCTCTCAATCCATCCGCTCTAGCCAATCAGCGGCCAGGCTGAGCGGCGAAGAGGATCCCGTAACCGCGTGGGACTTTCGACGGGTCAGGTAAGTAAAACGGGGGCTCGGGGGGGGGGGGGGAGCTTGCAACACCAGATGTTTTTTTACCTTAATGCATAGATTGCATAAATTAATTTACAAATTTCTTTAACCCTTTCCTAGCCCACTACTGGTTAACTCCTTCACTTCCAGTGTCATTTACAGTGATCAGTGCATTTTTATAGCACTGATCGCTGTATAAATGAGAATGTTCCCAAAATAGCGTCAAATGTGTCCACCATGATGAATTTTCTTGACTAGCCCTATAGAGAGTTGGCTAGAACTAGCGTTTGTGGAAGACTATTCCACATTATTACAGCTCCTAATACAAAGAAACCTTACATAATTATCTTTCCAGTTACAGCATTTAAAGGGAACATGTCAGTACAGGAAAATAGGATATGACATTGTTTTTGTGAAGGTGCAAACTCCCCATCCTTGGTTCATACCTTTTAGGTCACTAATCTGGGTCAAGAATGCATGTCAAGTGCTCCTAATCAATGACTCAGTAATTACTGAAGGAAAAGTAAAGCCATGGAGTTTGCGCCGTACAAAATCATTTGGAAGCGGCATTTTCTATAGTGACAGGTGCACTTTAGTATCCCTCCGCTCAGAGTTAGGTCCACATTAATTTTGTGGTTTCAGCTGGAGTCTGGTAGGCTGAATCTTCCCCTTTTTGTATCTTTTCAAGTGTCCAGCTGCAAGATCTCTCTGTCAGAGATCCTGGCTCTGTTCCCATCCATGCTGAAGTTTTTGGCTCACTCCTCTTGTTGCATTGTCCTTGATAAATAAGAACTTAAAATCCAAGAGGAGGTGGGAGGCTTTGTAAAAAGCTCTAGTTGTGCAACCGTTTTGCCTCAAGAACAGAAATTAGAAGTCAGTTAACTGCAAATGCTTCCCAGGAAATATTTCAAATGTAAAAGTCAATTCAAGTCAACTTTAAATGGAGTTTAAAAAAATAAAAAAAAATGATTGAAACCAAATTTAAAAGTTCGGGAGTTCTCGGTTCAAATCAGGGTCGGGATACTGTGTGCATGGAGTTTACATTTTCTCCATGTCCTTACATGAGTTTCCTCCTTGTACTTGATTTCTTTGCGTACTCAAAAGACTGAAGGGGTTATTAATCCACTTTGCACTATAAATGCAAACTACAAGTGCAAAGTGCACTTGAAATTGCACTGAAAGAGCACTTGAAAGTGCAGTCACTCTAAATCTGAGGGGGTAGATCTGAAATGAGGGGAAGCTCTGCCGATTTTATTATCCAATCATGTGAAAGCTAAAATGCTGTTTTTTATTTTCCTTGCATGTCCCCCTCAGATCTACAGCGACCGCACTTCTAAGTGCACTTTCAAAGTGCACTTTGCACTTGTAGTTTGCACTTATAGTGCAAAGTGGATTTACCTTTCGTGCAGAACCCCCATTGGCTCAAGTGTGTGTTTGCGTGTACACATGAGATTGGGACCTTAGATTGTACGTTTCTGGGGGGGGCAGGAACTGATTTGAATGTACAGTATGTAAAGCGCGGAGTAAATTGTGTGCACTATTTAAATACCTGTAATAAATAAATAATAATAATTAAGTGATTCTGTGCTGTGCAGATAATATCTCTTCTATATCCTGAAGAAGATGCTCTAAACAGCAAACATATTTACAAACAAAAATAGAGGCTGTGTACACTACATACACTACACTACATACTGAATGCTCACTTAGAGCCCATTCACACACGGGGCAACACAACTTTCAGAGCAACTGTGGGAGGCAACTTGGACTCGACTTGAGTATGAATCACAGCGCGACTTACAACGCGACTTGGAGTCACCTCCAGGAGGGGGAACTTCATGCCAAATTTTAAATAAAAAACCGGCATGGGTTCCCCCTCCAAGAGCATACCAGGCCCTTAGGTCTGGTATGGATTTCAGGGGGAACCCCCACACCAAAAAAACGGAGTGGGGTTCCCCCAAAATCCATACCAGACCCTTATCGAGCACGCAGCCCGGCCGGTCAGGAAAGGGGGTGGTGACGAGTGAGTGCCCCCCCTCCTGAACCGTACCAGGCCGTGGTATTGCACAGAACGGTCCTGAACCTCCTCTCCTGGGGTCCCCCGCTGCTGCTCTAAGCACCTCCTCTTCTGTGTGTGCCCCCATAGTGAGCATAGGAGCAAGAGAAGAACATTGGCTGCCAGGAACACAAATGATGGGTAACTACCATCCTGTGCAGCACCTTAGAACTACATGAGCATTTAGGCTTTGCAGTGCAGTTGCAGCCATACGGCAAGAGAGGATTTTTACTTTCCTCGGATATGGACTTTAGTATAAAGGTTAAGTTAATGGGCGAAGTGCCGCATGACAAGGGGAACAGGGGAAACTGGGAGGATAGAGTTAAGCTGAAATTCATTTTGGAGGGTGGTCACCTACTGGTTAGCTGGTTTGTAGAGTGTAGGTGGGGCTGCTGGTGGGTATGCAAGGTGGAGATCCTAAAACGCTGCAAATGCATTGGCCCAATGGATGAGAAGGAATCTCCTTGCCCTCCTGAACTGTGTTGCATTGGTTTTAACTGTTGTTCTTAAAGTATTGGTGGTTGGGGTCTTTGGAGGCATTTACATTTTTGGAGCAGTTCATAATGTGACCCATCTAAGGTATGGCATACTCTGTTGGATGCCAGTCAATGGTGGATTAACTGGGAAGTGGTAACAAGGAGGTAACTGTGAAGAAGAGTGTTTGTCCTCGAGCTGGTGTTGGGTGGCTGGGGATGCAGATACATAATAATGCAGATAATGCAGATACATAACCAGATGTTGGTTGTTTGGTGCCTCCCAAGACTGGCAACCTTTATGTTACAGTACTGGATTATGTATAATGTTTCTGTTTTAAGGAATTTATATTTGTTTATTTGTTCATAAATGGCCAACCTGGACACATTTTCTCCAAATGGGTTTTGTTGGTCATTTGTTCTTAGTTATAAGTCGGAGAGGTATATGTGGGAACAATGTATAGGTTTGGAGACACCTGTGGTACCCTAGTTATGCTTTTCTTTAAAAAAAAACTGCCGTTACTGTATATTGTGATATGTCAGGAATTTATCTTGTTAAATAGAACTTTTATTTATACAACCTCACTTGTTTACAAAATTACAATTATGTTGGAATTATCACCAAAAGAACACTAGTCTCGAGGATGGTCAATTGGAAGCTATCCGGCAGCTTGTACAGAACTCGGATGTTACTGTAGCATCAACAAACAGCTCTAAAAAGGCCACCAACACTTGCAGATCAGTAGGGCAATGCTGAATGCCACTTTAATCATGGCGTGTGTGTGTATTTCTGTCCTCTGGCCTACAGTATGTCATCTGTGAACTTGACACTCAGCTTATGCAGGCAGGTCTCTCTCATTGCACACCAGGAACATTTATCACTCCCAATGTCATGAGACTTTTCCATGTTCCTTCTGACATCCCTGTAACCTCAGCCACATTCTTCCTAGTCCCTGAAGACCCTTCTTAGAAGCCTCCAGACCAGAACCACGAGTGTCAACTGTGCACCTGTAGAAGCCTCATATCCTCTTCACAAGGAATGAGGGTGCAGGCGTGAAAATGCCACTACAATGAACATCTCTGTTCTTTCCTTGTTTGACAACTACTATTTTTAGTAAGAAAATCTATTTTAAAGCTTTCTAAAATTAGGCAACTGTTTGTTTGTGTTACATTTTTTGCAGATTTTCTGGTTTTCATGTCAATCTTTCTGACAAGGAAGTGACAAATTCATACCAATCGTTTAAAAATTATGAAGGATTAGCCTACAATGCTGCTTGGAATGCTAGTTATGGATAGACCTCTTGTCAACCATTGGCTTCCTGTATTTCTAATGCCGCATACACACAATCGGAAATTCCGACAAGAAAACTGTGGATTTTTTTCTG
This sequence comes from Rana kukunoris, assembly GCA_029574335.1. NCBI lineage: Eukaryota > Metazoa > Chordata > Amphibia > Anura > Ranidae > Rana > Rana kukunoris. The sequence continues at coordinate 213,447,527 of CM056055.1, forward strand.
ATGGAATGTTGCCTCAAACTTGTGTTGCATACACACGGTCACACAAATCTTGTCGGAAATTCCGACCGTCAAGAACGCGGTGACGTACAAGACGTACAACGAGCCGAGATCAATGAAGTTCAATAGGCAGTTCAGCTCTTCTTCTTGATTCTGAGCATGCATGTTTTTTTGCGTGTCGAAATTGCATACAGACGAGTGGATTTTCCGATAGGAACTTTTTCCGTCTGAAAAATGGAGAACCTGCTCTCAATCTTTTGTTGGCGGAAATTCTGATAGCAAAAGTCTAATGGAGCATACAAACGGTCGAAATTTCCGACCAAAAGCTCACATAGGAATTTCCGATCGTGTGTACGCGGCATTAGAGACTATTTCACCGATCTCCAGCTTTACCTTCTGCTTCACTATATTTCACAAGTGAAAAATCCAAAAGAGACAACAAGAACCCTTTTGTAATGGCAATGGCAGGTAGGAGGAGCTGGAAACTCAAGAAAAGAGGATCATTATCCCTTTTATTACATCCTATGGCTCATTAGATGAAGCACTAACTGAATCACCTAAAGATAGTTGTACATTAGTAGATTTTCGAACAAACGTTCATATGAAAATTTGTGTGAAAATGCTCGTAATAAGCATTTTCACACAAATTTTCATATGAACGTTTGTTTCAAATCAAGTTCGATGACTTAATGAATGTGAATGTTATTAAAAGGACTTTAAAATAAAAGCCCAAATATAGCAGAGTGGATATGTGAAATAAACGAAATACAATATATGGAAAGACAGATAAGAGAAGAAGGATACATAAATAGTCAAATGCCAGTAATATAGCATAAATGTGATGAATTACGGTTCTCGAAAGGAATGAAACAATATTTATAAATGGAAAATAAGGGGAAAATGAAGGGGAAGTTTAAATGAAGCAAAAAATGAGCAAATGAAAAGGGATAGGAGAGAAATAAGGGAGAGATGTTTTCTAGCCTTTTCTTTTTTATTATTGGATGGAAGATGAATTGGTATGGAAGTCAGTAGGAGTATATGTAGATAAATGTAGAAGGGCATTTTAATTAATAGATATGCATCATGATTTTATATACTGAATAACAAGAGGGAACAAATGCATACAGTATTGTAACTGAATTTTGTATAAATGTAAAAAAATATTTAAGAAAATTAAGACTAATAAAAAAAAATTGAAAACAAAAGTACTTCAAAATGTAAATTTTAACATTCAATTTTGGAACAAACTGACTTTACTGGCAGAAACGACATACACTGTTAAATATTTGTTTGTTTGAGGACATTTTTCCATCTTGTTCCCTTACATTTTCTTGTCACTGCGAGAAACGTTGAATTTGACCCCACTAATGACTACAAAATTGAGTATTCACAAAATTATGGCCACTAATATTGAGTCACAACACCCCTTCCCCCTTTGCAATTACAGTACAACAGCCTCCACTCTTCTAAGAAGACTTTCCTGAAGATTTTGGAGGGTGTCCGTGGGAATGTGTGCTTATTCAGCAAACTGAGCATTTGTGAGGTCAGGTACTGATGTAGGATGAGAAGACCTGGGTTGATTGGTTGGTTGTTCAGTAGGGTGGAGGTCAGGGCTCTATGAAGGACACACTTTTCCACACGAAACTAGTCAAACCACGTTTTTATGGAATTGGCTTTGCACACAGGGGCATAGTCATGCTGGAACAGAAAGGGGGCTTCTTCAAACTGTTACGACAAGGTTGGATGGTCTTTGTATGCTGTAGCATTAACAGTACCATTCACTGGAAACACCTGAGCTTGATAATTCAGATAATTCCAGGCAGCTGTAAGAAATCACAGATTTTTACAAACTGTCTGTAAATTTACTGACGGTTGGCAACCCCTGTCTTTGGGGCCCAGACCATGTACCATGGGAGGTTGCAGTATCTCCATGCCTCAGACACTGCCCTTTGTGCTCTGACACTGTCTCACATCTGGTTCTTCCACTTACCATCTCACCACCCAATCACAATGGTAATGGATTCCCATTGAGGCATGGAGCTCTCCATAATCCAGCAGCTGAACACTAGCAAGTAAAATAGAACCTGTCACCCCCTGACATACACATGTGTAGTAGGGCAGTTAACGCCATAAGGCTACTACACATAGTTATATGGTTCTGTATAAGCCCTTATACACATTTTGAGCGGTCTCCGGTTATTTAGTTTTTTTTTGGATGTACTGTATTTAAAGGTGTGTTCCAGCCAAAATTGTGTTTATTAAAAGTCAGCAGCTACAAAAAGTGTAGCTGCTGGCTTTTAATAAACACACACTCACCTGCTCCACGATCCAGCGACGCGCCGGCCGGGGGGTCCGCTCCTCTCCCCCCCTCCCCAGCCGGCGTCTCCATCTCGACTGTGGGCACCCACTGCGCATGCGCGCGCGGCGCGGCTCGCCGCTGATTGGAGAGGCGATCGCATGGGACCTGACAGTGTCCCATGTGATCGCCTACAGGGAGGGGCTGGTGTAGGCGATTAAGGCTTAATCGCCTAACCAGCCCCTCGGCGGAAGCAGGAAGTGGGACAGGAAGTCCCACTCCTACTGAAGCCCCCACTCCCCCCCTCAAAAAAATTACATGCCAAATGTGGCATGTAAGGGGGTGAGGAGTGGATTAAAAAAAAGTCATTTTTTAGGGTGGAACTCCTCTTTAATGTTTTCAAGCATTTTTTTTTCTGCCAATGACAAGGAGTAACCATCTGTGACATCAAATGCCATCCGTGTCCTTGTACAGTAAAACTTTGGTTTGAGACTAACTTGGTTTAAAAGGGTTTTGCAAGACAGGCAATTTTTTTTTTTTATAGAAATTTTGATATACAAACGATGTCTTGATATACAAGTAGCGTCATGTCACAACTGAGCATAAAAGAGAAGAGAGGCACCTCTGAGACCTCGTACACACGACCGAGGAACTCGTCATAAATGAAACATCGTTTTCCTCGACGAGTTCCTTGTTAGGCTTGTCGAGAATCTTGACAAGCTTTCTTTGCATACACACTGTCAAGACAAAATCTCCTCGTTCTCAAACGCTGTGACGTACAACACGTACGACGGCACTATAAAGGGGAAGTTCGATTCCACTGGCACAAGCCTTGGGACTGCTTTTGCTAATCTCATGTTACTGCGTGTTAAGTAAAAGTTTGGTGAGAGACGATTCACGTTTTTTAGTCTGTTACAGCGTGACAAATGTGCTATCTCCATTAGAAACGCTACTTTTACTGAAGGTACGCTCCCGTCTCATACTTTATTCTGAGCATGCGCGGGTTTCTAAGCATACACACGAAATTGAGACTCCCAAAGAGGAAAAAGAGAACTTGTACACTAGTGAAGTTGCTCTAACTTCAGAAAAGGTTCCTGTACTACTTCAATTTTACTTTTAGCCAACTTGTACCCATTGATTTCAATGGAAGTCGCCTCTAAGTCGGATCCCCTGTCTTAACTAAAGCAACAATACAGGAAGAGAAAATTGTTTTCTCAGGCAAACCCCTCCCTCCCACAGATCTAATTGTTGTTTGATTTGGCCACTGGAAAGCCTCCTGTCCTGGGGACAACTTGAAGTCGCCTTGTAAATTGCCCCAAGTTGTGCTATGGTGCGCACTCAGGTCGTGTTCAGGTCGCCTCGCAAAGTCGCAACCAGAGTCATGTCGCCCCTGTATGAACCGGCACTAAAGCTCCCTTTGAGGACAGTGATATTTCCAATACAGAGTTATAACTTCACAGTATAAAATAAGAACATAAAAAAAACTCCAATACCACATGAGATAACACTGTCACGTGACTGATTTGCATAATTATCACATACGGTAAATAAAGTCGGAGCTGAGCTTTTTTGTTTTCCCCTTTTTGGGTCTGGCGTTGGTGGCAGGCGTCATGATTGACAATGGATCAGGGGATAGGTTTTTATTTTTTTTAATAAAGGATTAGTCAAACTTTTGTACTGTCTTTATTCACTTTTTTGGTGAATGGGTACCCCATAATCATTCACATAGGGGGAAACCTAGGATCTGGGGGCCCCCTTGTTAAAGGGTTCTTCCAGATTCTGATAAGCCCCCCCCAACCTGCAAACCACCACAACCACAGCCCAGGGTTTTTTGAAAATGGCCCTTGTTTCCATCAACATGGGGACAAGGTGCTTTGGTGTACCCCCAAAGCACCCCCCCATTTTGTCATGGGGCTCCCCTTAAAATCCACACCAGAGGACCTGGTATGCAACGGGGGGGTCACGCTGTTTTTTTTTTTCTCATAATTTTCAATTGTTGGCCTGTTTTTTTAACATTCAGCTGTCAGCCGGAAACCTGCTGACAGCTGATGCGTCATCCAGTGTTAGGCCATATTCTGCCGAGGTACTCGGTCATGTGTACGTTTTCGCCGAGCGTCCCGTCGAGAAAGCCGTCGAGCCAAAATAGAGAGCAGGTTCTCTATTTGCTCGATGGCCCATCGAGAACCATGGCTCGACGCCTTTCCCGGCGGCTTGGTCGACGATTTCGACGGCCGGGCGAGAACCTCGACGGGCGGAACGATGTGTTTGGCCCGTCGAGGTTCTTGTACGTGTGTACGCGGCCTTAAGGATGCGGTGGCTGGCTTTCCAGCCCGCTTCTTCGCAACCAGCTCAATGCGATATATGACTGCATGAAAACATTTATTTACTACAAGTGCTATTTTATTGCCCGTTATTTAACTCTTAGGCCTCGTACACACGACCGAGAAACTCAACAGAATCCATCAAGAAACTTGGTGGGAGAGCTTTTTTGCCAAGGAAAACGGTTGTGTGTAGTGATGAGCGGAATACGCCATATTCGATTTCGCAATATTTCGCGAATATATAGAAGAATATTCGCGAATATTCGTTAATATCGAATATTCGTGATATTTTATCAAAATAAAAAAAAATTGCGAAATTTCGCTAATGCGAAATTTCGCTAGAGCGAATGCGAAATTGATTGCGAAATTCTCGTCAACACGCGAAAACGGAGATCATTTTCTGGATTTCTAAACTAATAGGCACTAAACACTAACTCTACTTACACAAACATATGACTAAACTAAAGCTAATTTTTTATTTTTATTTTTTTATACACAAAACACAGAAGGGCAGAGAACGTATTCACGAATATTCGTTAATATCGAATATTCGTGATATTATATCAAATAAAAAAAAATAGCGAAATTTCGCTAATGCGAAAGCGAAATTGATTGCGAAATTTCGCTATTTTTTTTATATAAAATATCACGAATATTCGATATTAACGAATATTCGCGATATTTTATCAAAAAAAAAAAATAGCAAAATTTCACTAATGCGAAAGCGAAATTGATTGCGAAATTCTCGTCAACACGCGAAAACGGAGATCATTTCCTGGATTACTAAACTAATAGGCACTAAACACTAACTCTACTTACACAAACTTATATGACTAAAACTAAAGCTAATTTTTTTTTTTACACAAAACACAGAAGGGCAGAGAACGTATTCGCGAATATTCGTAATACGAATATTCGCATTGCGAATATTCGGCAACATAAAAGGATCGCCTCAGCTACTCGGCCCAGGGTCTCTTATCATACCATCAATGCTTTTAGACGTCGATGGAGATCAGATCACTAGGATGTGATCTGTTTTAAAAATAAGTTTGAAAAAATATGAATATTCGCAATAGCGATATTCGAGTTATTCGCGAATACTCGAATATGCAATATTCGTAACGAATATTCGCAATGCGAATATTCGTGAGCAACACTAGTCGTGTGTATGCTTTTCATTGAGAAAACTGTCGTCCTAGGAACTCGACGAGGAAAAACAGAGCAAGTTCTCTTTTTCCTCGTCGGGAGTCTCAGGCCACGTACACACGATCAAATTTATCTGCTGAAACTGGTCCGACAGACCGTTAGCAGACATTTCCGATCGTGTGTACGGGCTAGCGGACATGTTTTCCTGGCGGACAAATTTCAAAGCATGCTTTGAAATTTGTCCGCTGGAGACATGTCTGTTGGATATGTCCGCTGGTTAGTACACTAACCAGCGGACAGAAATCTCCGCGCATGCGTCGAAAGTATTTTACTTCCTGGCCGCCATGTCACCGCGTCCTCAACCCGAGGGGATTTTCGTCCGATGGTGTGTACACGCCATCGGACCAAAATCCGATGAGACATGTCCGCTGGAAACGGTCCGTCGGACATGTTTGAGCGGACATGTCTCATTGTGTGTGCGCGGCCTCAATTTCCTTGTCGTGTTTCTCGTCGGGCTGGTTGTCGACGAGAAACACGTTGGTGTGTATGCTTAGAAACCCGCGCACCTTCGGTAAAAGTAGCGTTTGTAATGGAAATGGCACAAATGTCTCTTACCAAACTTTTACCTAACACGCAGTAACATGAGATTAGCAAAAGCAGCCCCAAGGGTTGTGCCAGTAAAATCGAACTTCCCCTATAGTGCCGTAGTATGTGTTGTACGTCACCGCGTTTGAGAACGAGGAGATTTGGTCTTGACAGTGTGTACACAAAGACAGCTTGTCAAGTTTCTCGACAAGCCTAACAAGGAACTCGTCGAGGAAAACGATGTGTCTTTTCCGACAAGTTCCTCGGTCGTGTGTACGAGGCCTCGGTGATTTGACCCCCATTGTATCCATACAGCGTATGAACAGAACTAAAAAATAAATAAAAAAATAAAAAAACGGAATTTCAGAGCATATCCACTCCTAAGTGGTATTGAAGCTTCTGATACATGTCTGTTTTTTTTTATTATTTGATTGATCACAGGTGTGAATGGGGCTTATGAAATAAGTGTGACGTGGAGTAACCTATACCAACCAATGAAAATGGACTTTACAGAGCGCCTCAGCGTCTTCAGAATAGCCGCAGTTGCAGAACTTATTCTCAGGCCGCTGCCGGCACTTATTCACTATGAAGGGAAATAGCTGTAATGACTAAAATGCAATGAAAGGGAGTCACACAGAGGCCACGCTGACCTCTCCGGCATCACCTACAGCATCATATTAAAGTGAAGTGTCGTGATTTGTTTGTAATTATCTTTTGACACCTAAAGGCACCGCTTGTCAAGCTAGGAGACAGCGAATGTATTCTGGAGATCGTATTTGCATAGCTATCCTTAGGTAAAAAAAAAATAAAAAAAAATCTCCTTCCGGGTCTAAAGATTTATGAAACTCCTTTTTCGGAGCAACCAATAATCTGTATAAATACTATATAAAAGTAGACCTTACATCAGAGATATTAATGCTATGCTGTGTCATGTATCATTGTTATTCTTCCAGGTATTTGTTACCTCTCCCAGAGATCACAGTACTACCCAGCCAATGCCTTCATCTGCTTTTACTCTCTAGGAGGACGGAGCCATCTTAAGAGTAGGTTCACACTACTGCGATCCGACTTTGGTGGCGACTCTGCAAGTCGTCCTGAGGACGACTTCAGAGGCGACCTGCAAAACGACTTCTGTATAGAAGTCAATGGAGGTCGCCCCCAAAGTCGTACAGGGAGCATTTTCTAAGTCGGAGCGACTTGCGTCGCTCCTATTAGAACGCTCCCATTGCATTCAATGGGAGGCGACTCGTCAGGCGGCTGAGCCGCCTGTCGCGTCGCCCCAGTGTGAACCGGGTCTTATTCAGACATCAATCAGGGTCTCAATCTCCTTCCTGGAGAGAGATTTTAGCTCAGAGATGATACATCCAATGTAAATCATGGTGCCTGTGTTTGTCTTGTGACTTGCAGAAAAGTTAAAGGGGTTGTAAAGGTAAATGTTTTTTCACCTTAACCCCCCTGGCGGTATTCCTGAGTCAGGCTCGGAGTGAGTTTTTTGTGCTGCGATCGGTAAACCCGAGTCAGACTCGGGCTCGCATCGCAGCATCCACAGGCAGGTTTTCTTACCTTGTCCCTGGATCCAGCGATGCATCCGCGCTGTGTGAGCGAGCGGGTGCTCGCTTGATTCACGCAGTGCCTCTGTGTGCCGTCGATCTCCGTTCCCTGCGACGTTACGACGCACGGGGCGGAGAGCGGTGCCAAATTCAAAAACTTAAACAAACGCATTACATACAGTATACTGTAATCTTATAGATTACAGTACTGTATGTAAAAAATACACACCCCCCCCCCCCCTTGTCCCTAGTGGTCTGCCCAGTGCACTACATGTTCTTTTACATAATAAAAACATTTTTTTGTGCCTGCAAACTAGGGTTGTCCCGATACCACTTTTTTAGGACCGAGTACAAGTACCGATACTTTTTTTCAAGTAGTCGCCGATACTGAATACCGATACTTTTTTTTAAATGTGTCCCCAAATGCAGCCATGTCCCCCACATATGCAGCCATGTCCCCCACATATGCAGCCATGTCCCTCACATATGCAGCCATGTCTCTCACATATGCAGCCATGTCCCTTCAGCCATGTCCCTCACATATGCAGCCATGTCCCTCTAGCCATGTCCCTCACATATGCAGCCATGTCCCTCTAGCCACGTCCCTCACATATGCAGCCATGTCCCTCTAGCCATGTCCCTCACATATGCAGCCATGTCCCTCTAGCCATGTCCCTCACATATGCAGCCATGTCCCTTCAGCCATGTACCTCTAGCCATGTCCCTCACATATGCAGCCATGTCCCTCTAGCCAGGTCCCTCACATATGCAGCCATGTCCCTCTAGCCATGTCCCTCACATATGCAGCCATGTCCCTTCAGCCATGTCCCTCTAGCCATGTCCCTCACATATGCAGCCATGTCCCTCTAGCCAGGTCCCTCACATATGCAGCCATGTCCCTCTAGCCATGTCCCTCACATATGCAGCCATGTCCCTTCAGCCATGTCCCTCTAGCCATGTCCCTCACATATGCAGCCATGTCCCTGCAGCCATGTCCCTCTAGCCATGTCCCTCACATATGCAGCCATGTCCCTTCAGCCATGTCCCTCTAGCCAGGTCCCTCACATATGCAGCCATGTCCCTCTAGCCATGTCCCTCACATATGCAGCCATGTCCCTTCAGCCATGTCCCTCTAGCCATGTCCCTCACATATGCAGCCATGTCCCTGCAGCCATGTCCCTTCAGCCATGTCCCTCTAGCCATGTCCCTCACATATGCAGCCATGTCCCTCAAGCTATGTCCCTCACATATGCAGCCATGTCCCTCTAGCCATGTCCCTCACATATGCAGCCATGTCCCTTCAGCCATGTTCCTCTAGCCATGTCCCTCACATATGCAGCCATGTCCCTTCAGCCATGTCCCTCACATATGCAGCCATGTCCCTTCAGCCATGTCCCTCTAGCCATGTTCCTCACATATGCAGCCATGTCCCATGTCCCTCCAGCCATTTCCCCCATACCTTTGCCGCCGCGCCGCCGCATGGAGAAAATCACAGCATTCATTTGAATAGCTGTTTTGCCCGCGCGTATAGACACTCCCCCTTGCTCGGGATTGGACAGATCACGATCACCCATCTAATCCCGAGCAAGGGGGAGTGTCTATACGCGCGGGCAAAACAGCTATTCAAATGAATGCTGTGATTTTCTCCATGCGGCGGCGCGGCGGCAAAGGTATGGGGGAAATGGCTGGAGGGACATGGGACATGGCTGCATATGTGAGGAACATGGCTAGAGGGACATGGCTGAAGGGACATGGCTGCATATGTGAGGGACATGGCTGAAGGGACATGGCTGCATATGTGAGGGACATGGCGGGAACACTACAGCTATTCAAATGAAAGCTGTGATGTTCCTGCACGCCGTTTAACCCATGCCGCGGCTTTCGATGCGGCAGTGGGGGGGGGGGGAGTATTCTATTTAGGTATCGGTATCGGGACAACCCTACTGCAAACTGTAGATTGTCCATAGCAACCAAAAGTGTCCCTTTATCTCAAAAGTGATTTTAAAACAGCGATAATAAATTATAATCACTTGCAGAATTGAGCGATAGCAATTTGTGGGGAAATTCGTCATAAAAAAAATAAAAGTAATGACAGCGACAATTCTGCAACTGAGCAAATTTCAGTGATTTTGATTTGATTACATTATTGTATAATTTTTATTATAATTATATGATTATTTGTTATAATTATTTATAGTTATATATTATATTATAGTTTTATGATTTTGTCATACCCGGGATGCCTATTAGACTCTTGTTTGGATAGATTTCAGTGAGTTATTCCTAAGAATTACAAGCCTACAGTATAAAAAGCCAAATTTCCATGCAAATAATGGTACCGCTTTCAGCACCTAAAATCTGAAAGAATCATACCGCCAGGGAGGTTAATGAACCCTTTGCATTAAGGTGAAAAATGCATCATGCCGTTAGTGGCTGGTCCCGCGCACATTCGCGGGAGTGACGTCATCGCTGCTCTGGCCAGTCACAGCGCCGGAACAGCAATACCCAGAAGTCACTCCGGGTATCATTGCGGTGGCGGAGGAGGTGTCCGAGGACCGCCGTTGGGGCTTCGTTCTCAGGTAAGTAATTCATAATGAGCTGATATGCTATGCATACTAGCTCATTATGCCTTTGTCTTGCAGGTTTTTTTTTAAAAGAGAGGGTTTACCTCCTCTTTAACTGCGTTGATCGGACCTGTCCATTTTCCACCGATCTGATCCACCAGACGGATGGAAAAAATAGGGTCACCATCCATCTGAATTTAACGAACAGGATCGGATAGCAGCGGGTGTCGGTGGACATGACATCCGCCGCTCCATAGAAGTGAATGGAGGCTCCGATCAGGTCCGGTTGAAAAACTGACTTACAAAACACCAACTTTGTAACCCCAGCAGCTGTTTTTCCCCCTTTATTCCTAGACCACTATTGCTTTGTCAAAGTATTATTTACTATGGCCTCGTACACACAACCGTTTTCCTTGACAAAATCCATCAAGAAACTTGCTGGCAGAGCTTTTTTGGTCGTGTGGTCGTGTGTATATTTTTCGTCGAGAAAACTGTTATGGATCTCGACGAGAAAAAAGAGAACAAGTTCTCTTTTTTCTCGTCGGGAGTCTCAATTTCCTCGTCGTGTTTCTCGTCAGGCTGGTTTACGATGAGAAACACGTTGGTGTGTATGCTTAGGAACCCGCGCATACTCAGAATAAAGTATGAGACGGGAGCGCACCTTTCGGTAAAAGTAGCGTTCGTAATGGAGATAGCACATTCGTCACTCTGTAACAGACTGAAAAGCGCGAATCGTCTCTCACCAAACTTTTACTTAACACGCAGTAACATGAGATTAGTAAAAGCAGCCCCAAGGGTGGCGCCAGTGGAATGGAACTTCCCCTTTATAGTGTCGTTGTACGTGTTGTACGTCACCGCGTTTGAGAACGACGAGATTTTGTCTTGACAGTGTGTACGCAAAGAAAGCTTGACAAGAATCTCCACAAGCCTGTCAAGGAACTGGCCGTGGAAAACGATGTTTCTTTTACAACGAGATTCTCGGTCGTGTGTACGAGGCCTCAGTGATGACTACAAGCGGCGCTCAAAATGCATAATATAAGGGCGACATAAGAAAAAGTACAATATGGGATATTTCTGCTACGTGCAACCATTAGACATGCAAGTGAGAACATCAGATTTATTGCCAAACTGTTATCTGGATTATGTTTCCTCATTCTTAGACAGAATCTGCTTTTAATTCTTGAAAAAGCTGCTGCTGGCTGTAGGCCTTTGGCAGGAGCCAAGAAAGGGGCGTGGCAGGGACTTTCTTAAATGACGATTGACGTCAATGGCATAGCTGGAATAGTTACTGGTCACTGTGAATCTGACTCTCCGGGGTGTGTGTTTGAGGCTATGAGGAAAAAAAAGTGTAGAAAATAAAACACCTGACGGACGCAGACGGGCTGTGCGTGGGGCAAGGGAAAAACTACTAGCAGGGGCCGAAGAATCTATAATGCTACAGAAGAAAAAAAAAAAATGGAAATGTGCAGATTAATGTAGCAGTGACTACAATAGGGGGCCCATTTATACCACTGCATTTTTTATACGCTACAACGCAGGATCACAGCACACTAAAAGCGCATGAAAACTGGTTACCATTACAGAGCTCATCACATCAGTGCAATGCGTTGGAGGGCAGTTACATTATTCTCAATGGAATCTCAAGGAAAACGCACTAAACGCACATACTGTACATGCCCTTTAATTGGTGCAATTTTCAAGTCACTTGTCCATATTTGTTAAAGTATTTTTTTTTAAAAAGGAAAAAAATGCACGTCAAACGTACATCAAACGCATTTTGTGTTTCATTGCATTTTACCCGGCGCAATAAAGCAGAACTTAAGCCCGCCTCCCGGGTGGCTCCGACCCACCTTGGGTGGCACCATTATGTGCAAAGACAGAGATGGATGCAGGCGAGCTGTGTGCGGTGCAAGGGAGAAACCAAGTACTACTACCAGGGGGTCTAAGAATCTATAATGCTACAGAAAAAAATTCACACTTGCAAATCTGGCATTGGCGCATAGGCGTGCCCAGGGGGTGTGCCTGGGCACACCCTAATCACCTGGTGCAGTGCAGATTCCCCCTGCTGATATTTCACCAAAGCCCCCCAACAGGGCTCCTAAAAAAATATTGTAAAAAATAACAAAAAAATGTAATAATAAAAAACGACGAACACTGTTTACTGCCCTACTGACACCAACCTCTGCCTAGTCCATGAGTGCGCAACCTGTGGCGCTCCAGCTGCTGCAGAACTACAAGTTCCATGAGGCATTGCAAGCCACTGACAGTTACAATCATGACTCCCAAAGGCAGAGGCATGATGAGACTTGTAGTTTCACAACAGCTGGAGGGCCACAGGTTGAGCACCTATGGACCAGTCCCTTGCTCTACTGACACCAACCTCTATCCTACTGAATAGACATGAGCATGATAAATATATTAGCTTTGTTTTATTTCGTTTTTGATTCGTTAATCTAGTTATTTCGTTCAGTTACATTCGGTTGATTCGTTCAATTCGTTTTTGGAATTTTCTTTGAATTTACCCATTTTTCTCGATTTGAATTGGTCAAATTGATACATTTTTGAATCGGTCCAAATGAAAATGTTACATTCTTTTCAGCAAAGTGAACAAACAAAAGAAAAATCTTCATCAAATGATTACAATGACTCTTTAAATCACCTTTGGCTTAAAGGGGTTGTAAAGGATTTTTTCCCCCTAAATAGCTTCCTTTACCTTAGTGCAGTCCTCCTTCACTTACCTCATCCTTCCATTTTGCTTTTAAATGTCCTTATTTCTTCTGAGAAATCCTCACTTCCTGTTCTTCTGTCTGTAACTCCACACAGTAATGCAAGGCTTTCTCCCTGGTGTGGAGTGTCGTGCTCGTCCCCCTCCCTTGGACTACAGGAGAGTCAGGACGCCCACTAACACACAGCTCCTTTCTCTATCTGCAACGTAGAGAGTGTCCTGACTCTCCTGTAGCTGCAGAATGAGAGGATGCCTATGTAAACAAGGCATTTACCTGTTCTGTCTAATGACAGGACACTGATCTACTGCTCCCTGTCATCAGGAACAGTGGTCATGTCACTGGTAGTCCAACCCCCACACAGTTAAAATCACTCCCTAGGACACTCTTAACCCCTTCCTCGCCCCCTAGTGGTTAACCCCTTCCCTGCCAGTGTCATTTACACAGTAATCAGTGCATTTTTATAGCACTGATCACTGTATAGATGACAATGGTCTCAAAATAGCATCAAAAGTGTCCGACGTGACCGCCATAATGTCGCAGTCATGATAAAAATCGCTGATACTGTAGCTGCCATTACTAATAATAAAAAATTATAATAAAAATGCAATAAATCTATCACCTATTTTGTAGACGATATAACTTTTGCGCAAACCAATCAATATACGCTTATTGTGATTTTTTTTTTTTTACCAAAAATATGTAGAATACATATCGGCCTAAACTGAGGAAAACATTTTGTTTTAGATATAAAGTAAAAAATATAGCTTTTTTTCAAAATTTTAGTTTTTTTTGTTTAGAACGCAAAAAATAAAAACAGCAGAGGTGATCAAATACCACCAAAAGAAAGCTCTATTTGTGGGAAAATGTTGTTTGGGAGCCACGTCGCACGACCGCGCAATTGTCAGTTAAAGCGGCGCAGTGCCGAGTCGCAAAAAATGGCCCGGGCAGCCAAATCCTTCGGGGCTGAAGTGGTTAACTTTAAATGTGCATTTTACGCATTGGATAAACTGATCGGCAAAAAAAAAACACTCTTCAATGAAAAGCCTCATCAGCTGATTGTATGAATGCGGGTAGCAGGGCTGGTCTGTCATGCCCACTTATTTCCTGGCCGGTCTTAGCTTCAGGTTCCACCACAGACTTGTTGGATTTTTGGGTGGTCAGCCGTGAGCGTGTAGGAAACCCCCCCCCAGGTCCGACTTCTCCCAGAACAGTGACTCAAAGGATTTAACTTCCAAAAACTGACAAACTGACATGCAGGTGATGCAAGGCAAGCGAGCGTGTGTACACTGTGCGGTTGTTAAAGGTTTTCTCAGAATTCAGGAAATTCGCACTGCTGTTCGCTGCCCGCCGCGCTGCCCAGCAAAGCAACCACTGGCAAATGTCAGACTGAGCCGCAGCTTTCTGAATTTTTTTTTTAAAATGACTGTGTGCAATGCTTTCAGAAAACCTGTGTGGGATTTAACCCTTTCAGGGCGTACGACAAATAGCAGGTGCTGTATTGGTGTAGAGTTTTTTTTTTTTTTTTTTTACATTTTATTCCAAAAAAAAATGAAACTTATTTTTTTGATTCCGATTAATTTCTTAAAATTGATTTAGTTTCAGTTTAATTTCCTTATGCCATGTAATTCCATTCCAGTTTCTTGTTCTTTTACATTTCTCTTTTGAAAACCATCATCTCCTATTCACTGAAATGATGGTGAATCAAGCCTTATGCCGCGTACACACGATCATTTTTCAGCATGTCCAAAAAAACAACGTTTTTCCAACTTCATCATTAACCACTTCATTACTGGGCACTTAAACCCCCTTCGTGTCCAGACCAATTTTCAGCTTTCAGCGCTGATGCATTTTAAATGACAATTGCGCGGGCATACAATGCTGTACCCAAATTATATTTTTATTATTTTTCTCCCACAAATAGAGCTTTCTTTTAGTGGTATTTGATCATCTCTGCGATTTAAATTTTTTGCGCTATAAACAAAAAAAGACAGAACGACGTTAAATTTTTAAATTTTTAAATTTTAAATTTTTATTTTTTTTGTCATTTTTCAGAACCTGAAAAATGATGTGGAGCCCACACACCATCATTTTAAATGACGTTTTTTAAAAACGATGTTTATTTCATGCCAAAAAAATGATCGTGTGTACGCGGCATTATTTCCAGTAAAAAGTAGTTAACTCTGGCCTACCTATCAAAAATTGAATTTTTAATTCCTTATATGTGTTTCTATATATACACTATGGCCCGAATTCACAAAGCCTTACGCCGACGTATTTCGAGATACGCCGTCATAAGTACAAATGTGCGCCGTCGTATCTATGCGACGATTCCCCAAGCTAGATACGTCGAAAAATAAGGCTTCAACCACCCGACGTAACTTGCCTATGCCAGCGTATCGTGGGCGCATCGTTACGCTGGACGCATCTGGCGTTCCCATTTAAAATATGCAAATGAGTGAGATACGCCTATTAACGAACGTACTTGCGCCCGGCGCATGTTTTAAGCGTTTCGCGTAAGGGTTACGTCCGGCGTAAAGTTATTCCTCATATAGGAGTCGCAACCCATGAAAAGGTATGGACCAGGGAACGGACGCCGTAGAATAGGGCTGGGCGTAGGTTACGTTAACGTCAAAGGCAGTAATTTCTGTGAGCATGCGCTGCTGTTTTTTTTTGCCTTCCTCTGGATCAACTGTGGGTATGGAGTTGGGTGTATGGGATGTACTGTGTTTTATTTTGTTTGTTTATTTTTATTTTTATGGTTGAACTTTATGGACTTGTGTCTTTTTTCAACCTGACTAACTATGTAACTATGGAATGCGCACAGACGCATGCGCCGTTCATTTTTAGTACTTGTTTGAAGCTCAGCTCATCATTTGCATGGGGTCACGCTCCTGTAGTCCAAGGGAGGGGGCGAGCACGACACTCCACACCAGGGAGAGAGCCTCGTATTACTGTGTGGAGTTACAGACAGAGGAACAGGAAGTGAGGATTTCTCAGAAGAAATAAGGACATTTTAAAAGCAAAATGGAAGGATGAGGTAAGTGAAGGAGGACTGCACTAAGGTAAAGGAAGCTATTTAGGGGGAAAAATTGTACCTTTACAACCACTTTAATCCCTCTTATATGTTTCATTCATTTTTTTTTTTTTTTTAATATGCCGTCACTTGACTGCTAATCCTCTGACTTGGTCCTGTGCACAGTGTAGTGGTGGGTGGAACTTTCTCTGGTGACCACTACGTGCGCAATAGTGTTGTCAGAGATCAGTGACACATGCACAGTAGCCAAAAAAACCAACCGGTAGAAAGCATATGAATGAATAATGCAATGCCGATACTTCCGGGTGTCAACGATCCTCAGCCATTGGAATAGCGGCTAAGTAACATTGCTTTCAGACTGCCCATTTAAAGCGGGGGTTCACCCAAAAATCAACTTTCTGACATTAGATCCAGCATAGATCCATTAGATCCAGCATACTGCTAACATCTGCAGTATGCTGTTTTTTTTTTGTTTTGTACTTATCGTTTTATGAGCCGTTGTTATCCGGCTCCGAGCGGGGAATCCTGTGGGGAATGGGCGTTCCTAAGCCAAGAGGAGTTGATTGACGGGCTGCTTCCGAAA
Source organism: Rana kukunoris (assembly GCA_029574335.1). NCBI lineage: Eukaryota > Metazoa > Chordata > Amphibia > Anura > Ranidae > Rana > Rana kukunoris. The sequence goes on from CM056055.1 coordinate 213,464,329, forward strand.
ATACCCAAAGTGACACTCAGGTGTTTACGGCGCCTGCACAGTCAGCTCTACACGGCAGAAGCAGGCGCCGTAAACACCCGAGTGTCACTTCGGGTATTTTCGGAAGGCGTGACGCTGCGCGTCTTACCAGCCCGTCAATCAACTCCTCTTGGCTTAGGAACGCCCATTCCCCACAGGATTCCCCGCTCGGAGCCGGATAACAACGGCTCATAAAACGATAAGTACAAAAAAAATACAGCATACTGCAGATGTTAGCAGTATGCTGGATCCAATGGCAGAAAGTTGATTTTTGGGTGAACCTCCGCTTTAATTGAACAATAAGATTGCTCCTGCAGCGTTTTCAGCAGCGCACTGTAGTACCAAACTGCGTTTTGCAGCGTGTTGCACTGAAAAGGCACGTTGGGGGGGTGACAATGATAATGAATGGCTCTGCATTGCATCAAGCAGCGCTCTGCTCTGGCGTGAACTGATCTCAAAGTGAAGGAACTTGGATATTATCTGGATGTTTTGTGAATTTGTTGCTGCTTCTTGTTTACATCCCAGAACACAGGCCCCCTTGTTGCCTCCTGCTTGCGTTCATGCTGTTTGTGCTTTTTAGGAACGTTTCCTGACATTGCACAGAGAGGCTTCAGTAACGTCCCACCTTAGGAGATTTAAAGGAAGGTCCCAGCAGACCACACGGCATCTTTCCTGTACCATCTGCTGCAAAATATTTATCCTAGAGACCTGCACATCCCAATCATTACCTTCCTGTTTACATCTTCCTCTCTTCTGCACAATGTAAATCTTACTCACTGTAAGGAATCTGCTACTGTCCCTGTTATCAATAGGTGAGTGAATCACAGGCCCGGCAGACACCTGCTAGTACAAAGCCTCTGTGTTCAAAACATCGCAGGGCTTCCTGTACCCCGGGCGGAACAAAGTTTCCTCCTCGCAGACCCACAGGAAGCAAGGGATCACTGCTCCTTCAAAGTGGATGTGTGGGCAAAAAATAAATAAATCAGTTTATCTCTTCAATACATGCACATTCCCCAGGTTTAGTCACTTTAAAAACACTTCAAATACAGAAAAATATCAATTAATCTGCCAGAAATCCTGGAAGCTTCTAAATTCTTCTAGCAAGCTGATAAAGCCGCCTCTGCTCCATTAACCACTTGCTTACTGGGCACATATACCCCCCTCCTGCCCAGGTGAAATTTCAGCTTCCGGCACTGCGTCGCTTTAACTGACATTGCGCGGTCGTGCAACGTGGCACCCAAACAAAATTGGCGCCCTTTTTTCCCCCACAAATAGAGCTTTCTTTTGGTGGTATTTAATCACCTCTGCGGTTTTTATTTTTTGCGCTATAAACAAAAAAAGAGCGTCAATTTTGAAAAAAATAAATCTATATTTGTTTACTTGTTGCTATAATAAATATCCCAATTTTTTTTTTTTAAAAACTTTTTTTTTCTCAGTCTAGGCCGATACGTATTCTTCAACATATTTTTGGTAAAAAATAAATAAATCGCAATAAGCGACTGCTTTGCGCAAAAGTTATAGCACCTACAAAATAGGGGACAGAATTATTAGTATTATTTTTTTTACTAGTAATGGCGGCGATCTGCAATTTTTATTGGGACTGCGACATTATGGCGGACACTTTTGACACATTTTTGGCACCATTCACATTTATACTGCGATCAATGCTATAAATATGCACTAATTACTGTATAAATGTGACTGGCATTGAAGGGGTTAACACTAGGGGGTGAGGGAGGGGTTAAATGTGTACCCTGCATTGTGTTCTAACTGTGTGTGGAGGGGGACTGACTGGGGGAGGTGACCGATCTGTGTCCCTATGTACAAGGGACACAGATTGGTCTCCTCTCTCCCTGACAGGACGTGGATCTCTGTGTTTACACGTCCTTGTCCTTGTCTCTGTAGCCGCCGATCGTGGGTGCCTGGCAGACATCGCGGCCGCCGGGCACGCGCATCGGCATCTCAGTGATGCGGCGGGCACGCGTGCACCGCCGTCGGCACCGCTCGCGCACCCCCCAGTGGCTGGAGGCCGTATATTGACGGCCTCCCGGCAATTGGGAACCTCATTGCGGCCGTACAAAGTCGTACGGCCGGCAAGAAGTGGTTAAAATACCAAACATTGTTATCAGTCCTCATTTACAGAAAAAACAGATGGCTGCACACCGATAATCACAATTTTATTGTGCCTGAAAACATGCACATGGGAGCCTCACCTGGAACCTTCCTGCTCTGACATGTTTCACCCTAGGATGTGCTAACGTGATACACCATACCTCCCAACTTTCCCTGATTTCGAGGGACTGTCCCTGATTTGGAGAAAAGTCCCTCTGTACCTCTTTCCTCCACATTTGTCCCTCATTTTGGTCTGATCTATATAGATATATATAAAATGCACTTTTTATCTTTCAAAAAGGGTTTCCCGTGATTTGTAAATTGCTACATTTGCAAATTCTAAAAGCCAATATAAAGGAATAGTAGTGGTAAAAAAAGTACTTGTGGGTTTAACCAATCTTGTTTATTTGTACAATTCTCCTTTAAGGGGGTGTGTCCTATACCTGCATACTTTTGCTGATAGGTGTCCCTCATTCCCATCTCAAACATTTGGGAGGTATGGAAACACAGTCTGAGGAGGTCCTAGGTGGGCTATACTGTGCATGTTCTCTGGAACAAAAACGTTTAAATTAACTTTGTTTGCTGGGGAATCCATGGGGAACATGAAGAAGCTCCATCTGATGACCCAGACACCAGCATCATGAAGAAAACCTGCAAGCAGCAAACCTTTTTTTAATTGTTTCGTTGGTGTCCCCATCCACAGCAAAAAAAACTCTGAGATGCTGGTGTTTGCAGTCTTGGACATTGGATGGAGCTTCTTCATGTTCCCCATGCATCATCCCCAGCAAACAAAGTTAATTAAAACTTTATTGTTCCAGAGAACACGCACAGCAGCACATCAGTGACTCCAGGGTTCAATAAAACACAATTGTTCTGAAGACCAGGCACAAGGGAACCTAACCTGGAACCTTCCTGCTCTGACATGTTTCATCCTTGGACGTCCTAGGTTAAATTGCGTCGGTCTGAGGCGGTCCTAGGTGGAGCCATCATGTGAATGTTCTCTGGAATCATAAAGTTTTATTGGATATATTGATATCAGTGTGCAGTTTTTTGTTATTGATGATGCACTGGGATCTAGGAAGCGCCTTGTGTGGAAACTTCACACTGGACTTCAAGCATCTTCATTCTTCCTCCATACCAAGCCTCTCCATTCTTCCTCCATACTCCGGTCCTTGGTTTCCAAATGAGATACAGAATTTGCTCTCATCAGAAAAGAGGACTTTGGACCCCTGAGCACCAGACCAGGTCTGTTTTTCTTTATCCCAGGAGGTGTTTTTTGTTCAGGGGGCTGACAAGAGGAATACGACATTTGAAGCCCATGTCCAGGATCCGATCTGTGTGTGGTGCTCTTGATACTCTGACTCCAGCCTCAGTCCACTCCTTGTGAAAGTCCCCAACACTTTTGAATGGCCTTTTCCTGACAATCCTCTCCAGGCTGCGGTCATCCCTGCTGCTTGTGCACCTTTTTATTCCACACTTTTCTCTTCCACATAACTTTCTATTGATGTGCTTTCATACAGCACTTTGGGAACATCCAACTTCTTTTGCAATTACCTTTCCCTCCTTATGGAGGGTGTCAATGATGGTTTTCTGCACAACTGTCAGGTCAGCAGTCTTTCCCATGATTGTGATCCCTACTGAACCAGACTGAGAGACAATTTAAAGGCTCAGGAACCCTTTGCACGTGTTATGGCTTAATTAGCGGATTAGAGGGGGACACTTTGAGCCGAGAATATTGCACCTTTTCACAATATTAAAATTTTCTGAGATTGTGGATTTGGGGTTTTCATGAGCTGTAAGCCATAATCATCACAATTATGACAAATCACGGCTTGAACTATCTTGCTTTGCATGTAATGAGTCTATCTCATATATTAATTTCACCTTTTTAGTTGCATTAGTGAAATAAATTAACTTGTGCACGATATTCTAATTTTTCAAATTTCACCTTCATTGGACAATAAAATAAGCCATTTGTATCCAGGATAGCCAGTGATGGCAGATGACCCGTGTTCTGCTTCATATTTTTCCTTTTCTTAAAGCCCTCGTAGCACATCGCCATGAGCTGATAATAACTGTAGACAGGCATGTTGGAAGGGAGCCATATTTAAAACGTTTCTCAACAGATACTTCAAAAGCAGACCGAGGCATTCAGGAGCAGAAGAGGTAAGAATTCATTGGCAATGTGTAGCATTTCATTGCTTTGCCTTAAAGCGTAGCTTTAGTGATTCTTTCGTGTCATCACACCATACCACCCACCAACTGTCTAAATTTTTTTAGTTTAAATATACAGATACAGGAATTCATTTTTGGGGTGTGATAAGTCCATACCACATGCCATAAAAATTATGAATTTGTATGCGTTGGTGTTTCTGGGGGTGAAACTTCAAGGAAACCAACACACCAAATTTTAGAAGGCTGATATACTGGCTTCTTCTTTGTTATCTGTTCACCTGTGTTGAACATCTGCGCAACTCAACAATATTTTTTTTTATTATTATTATTTTTAATTGAAAGTTGTTAGATTTATTAGGACCAGGTAAGGTCTAAAAGCTCTGATTCTTCAGGTGTATGTAAAGCCATCTCCCTTGCCTTAGCTGATATACGGTCCCTTGGAGCCTTAAAGGGGTTGTAAAGGTTTGTGTTTATTCACCTTAATGCATCCTATGCATTGAGGTGATAAAACACCTGGCTGTCACGGGCCCCCAGCCCCCCCGCCGTTTTTTTTGCACGTCCGTGGTGTCCTCTTCTCCACAGAGTCTCAGCGTTGATTGGATAGATTGATAGAAGCGCAGCCATTAGCTCTCGCTGCTGTCAATCAAATCTAAATGACGCGGCCGCCAGGGGCGGGGCCGAGTGATGCACTCTGTGTCTATGGACCCCGAGTCTATGAGACGGGAGCATGCCGGCAAGGTATCTACCTCGGGAGAGAGCTTCCCAGAGGGGATTAGCTATTGCGGGGAGGAGCCGAGAGAGCCATGGTGGGACCCCAGAACAGGAGGATCGGGGCAACTCTGTGCAAAACAAACTGCACAGTGGAGGTAAGTATGACATGTTTGTTATTAAAAAAAAAATTAAAAATGAACCTTTACAACCACTTTAACCGCTTGCCGACCTGCCACCGTCATTTTACTGCGGCAGGTCGGCTCTCCTGGGCGAGAGCCCGTAGCTACGTCGGGAGTTTAGCAGCCACTAGGGGCCCGCCGTGTGCGTGCCCGGCGGGCACGATCGCCGCCGGGCACACGCGATCGCTCGTTACAGAGCGGGGACCGGGAGCTATGTGTGTAAACACAAAGCTCCCGGTCCTGTCAGGGGGGGAAATGACTGATCGTCTGTTGATACAATGCATGAACAGAAGATCAGTGATTTCCCCTAGTGAGTCCACCCAGAACACACCCAGGAACATACTTAACCCCTTCCCCGCCCCCTAGTGTTAACCCCTTCACTGCCAATGGCATTTTTATAGTAATCCAATGCATTTTGATAGCATTGATCGCTAAAAAAAAAACGCCCATCGCCGCCATTACTAGTAAAAAAAAAAAATTAATAAAAATGCCATAAAAAGACCCCCTATTTTGTAGACGCTATAACTTTTTTCGCAAACCAATCAATAAACGCTTATTGCGATTTTTTTTATCAAAAATATGTAGAAGAATACGTATCGGCCTAATGTTTAATGTTTTTTTTTATATATTTTTGGGGGATGTTTATTATAGCAAAAAGTTAAAAATATTGCATTTTTTTCAAAATAGTCGCTCTATTTTTGTTTATAGCGCAAAAAATAAAAACCGCAGAGGTGATCAAATACCACCAAAAGAAAGCTCTATTTGTGGGAAAAAAAGGACGCCAATTTTGTTTGGGAGCCACGTCGTACGACCGCGCAATTGTCAGTTAAAGCAACACCGAATGGCAAAAAGTGCTCTGGTCATTGGAAAGCAATATGGTCCAGGGGTTTAGTGGTTAAGAACCAGGGGTGCTCAGTTATGTAATTATTGTGCACACTTTGGAAAGTCTGGTCCACCCCTTATTACACCTCAGTGTTGGTCAGAGAAGCTTTTCACCATGGCTTTGGACAAATAAATGTGGGGGGGGGGGTCTAGTTGGGCCTTCCAGGGCATTCTAGTTTGGGTTTTAGGACTTGCAGTATGTTGTACAAGTAGAGGCAGAATGAGAGGGAGCTCCCGATAGCCAATGGAATGCAAGTCGAGAGGTGGATATGTTGTTATTTATTGAATGTAGAAACAGTTGTAGTGGAGCTGAAAGAACTGATACGTTTATTGTTAGGAACTGTTAAAGGACTGTTACCATAGGACAGGGGTCTCCGAACTTTTCAAAAAAATGGCCAGTTTATTGACCGTCAGACTTTAGGAGGGCCGGATTGTGGACAACGGGGGTAAAAAATGCCCCGGGTCCAGCATTGGTGAGAGTAAATATGGCCTCAGAGTTTGCAGTCAGTAGGGTAAGGAGCAGTGCCCCTATTAGTAGGAGTAATTGTATCCCATCATTGGTATCAGTGAAATAAATTGTGCCCCCTTGTTGGCGTCAGTGGGAAGAATAGTGCCTCATATCGGTGGGAGGAATTAAGCCCCAGGGGCCGGATAAATGCTAGCAAAGGGTCACATCTAGCCCTCGGGCCACAGTTTGGAGACCCCTGCCATAGGAGACAGCATTCCTGCATGTGCAGAAGTGGCACCTTGCTGTGGCCTTTCCTTTCTCCTATTGAAGTCTCTCCAATTGAATTTGCAACTATCTAAGGGTGTCCTGGCCCTAACCCACTTTCCCACAAAATATATAAAAGGACTGTCAAAAGAAATAAAACCACTTTTACATCCAAGAAGTGTCTGGCGCCCAATGACTTTCACCATCTTTGCACCCACTATGCCTCACAACCCACCACATATTGAAGGATGTCAGCCGTATGTGGCCTCAAAGTCTCTCATTAGGCTAGAGGTAAGAGATTCCGCTACACGTACACAGAGGTCTATATGCTCTGGTTTTACTCAGTGATTACCCCTACTATGGCTTTTTAAGTGTTGGGAACACAAAAGACAACTTTAAAGCGGAGTTCCACCCAAAAATGGAACTTCCGCCACACAGGTCCCAGAAGTCAGCAGGGACCAGTGGGATCACACAGCGTGAGTCGCGCAGTAGGGAACCAGGAAATGAAGCCCAAGGCTTCACTTCCTAATTCCCTTACCGAAGATGGCGGCGGCAGCAGTACCTGAGATCGGAGGGACAGATCGGCTTCCGGTGCCAACATCGCGGGCGCCCTGGACAGGTAAGTGTCCTTATTTTAAAAGTCAGCAGCTGCAGTATAAAAAAAATCGGTGGAACTCCGCTTTAAGTGTTGGCAACACAAAAGACCACTTTAAGGAAGTCATTTGATTTCTATCTTTATTTGTGGTACAATGTTGTATTTGTATGAATGGATGGGTTTATTTTTGACCAGTACATACCAAGAACATGCTGGCACAATTCTAATTCTAAGTACTGTTTTAATATCAGAAGAGGTTATTGTTACATATTTCCAGTGTGATGCCAACGTTCCTGGTAGCATGAGAAAGAGGGTTATATGAGGAAGAAGTTACTAAGTTACTAAACTGTTATTAAAACTTTTTTTATGCTAGCATGAAAGACATAAATTTATCAAAAAGGAGCTGTCAGAAATTCCACAAGTCTGTATGAATAAATTCATAACATGTGACTGATTCCAGCACAGCCCGACCAGAATGTTCTTTACGCTTATGTACAATTGCTATGTCATTTATGTTGCTACTTGTCTTTATTTTTATTTCCCGCGGTATATCTCAGCGTATTGGTTGTGCTTATGACACCTCAAACCGACAGTATATTATGCAAAGTTAACATTTTATTTAGGGCTGTTACTGATCAAAATGTTTGTGTTCGATTAATCGATTTTTTTTTTAATCGATTAATCGACTAATTTTGATTAATTATAACGCACATACAGATCCAACTACTTTTAGCTGATCTCCTTGCAGGCGGATTCCCAGTGCAGCTCCAACCACTGGAAAAATGGATAGCAGGATACAAAAGAACACACAAAGGCAGCGCTCAATGGGAATAGCATTACAACTTTTATAGTCTTCAAGTAGGTAACTAAATAAATATTGCACTGGAGATAAAATCGATGTAGCTACATAAACTGTAAAAATGGTGCGAGTAATACCAAACAGTAGCAAAAGTAGTCATAAAAACATGTAGCTAAGTATGATACTGGTATAAAAATGTGTACAACGATGCCACTGCTGAATCCAGATGAGGAGAGGTTAACATCAGCCCGTCGGCATGTAGATGTCCCATGAAGGGAACTATCACAAATCCCAGGTTGACAGAGGGAAGTGATGGGGGGAAGTGTAACAGCCCTTGCGTGTGGCAGATAGTAAGGTCCCATCGGCATACACATATGAAGGCACAGCAAAGGAGCCCTTCAGATGGAAACGGCAAGCCCTGCCGGTGTCCGTGACGTCACCGGATCTCCGACAGAAATCCCTGAAGGCCTGGAAGCCGGCGGAGAGGTGAGAACCAATCAAAATAATTTTGATTGATCAAAAAAAATGAAAGATTAATCAAATTAATAGTTAATTTCCACAGCCCTAATTTTATTGTACTGTATCTGTCGCACACCTTTAGGCTGGGTTCACACTACTACAAATCGGATGCAGATTTCACCACATCCAATTCGCATGTCAGGAGATTGTGACCCGCTCTCTATGGAGCTGGTTCACACATCTCCGGAGCGGCTCCGGTGCAAATTGCACAGGAGTCCTGTGTGTCTTCTGGTCCTTGTTTCACGTCCAAAATCAGCCAAACATCCAAGATGAAATCAGATCTCAAACGGTCAATGGAGACGCACAGGACCCCTGCTGTGAGCCATTATTTGAGGCTGGGTGTGAACCCAGTCTCAAATAACGAATAAAAAAAAAAATCATAACATGTCGTAATCTACAGCAGCCGTCATCAAAGGGTGGCCAACGGTCAGTCTGAACACGCACTTGTGCATGTCCGGACTGTCAGTGTAAAGTGCCACAAGCACCGCTCAGCAGTCAGTCATTGGTTGCTGGGACCACAGGCATCCCAGCAACCACTGACGTATCATGTGCACCCTGCCCCCTGCTGCTGACTGTCTCACGGCTCCTGCCGTGCCACGAGGTAAGGTGCAATGTCACCCCGCCCACTGCTGCTTGGTATCTCGTGGCTCCCGGTGTTCTGTCGTAATAGCCAATCGTCGAAATCTCCAACCACGTCACTTCCGTTGACTCTCCAGCATCAGTAAATGGTCCAAAATGGTAATTTTTGACCCGCAGATCACATATTTAAGAGGACCTGTCATGCTTTTTTTCTATTACAAGGGATGTTTATATTCCTTGTAATAGAAATAAAAGTGATCCAATTTAAAAAAAAAAATTAAAACAGTGACAAAATAAAGAAAATAAACTAAAATAAATAAGATTTTCTTTTTTTCTTTTTTTAAAGCACCCTGTCCAGACAAGCTTGCGCACAGAAGCGAACGCATACATGAGCAGCGCCCGAATATGAAAACGGTGTTCAAACAAGACATGTAAGGTATCGCCGTGATCATTAGAGCAAGAGCAATAATTCTAGCCCTAGCCCTCCTCTGTTACTCAAAACATGCAACTTGTAGAATTTTTTAAACATTGTCTATGGAGATTTTAAGGGTAAAAGTTTAAAGGCCATTCCACTAGCAGGGCGCAACTTTGAAGCGTGACATGCTGGGTATCAATTTACTTGGCGTAATATTATCTTTCAGGCGGCGTACACACGACCGAGGTTCTCGCTGGAAACCAGCGAGAACCTTGCTGGAAGCTGCATTCCAGCGAGGACCTCGGCCGTGTGTACACGGAGCGCTCGCCCCGCCCGTCGGGAATCCCGTCGAGCGAAAAGAGAGCACGCTCTCTTTTTGCTCGACGGCCCGCCTGGATGAATGGCTGGTTGCCATTCCCGACGGGCGGGTCACCGATTTCGACGGCCGGCAGAGAACCTCGACGGGCGGAACGATGTGTTCTGCCCGTCGAGGTTCTCTGCCGTGTGTACACGGCCTCACAATATGTGAGCTAACTCTACTGTTGTCTTATTTTTTAATTCAAAAAAGGTCTGCTTGTAAGACCGCTGCGCAAATATGGTCTGACGAAAAGTATTGCAACGACCGTCATTTTATTCTCTAGGGCAGGGGTGGGCAACCTCGGCCCTCCAGCTGTGATGAAACTACAAATCCCATCATGCCTCTGCTTTTAGGAGTCATGTCTGTGATTGTCAGGGTCCTGCAATGTCTCATGGGACTTGTAGTTTCACCACAGCTGGAGGGCCGAAGTTGCCCACCCCTGCTCTAGGGTATTAGAAAAAAATATATATAATAAATGGGGGTTTTTAAGTAATTTTCTATAAAAAAAAATAGTTTTTAACTTGTAAACACCAAATCTCAGAAAGAGGCTTGGCCCTTAAGTGGTTAACCCTTTGCCTCTGGCTCCAGCTGAAAGTGGGAGTGGGTACCTGTCAAAAGCAGGTACCCACTCTCTCCCCCCCCCCCAAAAGATGCCAAACCTTTTGGGTGGAGCTCTGCTTTAAGCAGCTTACACACGACCGTTTTTCGAGTTCTAAATTTTTTTTTTTAACTACTTGAGATCCGCGCTACAGCCGAATGACGGCTCTAGCGCAGATCTAAATTGTCAACAAGCCGTCAATTGACGGCTTGTCACTAGCTGCTTCCCGGCGCGCTCTCCAGAGCGGGCTGCGGGGAAACACTGTGTTGCCCGTGTTCCTTGGACACAGCCAATCACAGATCGCCGCGAACGGCCAATCAGAGTGGCCGTTTGCGATGCGATCTGTGCGGCCAATGAGAGATGATCTCATAGATCATCTCTCATTGCCGTTTTACATAGAGACAGCGTTCTGTCTCTGGAGAGCAGGAGACGGATCTGTGTCTTTTGTACATAGGGACACAGATCGGTCACCTCCCCAGTCACCCCCCCTCCCCCACAGTTAGAACACTATGCAGGGAATACATTTAACCCCTTCCTCACCCCCTAGTGTTAACCCCTTCAATGCCAGTCACATTTATACAGTAATTAGTGCATTTTTATAACACCGATCGCAGTATAAATGTGAATGACGCCAAAAATGTGTCAAAAGTGTCCGATGTGTCCACCATAACGTCGCAGTCCCAATAAAAATCGCAGATCGCCGCCATTTCTAGTAAAAAAAAAATAATAAAAAATAATAATTCTGTCCCCTATTTTGTAGGCACTATAAATTTTGCGCAAACCAGACGCTTATTGCGATTTTTTTTTTTTTTTTTTTACCAAAAATATGTAGAAGAATACGCATCGCCCTAAACTGAGAAAAAAAAAGTTTTTTTTTTTTTTAATTGGGATATTTATTATAGCAACAAGTAAAAAATATTGTATTTTTTTCAAAATTGTCGCACTTTTTTGTTTATAGCGCAAAAAATAAAAACCGCAGAGGTGATCAAATACCACCAAAAGAAAGCTCTATTTGTGGGGAAAAAAGGACGTCAATTTTGTTTGGGAGCCACGTCGCACGACCGCGCAATTGTCAGTTAAAGCGACGCAGTGCCAGAAGCTGAAATATCACCTGGGCAGGAGGGGGGTATAAGTGCCCAGTAAGCAAGTGGTTAAATGTTATTAAAAACGATTGTGTGTGGGCTCCAGAGCATTTTTCACAATCTAAAAAATGGCCATTAAAAATTCGAACATGCTCTAATTTTTCCCAAAATTTTTAACGTTGTCGTTTTTAACGTTGTAAAAATTGGTCATGTGTGGGCTTTAATGACGTGAAAAAAACACGTATGCTCAGAAGCAAGTTATGAGACGGGAGCGCTCGTTCTGGTAAAACTAGCGTTCATAATGGAGATAGCGCATTCATCACGCTGTAACAGACAGAGAAGCGCAACTCGTCTTTTACAAACACAAAATCATCAAAAGCAGCCCAAAGGGTGGCGCCATCCGAATGGAACTTCCCCTTTATAGTGCCGTTGTACATCACCGCGCTTTGCTAGAGCATTTTTTTTTTCACGATCTTGTGTAGGCAAGGTCGTTTTGATGATCGGGTTAAAAAAAACATTGTCTCCATACTTTTTAAGCAAAGGGCCGGTTTACGATCTTTGAGACTTCAGGGGGGCCGGATCGGTATAAAAATGCCCCAGGGCTGAGCATCAGTGAGAACAAACATGGCCCCGGTGTTGGTGGGCAGTAGGAGGAGGAATAGTGCTCCATCATTGCTATTAGTCTAATGCCGCGTACACACGATCACTTTTTGTGATGAAAAAAAATGACATTTTTAAAAATGTCATTTAAAATGATGGTGTGTGGGCAAAATGTCATTTTATGTCTTCTGAAAAACGACCAAAAAAAAAATTTGATCATGCTCAAATTTTTTATGTCATTTTTCAAAATGTCATTTTTTGTGTCATAAAAAATTATCGTGTGTGGGCAAAACTACGTAAAAAATTACGTTTTAAACCCGCACATGCCCAGAAGCAAGTTAGGAGATGGGAGGTAAAACTACCATTCACAATGGAGATCGCACATTCATCATGCTGTAACAGACAAAAAAGCACGAATCGTCTTTTACTAACAAGTAACCAGCTAAAAGCAGCCTCAAGGCAAATAGAACTTCCCCTTTAGAGTGCCGTCGTTTTGTTCATCATTTTCCAAAAATGATGGTGTGTACGCAACGTCATTTTTGAAAATGAAGTTTGAAAAATTTAGTTTTTTTTCATGATGAAAAATGTAGTTTTTTTTCATCACAAAATGTGATCGTGTGTACGAGGCATAATGCCGCGTACACACGGTCGTTTTTTGCGATGAAAAAAAAAACGATGTTTTTTAAAACGTCATTTAAATTGATCGTGTGTGGGCAAAACCAAACCAAACCAAAAAAAAATTCCAACATGCTTGAATTTTTTGAATTTTTTGTGTCGTTTTTCAAAACGTCGTTTTTTGTTTCACAAAAAGTCACCGTGTGTAGCAAAAACGTCTTTTAAAACAACGTTTTTCAACCCGCGCATGCCCAGAAGCTAGTTATGAAGCGAGCTTCAATGGAAAAGAGTGGTGAACGTAACCTCGCTTTTTGTGAAAAAACGATGGTGTGTATGCAAAATTGTCTTTGAAAAGTGACGTTTTAAAAACGTCGTTTTTTACTTCACAGAAAACGTCGTTTTTTTTTCATCGCAAAAAACGACCGTGTGTACGCGGCATAAGAAATAGAGCCCCATTGTTGGTGCCATTGGTAGGAATAGTGCCTCATATCATTGGAAGCAATACTGCCCCAAGGGCCGGATGAAGGCTAGCAAAGGGCAACATCCGGCCCCTGTGCCGCAGTTTGGACACCCCTGTTCTAGACCATTAAAACTTAATTTTTTAGAACCGGAAAAACGATTGTGTGTATGCGGCATTAGAAGTTCAGCTTGAAGCAAACCTCAGCACTACATCTACAGCAGATTGTACAATTAGATGTGTATGGTCAGATTTAGGGAGATTCTACAGTCATTGTAACATGTGATCAACTTAAAGTGGGGGTTCACCCTAAAACAAGTATATCCCACTCAATCCAACATACTGCCGACATGTGCAGTATGCTGTTTTTTTTGGTTTACATACCTTAGTGTAGGTATCCCCCCCCCCCCCCTGGCTTTCGGGTAGTGAACCCCGCGACACTGGGCGTTCCTATTCGGGAACTAAGTGATTGATGTATAATAAAATCTCCCCCCCCCCCCCGGCGCATAATGCACGTCACCAGTTTCCGAAAGAAGCCGAATTGCTGGTCGGTGATATACGGCGCCTGCGCACAGACGTTCGGCTTTTTTCGGGAAAAACTGGTGACGCGCATTATGCGCCGGGGGGGGGGGGAGATTTTGTCATACATTAATAGTTCCCGAATAGGAACGCCCAGTCCCGCGGGGTTCACTACCCGGAAGCCGGGGGGGGGGGGGGGAATATCTATACTAAGCATACTGCACATGTCGGCAGTATGCTGGATTGAATGGGATATACTTGTTTTAGGGTGAAACTCCGCTTTAAGAGTCCTGCTGAAGAGTATCAGCTCTATGTAGATGAGTACAATGAATAAACACATCTGGCCGTTCCTCTGCTTCCTGCAGGTTGACTTCTCTAAGTTCACACAAACACTTATTGTTCTCCTGCCTCCCGTTTCCTCAGGCCCGTAACAAAAGGTATCATTTAGGGACGCACGGAAGAGGGCCGAGCGATACACAAAAACATTTACAATAACGAGATCCCTGTGCAGCGCGTTGCCGGGGGTTGAGGAACCAGATACTTGTATGGGCACGCTGGATAATGCTTGTCTTAGCAAATCCCACGATGAGCTCATAAAACATCCTCCCTGCTGCTCCCCTCGGCTCCACGTGAGCCACCCTTCTCCTTGCTGCTGCTGGAAATGATCCACGTGTAGCATGCTGGGAGTGTACCCTGCCTGCATGCAGCTCCGAGGGAGGAAGGCTTATTATCAGAATTAAAAATAGTGATAACGTCTTTATTAAAATGTAATTATATCTTTGAATAAACGTTCAGCGAATAAACACAGCATAACTATCCCAAGATTTAGGCCAATATTTTTTTTTTTATTCTGTTGTTGTCACGTGGGATTCTCCGTTTGCATTTAGAGGTAACATGCTGACCACCATTTATATTTTGGATAAAAAAATCTCCATCCTCTTTTTTTTTTTACTTGGGGCAAATTCACAGAAACAGTTAAACCCCTTTTACACTGGGGCGGTTTTCAGGCGCTTTTAGAGTGCTTTCATACTGAAAGCGCCCGGGCGTCGGCGGTAAAACGCTGCTATTTTTAGACCCCTTTCACACTCGAGACGTTTTTCGGGGGCTTTAGCACTAAAAATAGCACCTGTAAAGCACCTGAAAAAAGCCCCATCTGCAATCCCAGTGTGAAAGCACTCTGGCTTTCACACTGGGATTGCAGATGAAGCTTTTTCCAGGTGCTTTCCAGGTGCTATTTTTAGTGCTAAAGCGCCTGAAAAACGTCTCCAGTGTGAAAGGTGTCTAAAAATAGCGGCGTTTTACCGCCGACGCCCGGGCCCTGAGGCGCTGCACTGGCAGGACATCAAAAAAATTCCCGCAAGCAGCTTCTTTGAGGCACTTTAGGAGCGGTGTATACACCAATTCTAAAGTGCCCCTTCCCATTGAAGTCAATTGGAATCGCCTGCGAAGTGCCTCGGCAGTGACACTTTGTGGGCTCTTTTAACTCTTTATTCGGCCGCTAGTGGGGTTAAAAGCGCCCCGCTAGTGCCGTCATTGATTTCAATGGGCAGGGGCGCTTTAGGAGCGGGGTATTCCCCGCTCCTAAAGCGCTGCAAAGAAGCTGCTGGCAGGACTTTTTTTGACGCCTTGCCAGCGCAGCGCCCAAGTGTGAAAGCACTCTGGCTTTCACACTGGGATTGCATCTGAGGCTTTTTTCAGGTGATTTAGAGGCGCTATTTTTAGCGCTAAAGAGCCTGGAAAATGCCTCCCGTGTGAAAAGGGGTCTTAGCGCTGGAAATTCATTCAAGTGTGACTTTTCACACTGGGGCGGTGCGCTTGCGGGGACATTCCGAAAAGTCCTGCAAGCAGCATCTTTGGAGTGGTTTGGGAGCGCTGTATTTTGCTCTTCCCAAACGCCCCTGCCCATTGGAATGAATGGACAGCACTTTTAAAGCGCCTGAAAATTGCTTCGGAAGCACCACAACACGGGAGTTCTTTAACCCCTTCTAAAATGTTTTTAAACCCTTCTAAAACGAGCGGAGCTTTAGCGCTAACGCAGCCCCAATGTAAAAGGGGTCTTAAAGGGTAGCTCCACTTTTGTGGGAAAACAATAGCAAAAAAAAATAGCGTATACAATTGCGACTCAAGTCATATTATAATTGACTCTTACTAAAAATTACTTTTCCTTTTCAATTTGCAGTGCTGTAATTTTCTATAAAATGCAATATGGCCACCTGAAGGTGTTCTGTACAAATATGGTGTACAAAACGCCTCCCAGGAACAGTATGTAATTTCCTGCTTGTGTGATTGGCTCACTGATTTTCCCAGAAGTCTGTACTTAGATACAAATCAGATTCTTGGCATCCCCTGCAACAAAAATTTCATTTTCCAACTTCCAAAGGGAAATCATTTTCCTCATTAGAGCCCTGCAAGTGCAGCAGCACGACTACCATACAGATTAACTTTGCACATGGTCTTGGACAAACAAACAGCTATTTTTTTTTTTTTCAGAATAACAAAAGGTAGGAATCTGTAACAAAGTTTGTGAAAATCCCTGCATTTTTTTTTTGGAGTTACTGAAGCTTACTCAAGATAAATATAAATATAAAGAGAGCGGTCTAGATACTGCCTCTTAATATGACACAACTCTATCCCTAAATACATATAATACAACAAAGCTTAGCCCGTGAGACTTTAAATGAGTTGATCATAGAGATCATAACAAATGAATGGAATAAATTAATTTCAAATTTATTGAAATTCCAAAAACATGATCATAAATGAGCATAAATACATCATGAAGCATATAGCTTACAACCACAGACATGTTCGGTACAACTTCAAGAACTTTGTGGATACTTACCAAGAAAATACTCCTTCCTTTTTTCCGGCATGGGCATCTCTACTATATATCCCGGCAACAAGTGAAATATACTACTATAGAGTATCTTCTGTGGTTAATCATGTGGTTCTTTCTTTTATATGCCATTTATTTCTGTATCTTATTGAATGCATTAAGTATTGTTTTTGTATTAATTTTTGAAATATAAAATGTTACTTTTTTATGTGCCTACAAAGTCAATTTTCTTGTTCAAACTTCTAAACCAATGTTCAGTACAATACTAGAAATACATGATATACATCTCTTATACTCTACGCATTTCGCAAGCTCTGCTTGCTTCCTCAGGAGCTGATGTATGTGCAAGATATCTAGAAAATAATAAATATCAGTAAGTAAGCCATGTTCGCCCCCAACAGGACCTCATTTGGTTCCTGTGGGAGCCATTGTGACTTGCGGGAGCCATTGTCACTTGTTAATCACGAGGGTGGCGCGGGGCTATGTGTCTTAAAGGGGTTGTAAAGGCAGACGTTTTTTTTTTATCTTAAAGCAAGATATCTAGAAAATAGTAAATATCAGTAAGATTTAACATTCAATGATGGTTTAGGTTAGAAAGGAAGCATGGGGCCTCTGTGAGGCACCCCATACTTACATTATGGTCAATTGGTCCATCGGAAAATGCTCCAACTGGGAGCTGAAGAGGCGTGACCCGCGGCAACCAATTGAGGTCCAGGTGTGGGGCGAACATGGCTTATCAAGGTACACACTCATTTCACCCTCCTTCTTCGCCTTGTTTGCCTCTTACCGGGCCCTCTTCAGCTTCCAGTTGGAGCATTTACCGTTGTCATCCTTGGGGATCAGTCCTTTACAGGGCCGTCTTAATAACATCATGGGCCCCTGGGCAAAGTAATGCTTTGGGGCCCCTACAATGGAGACAGTGCAGGTTGGAGCTCGGCATTAAAGCGGAGTTCCACCCAGGAAAACAACATTTGCCCATTGTAACGGTCAACCACCGCTTACGATCTTCCATCCAACCACGACAAGCTTATCTGACATACTGCGACAATCTTGCATACACGATCCATATCCATTCCCATAAACACGACGAGACTCAAGCTCTGCACTTGCTTTCAAAGATATGACAATTTATTGGTATTTTCTCAGCTTCTTTTACAGTTTCAAGCATAATACAGTTCATCACAGGACAATGTAGTCCCCACCCCCCTATTCACTCACTGAGGATACTTCTTTAATTGGTAGCTAGACATGACGGCACCGCATCATCAATAGTGTTCAATTAACCTTGAATAGTAACACAGACATCTAGTTGAATAAGTTATCTAGACAGCTTTATCACACAATGGCAAAGTCTTGTGAGAGTGGGTACAATCAACACCTTCAACGGAATGTCTTTACAGTGAATAGCCAACACCTTAAAATATTTCAATAGCCTGTTATACAAAGGTATAACTCACTGTCTGGTTGACCTGGTCATGTCATCATGAACTCCTTGTGATATCTCAGTCCTAAAATGAAGTATTAATAATGTCCCATCTGTAATATATGAATTATGATTCTTTGTCACCCTATGGCCCTAGTGGACATAAGGTGACCCTAGACATAGGAATATCTCAGTCTGTCACGGTGCATTCCGTTACACCCATATTGCTTAAAAAAATTAAAGTGTGTTTTCTTCTTCTTCTGCTTGTGAATGAGGCGTGCTGCTTTCTGGGAACTGTGTGTGTTCTCAGAGAGCAGCCGCCCATTCACAAGCCAGCGCTCACGCAGGCGCAGTAGGAAATGGGCAGTGAAGCCGTACGGCTTCACTGCCTGTTTCCCATAGTGTGAATGGCGGCGCGGGACCCGGAGCGATCGTGGGATCGGCATCGGGGGGGGGGGGGGCCATCAGCGCGGGCAAGTAGGACAAGGTAAGTGTCCTTATTTAAAGTCAGCAGCTACACTGTTAGTAGCTGCTGACTTTAAAAAAATTGCGGCTGGAACACCCCTTTAACTACATGATGAACCATAATTCTGTACAGCAAAGAAACATTGTGAAAATACTACATACATAAAGTATCAAAGCTGTCCTGTGCATATAATATATCTGCTAGATTGATATTCCCCCAGCACTCTGACCCCTCTACACCCCAGATATCCCCCCAGCACTCTGACCCCTCTACACCCCAGATATCCCCCCCAGCACTCTGACCCCTCTACACCCCAGATATTTTCCAGCACTCTGACCCCTCTACACCCCAGATATCCCCCCAGCACTCTGACCCCTCTACACCCCAGATATCCCCCTAGCACTCTGACCCCTCTACACCCCAGATATCCCCCCCAGCACTCTGACCCCTCTACACCCCAGATATCCCCCCAGCACTCTGACCCCTCTACACCCCAGATATCCCCCCCAGCACTCTGACCCCTCTACACCCCAGATATCCCCCCAGCACTCTGACCCCTCTACACCCCAGATATCCCCCCCAGCACTCTGATCCCTCTACACCCCAGATATCCCCCCAGCACTCTGACCCCTCTACACCCCAGATATCCCCCCCAGCACTCTGACCCCTCTACACCCCAGATATTTTCCAGCACTCTGACCCCTCTACACCCCAGATATCCCCCCAGCACTCTGACCCCTCTACACCCCAGATATCCTCCCAGCACTCAGACCCCGCTACACCCCAGATATCCCCCAGCACTCGGACCCCTCTACACCCCAAATATCCTCCCAGCACTCGGACCCCTCTACACCCCATATATCCCCCCAGCACTCGGACCCCTCTTCACCCCAGATATCCCCCCAGCACTCGGACCCCGCTTCACCCCAGATATCCCCCCAGCACTCGGACCCCTCTACACCCCATATATCCCCCCCAGCACTCTGACCCCTCTAAACCCCAGATATCCTCCCAGCACTCGGACCCCTCTACACCCCAGATATCCCCCAGCACTCGGACCCCTCTACACCCCAAATATCCTCCCAACACTCGGACCCCTCTACACCCCAGATATCCCCCAGCACTCTGACTCCTCTACACCCCATATATCCCCCCAGAACTCTGACCCCTCTACACCCCAGATATCCCCCCAGCACTCGGACCCCTCTTCACCCCAGATATCCCCCCAGCACTCGGACTCCTCTACACCCCATATATCCCCCCAGCACTCTGACCCCTCTACACCCCTCTACATCCAAGATATCCCCCCAGCTGATATACCTGATATACCCTACACTATAGCCTATCTACATCCCAGATACCTCTACTCTAGCACTATAGAAGGACAGAGGAGGGAGCATCCCTTCGGGCATTCCAAGTCTTTTGGTGAAAACAGTTCTGAACAGCTGAGCTCACCATGACACCATCCAAAATACTTCTGCAGGTAGGCCCTCAGGTCTGCTGACTCGGCAGCTCCCACACCAGCTCCTACCCACAGCCTTCGAGTCCTGAGCATTCAAGCTGCATGGGACGAGGTCAGAGCAGCACTGGCGCTCTGGCCCTGCCCCTCCCTGGTGACTGTGAAATGATAGGTATTGTTCTGCACAGCACGGCGCACCGCTGCCAGCCTGCCTTCCCTGTGTATTCATCACTCTCAGTGCCATCACGGACCTCCAATTTCGGGGCAGCGTGGGCTCAAGTACCAGCTGTTTTGGGGAAAGTGCAGGGGCCACCCGTGCCCAGGTGTGCCCTCTCATTAAGACATCCCTGGTCCTTTGGACCAATTGACCATGATGTAAATATGGGGTGCCTCACAGAGGCCCCATGCTTCCTTTCTAACCGCAACCATCATTGAATGTTATATCTTACTGATATTTACTATTTTCTAGATATCTTGCTTTAAGATAAAAAAAAACTTCTGCCTTTACTACCCCTTTAAGACACATAGCCCCGCCCCCTCTCTCCCTCCTCACTTGTGATTAACAAGTGACAATGGCTCCCGCTGCTGAGCCAATGAAGAGGGAGAGAGACGCTACTCTTATGCACATCGCTGGACCAAGATCGGGTTTAGGTAAGAATGTAGGTGGGCTGGGGGGTAAAAAAACACTTTCTGCCTTTGGAACCACATTAAATATTAGAAATATGTCTGTTCATATTTATTTCATAGTCCTGATGAAAAGAAGAGTGCGGCTGGCTTGTGGCAAGACCTGTAAGGCCAGACTTTCAACGTGATTACAAAGTGTAACTTGAATGCTACTTGGATGTGGTTTACGCATTATATGAAGCCAAAACCCTGCTGGAATTGTGCCAAAGTAGCACAGGAACCTTTTACAAAATTGCCTCATACCGAGATGCATTGATATGAAGGGGGACCATTGAAAACATTGTGATTGCCATTGCCATGCAATTCTGTGCGATCTGAAATTGCACACGTGTGAACCTGAACTATAGCCGAGACAAATTGGGTCTCCTCCCCTGCGCTATGTGACAGAGCTGTGTAAATCTTAGGATTGGATGGACAGAAATACAAACCCTTTGGTAGGTAAAACAGCTCCCACATATGTACTTTTTCCGCTGTTTGCTTGGAGTCCAGCTTTAAATAAATTCCATCCGGGGGGGGGAGATGAAATCTCGCCCCATCGCTCTACAGCACAATCCGTGGGTGAAATGAGGCAACGTCAGGGAACGTGTCGTAAACCTCCGGGCGGAAACACTGAGCACTCTCTCCGAGCTTTTTCTAAACACTCGTAATGTAAATAACATTTCTGTCTCGCTCCGGCACAGCTGGGATGGCGTGCCAGAATCTCTGTTTAATCTCAGACGCTCCCGGGTTTACTAATCTCATTTTCAAAACACCCACTGCCTTATACCAACCCGTGGAAAAAGAAATCCAGAGACACAAAGGCTTTTCAGTCATGGGCGGAAGAGTGCGGTGTACCGGACGCCACTTCCAGTTACTGGTGGTCCTGAGCTCTGCGTACACACATGCCAACATGTTATGAAGAGGACTGGCAAGGCGAAGCCTTGTTGTGGTTGTGGAACTGCAGGTCCCGGCATGCACTGCTAACCAGAGCCCACGCTGGGCCTGTAATATGGACATATGCTTTATTTGTATCCTAATATGAAACTCCAGCCAGACAGCTAAATACAGAGTTAGGCTATGCTGTGTGTGTGTAAATATATAATATACACACCAACACACAAAGTACAGTATCAAAATGCAAAACTGTCTGTTTGATACTTGAGGATATTAGAAGAAATACTAAAGTGACTGGTGGTATGACAGTGGGCAGTATGTGCAGAGGGTATGATATGGGGCGGTATGTGCAGGAGAGTAGTGCATAAGGTATGACAGTGGGCAGTATGTGTGTAAGAGGAGTGCAGAGAGTATGACAGTGGGCAGTATGCACAGAAAAGGAGTGTGGAGGGTATGACATGGGGCAACATGTGCAGGAGAGGAGTGCATAGGGTATGACAGTGGGCAGTATGTGTGGGAGAAGAGTGCAGAGAGTATGATAGTGGGTAGTATGCACAGGAAAGGAGTGCGGAGGGTATGACATAGGGCGGTATGTACAGGAGAGGAGTGTGGAGGGTATGACAGTGGGCAGTATATGCAGAAGAGGAGTGCAGAGGGTATGGCAATGGGCAGTATGTGCAGGAGAGGAGTGCAGAGGGTATGGCAATGGGCAGTATGTGCAGGAGAGGAGTGCAGAGGGTATGACAGTGGGCAGTATGTGCAGGAGAGGAGTGTGGAGGGTTTGACAGTGAGCAGTATATGCAGAAGAGGAGTGCAGAGGGTATGGCAATGGGCAGTATGTGCAGGAGAGGAGTGCAGAGGGTATGACAGTGGGCATTATGTGCAGGAGAGGAGTGCAGAGGGTGTGGCAATGGGCAGTATGTGCAGGAGAGAAGTGCAGAGGGTATGACAGTGGGCAGTATGTGCAGGAGAGGAGTGTGGAGGGTTTGACAGTGAGCAGTATATGCAGAAGAGGAGTGCAGAGGGTATGGCAATGGGCAGTATGTGCAGGAGAGGAGTGCAGAGGGTATGACAGTGGGCATTATGTGCAGGAGAGGAGTGCAGAGGGTGTGGCAATGGGCAGTATGTGCAGGAGAGGAGTGCAGAGGGTATGACAGTGGGCAGTATGTGCAGGAGAGGAGTGTGGAGGGTTTGACAGTGAGCAGTATATGCAGAAGAGGAGTGCAGAAGGTATGGCAATGGGCAGTATGTGCAGGAGAGGAGTGCAGAGGGTATGACAGTGGGCATTATGTGCAGGAGAGGAGTGCAGAGGGTGTGGCAATGGGCAGTATGTGCAGGAGAGGAATGCAGAGGGTATGACAGTGGGCAGTTTGTGCAGGAGAGGAGTGCGGAGAGCATAACAGTGTGCACTATGTGCACCGGAGATTGTGGATGTTATGGGATAGGTACATATAGGAGAAGGGGGTGTGAAGAGTACAACAAGTGGGCAGTATGTACAGGAGAGGAGTACAGAAAATATGACAGCTAGTACGTGCAGGAGATGAGTGCACCTGGCAGTATATACAAGTGATTAGTGTGTTGGGTATAACGGTTATAACGGAATGCATTGTTTGCCGAGGACTTCGGAGGGTATGAGAGGCTGAGGAGGAGTGCTAGGGGATATAACGGCGGGCAGAATACACAGAGAACGAGAGCTGGCAATATGTGCAAGATGGCTACAGTACTGGGACAGGGTCTTTCAGCACCCAGGTCAAGGATGCAGAATTGCTCCCCCCTCTCCTACTATTAATACATTTTGTAAAGAAAAGGGAGGCTGTATTGGACTATAATGGCATCGTATGAGCAGTTTAACTGATAAACCGTCAAAATTACAATGTAAAATATTTTTATTACAAAGTAAAAGAAGTTTCTAAACATTTACAATAAAGTATTGATTGTGACAACCATAAATCAGCTTATCATTAACATTGTATTAACAATGATGTATACAAAAGGCCTCGTACACACAACTGAGAATCTTGTCGTAAAAGAAATGTTGTTTTCCTCGACGAGATTCTTGTCAAGCATTTCTTGCATACACACTGTCAAGACAAAATCTTATCGTCCTCAAACGCGGTGACGAACAACACGTGCGACAGCACCAAAAAGGGGAAATTCCATTCAGATGGCGCCACCCTTGGGGCTGCTTTTGCTAATCTTGTGTTACTGCGCGTTAGTAAAAGTTTGGCGAGAGACGATTTGCGCTTTTCAGTCTGTTATGATGAATGTGCTATCTCTATTATGAACACTACTTTTACTGAAGGTGCGTTTCCGTCTCATACTGTATTCTGAACATGCACACGTTTCTAAGCATACACACGAACGTGTTTGGCCGCGTACACACGACCGAGGAACTCGATGGGCGAAACACATCGTTTTCCTTTCCCCATCGAGTTCCTTGTTTGGCTGTCGAGGAACTCGTCGAGCCAAATTTTCCCATTCCCGTCGAGGAAAAAGAAGAAATGCTCTCTTTTTGGTTCGACGAGTTTCTCGACAGTTTTCTCGGCGAAAAGTGTACACACGACCGGTTTCCTCGGCAGAATACGTCTCCCATCAAGTTTCTTGATGGATTCTGCCGAGGAAACCGGTCGTGTGTACGAGGAAAAAGAAGACATGCTCTCTTTTTGGCTCGACGAGTTTCTCGACAGTTTTCTCTGTGAAAAGTGTACACACAACCGGTTTCCTCGGCAGAATACGTCTCCCATCAAGTTTCTTCATGGATTCTGCCGAGGAAACCGGTCGTGTGTACGAGGAAAAAGAAGACATGCTCTCTTTTTGGCTCGACGAGTTTCTCGACAGTTTTCTCTGTGAAAAGTGTACACACGACCGGTTTCCTCGGCAGAATACGTCTCCCATCAAGTTTCTTGATGGATTCTGCCGAGGAAACCGGTCGTGTGTACGAGGAAAAAGAAGACATGCTCTCTTTTTGGCTCGACGAGTTTCTCGACAGTTTTCTCTGTGAAAAGTGTACACACGACCGGTTTCCTCCGCAGAATACGTCTCCCATCAAGTTTCTTGATGGATTCTGCCGAGGAAACGGTCGTGTGTACGCGGCCTCCCTCGTCGTAAACCAGCCTGACGAGAACCATGACGAGGAAATTGAGACTCCCGACGAGAAAAAAAGAGAGCCTGTTCTCTTTTTTTTCTCGTAGAGATCCACAACAGTTTTCTTGACGAAAAACATACACACGACCGTTTTTCTCTGCAAAAATGCTCTGCCGGCATTTTTCTTGATGGATTTTGCAGAGAAAAACGGTCGTGTGTACGAGTCCTAAGGCTTCGTACACACGACTGTTTTCCTCAACAAAATCCATCAAGAAACTTGGTGGCAGAGCTTTTTTGCCAAAAGAAAAATGGTCGTGTGTATGTTTTTCGTCGAGAAAACTGTCATGGATCTCTACGAGGAAAAAAAGAGAACAAGTTCTCTTTTTTCTCGTCAGGAGTCTCAATTTCCTCGTCGTGTTTCTCGTCGGGCTGGTTTACAAGGAGAAACACGTTCGTGTGTATGCTTAGAAACCCGCGCATGCTCAGAATAAAGTATGAGACGGGGGGGTGAGCATCTTCGGTAAAAGTAGCGTTCGTAAGGGTGCCGCCAGTGGAATGGAACTTCCCCTTTATAGTGCCGTCGTACGTGTTGTACGTCACCGCGTTTGAGAACGACGAGATTCTGTCTTGACAGTGTGTATGTAAAGAAAGCTTGTCAAGATTCTTGACAAACCTGACAAAAAACTCGTCGAGGAAAACAATGTTTCTTTTATGACGAGATTCTCGGTCGTGTGTACGAGGCCTCAAAGTTAGAGCACCAACACACTAAAGGTCAGTATCTGCAAATGCTCTGTGTTGGGATGTTGTGACTGATTGTATGTGTGCACACACCAATTTGCGCCCACTATTTTGGCGCGGAGCCACATGTGCAGAAAAGGAGAGCAGAGGGTATGCTGGTGGGCAGTATGTGCAGGAAAGGAGTGCAGAAGGTATGACAGTGGGCAGTATGTGCAGGAAAGGAGTGCAGAAGGTATGACAGTGGGCAGTATGTGCAGAAAAGGAGTGCAGAAGGTATGGCAGTGGGCAGTATGTGCAGGAAAGGAGTGCAGAAGGTATGACAGTGGGCAGTATGTGCAGGAAAGGAGTGCAGAAGGTATGGCAGTGGGCAGTATGTGCAGGAAAGGAGTGCAGAAAATATGGCAGTGGGCAGTATGTGCAGGAAAGGAGTGCAGAAGGTATGGCAGTGGGCAGTATGTGCAGGAAAGGAGTGCAGAAGGTATGACAGTGGGCAGTATGTGCAGAAAAGGAGTGCAGAAGGTATGACAGTGGGCAGTATGTGCAGGAAAGGAGTGCAGAAGGTATGACAGTGGGCAGTATGTGCAGGAAAGGAGTGCAGAAGGTATGGCAGTGGGCAGTATGTGCAGGAAAGGAGTGCAGAAGGTATGGCAGTGGGCAGTATGTGCAGGAAAGGAGTGCAGAAGTGGGCAATGCAGGAAAGGATGCAGAAGGGCAGTGGGCAGTATGTGCAGGAAAGGAGTGCAGAAGATGGCAGTGGGCAGTATGGCAGGAAAGGAGTGCAGAAGGTATGGCAGTGGGAGTATGTGCAGAAGGTATGGCAGTGGGCAGTATGTGCAGGAAAGGAGGAAAGGAGTGCAGAAGGTATGGCAGTGGGCAGTATGTGCAGGAAAGGAGTGCAGAAGGTATGGCAGTGGGCAGTATGTGCAGGAAAGGAGTGCAGAAGGTATGGCAGTGGGCAGTATGTGCAGGAAAGGAGTGCAGAAGATGGCAGTGGGCAGTATGTGCAGGAAAGGAGGCAGAAGTATGGCAGTGGGCAGTATGTGCAGGAAAGGAGTGCAGAAGGTATGACAGTGGGCAGTATGTGCAGGAAAGGAGTGCAGAAGGTATGGCAGTGGGCAGTATGTGCAGGAAAGGAGTGCAGAAGGTATGGCAGTGGGCAGTATGTGCAGGAAAGGAGTGCAGAAGGTATGGCAGTGGGCAGTATGTGCAGGAAAGGAGTGCAGAAGGTATGACAGTGGGCAGTATGTGCAGGAAAGGAGTGCAGAATGTATGGCAGTGGGCAGTATGTGCAGGAAAGGAGTGCAGAAGGTATGGCAGTGGGCAGTATGTGCAGGAAAGGAGTGCAGAAGGTATGGCAGTGGGCAGTATGTGCAGGAAAGGAGTGCAAAAGGTACGGCAGTGGGCAGTATGTGCAGGAAAGGAGTGCAGAATGTATGGCAGTGGGCAGTATGTGCAGGAAAGGAGTGCAGAAGGTATGGCAGTGGGCAGTATGTGCAGGAAAGGAGTGCAGAAGGTATGGCAGTGGGCAGTATGTGCAGGAAAGGAGTGCAGAAGGTATGACAGTGGGCAGTATGTGCAGGAAAGGAGTGCAGAAGGTATGACAGTGGGCAGTATGTGCAGGAAAGGAGTGCAGAATGTATGGCAGTGGGCAGTATGTGCAGGAAAGGAGTGCAGAAGGTATGACAGTGGGCAGTATGTGCAGGAAAGGAGTGCAGAAGGTATGACAGTGGGCAGTATGTGCAGGAAAGGAGTGCAGAAGGTATGACAGTGGGCAGTATGTGCAGGAAAGGAGTGCAGAAGGTATGACAGTGGGCAGTATGTGCAGGAAAGGAGTGCAGAAGGTATGACATTGGGCAGTATGTGCAGGAAAGGAGTGCAGAAGGTATGACAGTGGGCAGTATGTGCAGGAAAGGAGTGCAGAAGGTATGACAGTGGGCAGTATGTGCAGGAAAGGAGTGCAGAATGTATGGCAGTGGGCAGTATGTGCAGGAAAGGAGTGCAGAAGGTATGACAGTGGGCAGTATGTGCAGGAAAGGAGTGCAGAAGGTATGACAGTGGGCAGTATGTGCAGGAAAGGAGTGCAGAAGGTATGGCAGTGGGCAGTATGTGCAGGAAAGGAGTGCAGAAGGTATGGCAGTGGGCAGTATGTGCAGGAAAGGAGTGCAGAAGGTATGACAGTGTGCAGTATGTGCAGGAAAGGAGTGCAGAAGGTATGGCAGTGGGCAGTATGTGCAGGAAAGGAGTGCAGAAGGTATGGCAGTGGGCAGTATGTGCAGGAAAGGAGTGCAGAAGGTATGGCAGTGGGCAGTATGTGCAGGAAAGGAGTGCAGAAGGTATGGCAGTGGGCAGTATGTGCAGGAAAGGAGTGCAGAAGGTATGGCAGTGGGCAGTATGTGCAGGAAAGGAGTGCAGAAGGTATGACAGTGGGCAGTATGTGCAGGAAAGGAGTGCAGAAGGTATGGCAGTGGGCAGTATGTGCAGGAAAGGAGTGCAGAAGGTATGGCAGTGGGCAGTATGTGCAGGAAAGGAGTGCAGAAGGTATGACAGTGTGCAGTATGTGCAGGAAAGGAGTGCAGAAGGTATGGCAGTGGGCAGTATGTGCAGGAAAGGAGTGCAGAAGGTATGGCAGTGGGCAGTATGTGCAGGAAAGGAGTGCAGAAGGTATGACAGTTGGCAGTATGTGCAGGAAAGGAGTGCAGAATGTATGACAGTGGGCAGTATGTGCAGGAAAGGAGTGCAGAAGGTATGGCAGTGGGCAGTATGTGCAGGAAAGGAGTGCAGAAGGTATGGCAGTGGGCAGTATGTGCAGGAAAGGAGTGCAGAATGTATGGCAGTGGGCAGTATGTGCAGGAAAGGAGTGCAGAAGGTATGACAGTGGGTAGTATGTGCAGGAAAGGAGTGCAGAAGGTATGGCAGTGGGCAGTATGTGCAGGAAAGGAGTGCAGAAGGTATGACAGTGGGCAGTATGTGCAGGAAAGGAGTGCAGAAGGTATGGCAGTGGGCAGTATGTGCAGGAAAGGAGTGCAGAAGGTATGACAGTTGGCAGTATGTGCAGGAAAGGAGTGCAGAATGTATGACAGTGGGCAGTATGTGCAGGAAAGGAGTGCAGAAGGTATGGCAGTGGGCAGTATGTGCAGGAAAGGAGTGCAGAAGGTATGACAGTTGGCAGTATGTGCAGGAAAGGAGTGCAGAATGTATGACAGTGGGCAGTATGTGCAGGAAAGGAGTGCAGAAGGTATGGCAGTGGGCAGTATGTGCAGTACACCCCTGGCACTTTAGAAGTCAGTCAGTCTTTCTATACAATGACATCATAACGCAGCTGACAATCCAGCCCTCTTTCCGCAGGTAAGTGCAATGGTTTATTTTTCCTGTATAAATGCGCAATGGGCGGAGACTGGTGCATGCCGTCTCTTGTTGGAGACACACGGGACTCTTTCATATGCAGCAATAATGTTTAAATTCCGGATGTAGGTGAGCTAATTACTAATAAACATCTCTTTCTCCCTGTGAGGTGATGTCACTTCCCCACGCCGCTGAATAAAATGAGGACCTTTGTCTCTGCACAGAAAACAGGATGGAACTGAAGGGTCTAAGCTGCAGAACAGGTGATTACACTGATGTGCTTCACCGAAGCTTCTGCGTCCTCTGCGAAATCGCTGAACGTTGGATGGCATTGCTAACCATTCCTTCTAAAAATGCTATTAGCCTGGCTATCATGCTGATCTAACTGCTTCAGTAATCTTTGTGTCATAGATCATATGCACATCTGACTTCACTGGCTGCATGCTTATCCCTTTCAAGCCTAAGCCTCATACTGCCATGTGTTGCTTACAAGTTAAAATCCATATTTTTTTGCAAGAAAACCCCCAAACATTATACCGTATATACTCGAGTATAAGCCGACCCGAATATAAGCCGAGGCACCTAATTTTACCACAAAAAAATGGGAAAACGTATTGACTCGCGTATAAGCCTAGGGTGTCCATATGCATGCCTCACTGTGCCTCACTGTGTCCATGAGCATGCCTCAATCTGCCCATGCCTCACTGTGTTCAGCCAATAGCCCGCTCACCCCTGATGCCGACACGCGTGCCCAGTGGGCGCGATCACCGGCGGGCACCCGCGATCGCTCGTAACAGAGCGAGAACCGGGAGCTGTGTGTGTAAACACACAGCTCCCGGTCCTGTCAGGGGGAGAAATGCCTGATTGTCTGTTCATACAATGTATGAACAGCGATCTGTCATTTCCCCCAGTCAGTCCACACCCCCCCTTCAGTTAGAACACACCCAGGGAACACAATTAACCCCTTCCTCGCCCCCTAGTGTTAACCCCTTACCTGCCAGTGACATTTTCACATTTTCACAGTAAAAAATGCATTTGTATAGCACTGATCGCTATAAAAATGCAAATGGTCCCAAAAATGTGTCAAAAGTGTCCGAAGTGTCCGCCATAATGTCGCAGTACCGATAAAAATCGCTAATCGCCGCTATTACTAGTAAAAAAAAGAAAATATTAATAAAAATGCCATAAAACTATCCCCTATTTTGTAAACACTATAACTTATAAACCAATCAATAAACACAATTTTTTTTTTAACTAAAAATATGTATTTTTTTTATATTTTTGGGGGATATTTATTTTAGCAAAAAATATTCATTTTTTTCAAAATTGTCGCTCTATTTTTGTTTATAGCGCAAAAAATAAAAACCGCAGAGGTGATCGCATACCACCAAAAGAAATCTCTATTTGTGGGGGAAAAGGAGCCACGTCACACGACCACCCAATTGTCAGTTAAAGCGACGCAGTGCCGAATCGCAAAAAGTGTCCCGGTCTTTGACCAGCAATATGGTCCGGGGCTGAACTGGGGTTCAGTTAAAGTTGTTGTCTCCACGGTTCACATTTTTGAGGGCATGTTAGGCATATATAGATCTGTTTTTAATTGGGTAGATCAATTTAGAACCTGAAGTTTGCTGGTGCCCTTTGCCCATTTTAATAAGATCGGTAAAGTTTTGGTGAAAAAAATATCAATTTTTGTATATAGTGCCATATTAGGCCCCATTCACACTTGTGATGATGAGCCCTGGGTGCATACAGTCTGGGGTTGATTTACTAAAGGGAAATAGACTGTGCAGTTGCTCCAGAGTTTAGTAAATGAGGGGAAGCTCTGCAGACTTCCATCATCCAATCATGTGCAAGCAAAAATGCTGTTTTTTTTTTTCTTGCATGTGATTGTTTATGTTTTGCAAAGAGAAGCTTCACCTCATTTACTAAGCTCTGGAACAACTGCACTTACAAATTACACAGTCTGCCTTTAGTAAATTAACCCATCTACGTCTAGGGCCGATGGTCTTCAGGTAATTGCAGCAATGACCGATTAGACGCAAATGGCCCCAAATAGCTAATACCAGCTACCCACTGAGTCTCCCACGGGTAATCGCAAACGGATTCGCAAGCCTTAGGAATGTATTCAGGCGACCTGTAAAATTACCGAAAGCCACTTCAACTGTGAACGAGAGACGACTTGACCTAATGGTGGAGATTGCTGTAGGAATCATACATGGAGAGTTTAGTCTGGTTTGCATTAGGCTGGACGGTGTCTGGTCTCCTCTGCTTCATATTTGGAGGTAGAAATGCAGACACACCGCAATTACATTTTTATTTGTCATGCAATGTATACCAAGATAATGAGGAACAGACCTCTCCAGATAACAGCAGCCACCAATTACAGGGAAAGTTAAAGTATAGCCACAGACAAAACTTTACTTTTTGCATTTTGTATAAAAGTACAAAGAGTAAAAGAGGCCTAAACCACCGTCAGCTTTATTTTTTCCCTGGATTTAATGTGAATGGTGGAATCTGAACGAGAGAAATCTACACTGTATTGTCAAAAGTATTGGGACGCCTGCCTTTGCACGCACATTAAATTTAATGGCATCCCAGTCTTAGTCCGTAGGGTTCAATATTGAGTTGGCCCCGCCCTTTGCAGTTATAACAGCTTCAACTCTTCTGGGAAGGCCGTCCACAAGGTTTAGGAGTGTGTCTATGGGAATGTTTGACCATTCTTCCAGAAGGGCATTTGTGAGGTCAGACACTGATGTTGGAGGAGAAGGCCTGGCCCACAGTCTCCACTCTAATTCATCCCAAAGGTGTTCTATCAGTTTGAGGTGCAGGCCAGTCAAGTTCCTCCACCCTAAACTCGCTCATCCATGTCTTTATGGACCTTGCCTTGTGCACTGGTCCAAATCATTTGGTGGAGGGGGGATTATGGTGTGGGGTTGTTTTTCAGGGGTTGCACTTGCCCCCTTAGTTCCAGTGAAGGGAACTCTTAAGGTGTCAGCATACCAAGACATTTTGGACAATTTCATGCTTCCAACTTTGTGTTCCAACATGACTGTGCACCAGTGCACAAAGCAAGGTCCATAAAGACAATTGCAGAAAACTAGAAATTGGACTAAAACTAACATGGCATTTTAGTCAAAAGACTAAAACTAAATTGGAATTTGCTGCTAAAATTAACACTGGTGTAATTACTTTTGACAATCACCCCTCTCTCTCTCTCTCTCACCCCTCTCTCTCACACCCTCTCTATCACCCCCCTCTCTCACCCCTCTCCCTCACTTCCTTCTCTCTCTCGCTCACCCCCTTCTCTCTCTCGCTCACCCCCCTTCTCTCTCTCTCTCTCTCTCTCTCTCTCTCACCCACCCCCCTCACCAAGCCCCTCTCCCCTCCCAAGTGGACACTGACTAACAGGGGACAGCAAGTGAGAGTTAGCGAGATCCCATCCCTTCCCAAGCACTGCTACTTAACCCATCCCCCAGCACTGCCACTCATCCACCCCCACTCCCACCACTGACCTCATCCTCCTAATGAAGGACTACGGGTCCCAGAATGAGCCCCTCAGAGCTAAGGATGTGACCCCCCCCCCAATGGAGGGGGTTGGAATCAGGTAGGTCAGTGTAGTGATCAGGTAGGTCAGTGTAGGGATCAGGTAGGTCAGTGGAGGGATCAGGTTGGTCTTTGTAGTGTAGTGGTCATGCAGGTCAGTGTAGTGGTCAGTATAGGGATCAGGTTGGTCAGTGTAGTGGTCAGGTAGGTCAGTGTAGGAATCAGGTAGGTTAGTGTAGTGGTCAATGTAGGAAAAGAGTAGCTTAGTGTAGTGGTCAGGTATTTCAATGCAGAAATCAGGTAGGTCAGTGTAGTGGTCAGTGCAGTGGTCGGGTAGGTTAGTGTAGGAATCAGGCAGGTCAGTGTAGTGGTCAGTGCAGTGGTTGGGTAGGTTAGTGTAGGAATTAGGCAAGTCAGTGTAGTGGCCAGTGCAGTGGTCAGGTAGGTTATTGTAGGAATCAGCTACAGTAGGTCAGTGTAGTGGCCAGTGCAGTGGTCAGGTAGGTTAGTGTAGGAATCAGCTACAGTAGGTCAGTGTAGTGGTCAGTGCAGTGGTCAGGTAGGTTAGTGTAGGAATCAGCTACAGTAGGTCAGTGTAGTGGACAGGTAGGTCAGTGTATGTCCAATTTTTACCCCAGATCCCAGATGGGTCATTTGTATTTCTTTTGTAGTATAAAGTACAGGGTTTTATATACAACTTTAGTGCCTTAGATATAAACAGCATTTGTTTCATGTATGTTAGCCCAACATTGCAAGAACAATTACACTCTGTGAATCTAAGTGGCCGCCTGCAGCTGCAATGTTGGGCTAACATACATGAAACAATTGGTTAAATAAGTAAGGGGCGGGGCCTCTCAGCAACTTCGTATGGTGGCTCTGCCTCCTTATGACATCACCAACCGGTGCTTCTGGGGGGGGGGGGGGGGTGTCCCTGAATGGCTGTTTGGAAATGTGGTCACCCTATCCCCAACCCAATTACCAAATTCCAGTTTCTGTACCCTGGACCTAGGATGAGGCGTATTAGTCTGGAAATGCCTGCTTTCACCAGACCCTTCTCACACAGAAATATTGCTCCACAACAGGCTCCCTTTATTTCCATAAAAATGAACATATCACAAGAATTGATTTGAATCCCTGCCAGAAAAAGACTAATATATTTTACTGCGGCTGAGTTTGAACTTGCAGGAGAGTGACACTAACATTTGTAGGGCTTCCTTATGCCCGTGGTAGCATTTGGTGCCAGGTCATCAACGATGCTCCGCAGCCAAGGTGTCCAGACTGAATTCATTGCGCGACACTTGTCGACAAGCAATTTCACACTTTTCACAACAGGATATAAGTCATTTTAGCAGTGACAAAAAAACAAAGCCATCGGAGCTGTGCTTCCTGACGGGCTGACGTCAATGCAGGGTGATGAATCCTGGGTTCTGGGTGAGATTTGGCAAGGGCTGGAACCTCCCTAAGTAAGCTCACCTTGAGCTGGAAGAGCCGCAATCTCCCCCCTTTCAACCTCCCTCTTTTTTCAGTTTCCTCTTCTCCCTCTTTCTCTCCATCTCTCTTTTTTCATCTCTCACCATTATCCCTCTTTCTCTCTCTTACCCCCCCTCTCTCTCCCCTTTTTCTCGCTCTTTCTCTACCCGTCCCTCTCTTCTTCCCTCCCCCTCATTTTCTCTCTCGCTCACCCTCATCCCTCTTACCCCTCTTTCCCTCCCCTCTCTCCCCTTTTTTTTCTCTCTCCCTCTACCCATCCCTCTCTTCCTCCCTTCCCCCCTCTCTCTCTCTCTATCGCTCCCTCTCCCTCCCTCATTTTCTCTCTCTCGCTCACCCTCATCCCTCTTTCTCTCTTACCCCCTCTTTCCCTCCCCTTTCTCTCTCTCCCTCTACCGGTCCCTCTCTTCCTCCTTTCCCCTCCCTCTCTCTCTCTCTCCCTCTCTCATTTTCTCTCTCGGTGACCCTCCTTCTCTCCTTCACTTTCTTTCTCTCCGTCCCTCCCGCTCTCCATTTATTTTCCTTCTTCCTGCCTCTCCTCTCTCTCTCTTTCCACCTTCCCTCCCCTCTCCCTCATTCCCCCTCTTTACTTCTCTCTCCCTCATCCTCCCTCTTTACTCCTCTCTCCCTCCCTCTTACCTCCTATCTCTCTTCCTTCCTCTCCCTCTCCTTCTCCCTTCTCTATCCCCTCTTTCTTCCTCCATTTCCCCCTCCCTCCCTTAATATCTCTCACTTTATCCCTCTCTCACTTTTTCTCTCCCGTTTCTCTCTGCTGTCTCGTTCCCTCACTCATTCTCTCACTCTTTCTCCCCACTCTCCATTTCTCATCCTAATCACTCTCTTTACCCTCTTATTTTTTCCTCTTGCTCGCTCCCTCTCCTTTCTTTCCTCTCTCTCCCTTTTTTCTCTTGCTCTCTCTCTCTCTACTCTCCATATATCTCTTCCCCCATACTTCTTTCTCTCTCCTTCTCCTATTGCTCTTTCTCCTTTCTTTTCCCTTCTCCTGCTCTCTTTCACCTTCTCACTCCCTTTCTTCCCTTGCTCGCACCTTTGCTCTCTCTCTCTCTCCCCCTCCCTTCCTCTCGCTCTCTCTCTCCCCCTCCCTCTCTCCCCTTGCACTCTCTGTCTCTCTCCATCTCCCTTTCCCCTCGTGCTCTCTCTCTCCCCTCCCTTCCTCTTGCTCTCTACTTGCTCTCTCTTTCTCTCTTCACCTCCCTTTCCCCTCTTGCTCTCTCTCTCTCGCCCTCCCTTCTTCTTGCTCTCTCTCCACCTCCCTTCCTTTTGCTCTCTTTCCCCACCCACTTGTTCTCTCCCCCTCCCTCTCTCCCCTTTCGCTCTCTCCCCCTCCCTTCCTCTTGCTCTCTTTCCCCACCCACTTGCTCTCTCTCCCTCTCCCTCTCTCCCCTTTGGCTCTCCCCCCTCCCGCTCTCCCCCCTCCCTCTCTCCCCTTTCGCTCTCTCCCCCTCCCTTCCTCTTGCTCTCTTTCCCCACCCACTTGCTCTCTCTCACCCCTCTCTTCCTCTTGCTCTTTTTCTCTCCGCCTCTCCTCTCTCTGTTTCGTTATGTGTGATCAGAGGGTGCAGCAGCTGAGAGTATGCTTCCCGGCATTGAGGATGACGGAGCGCGTTACTTCCCTGTCACCCATGTACTATCATATTACACCGGGACACAGAAAGACTAACAAATCAAGACACACTTCAATTACTCAAATTGTTTTACATTTGATTAAATGTAGGTGAACATGACCTGCCCACAGAAAAGCTTAAAAATGTACTGTTCAATAACTTTACAAGTCTGCAGGATTAGCTTCCCCTCCATCCCTCTTGCTCTCTCTCTCCCCCTCCCTCTCCCCCCCCTTGCTCTATCTCTTTCTCTCTGTTTGTCTCTCTCAGCCTCCATTCCCCGTCTTGCTCTCTCTCTCCCCCTCTTCATCTTGCTCTCTCTCTCCATCGCTTCCTCTTGATCTCTCTCCCCCTCCCTCTCCTCCTTGCTATCTCTCTTTATCTCTGCCCCTTGCTATATCTCTTTATCTCTCTCCCCCCTCTCTCTTCTTTCTCTCTCCCCCTCTTTTTTCTTTCTCTCTCTCTCTCCCCCTCTATCTTCTTGCTCGCTCTCCCCCTCTCTTCTTGCTCTCTCTCCCCCTCTCTCTTCTTGCTCTCTCTCCCCCCTCTGTCTTCTTGCTCTCTCTCCCCCTTCTCTCTTCTTCTCTCTCTTTCTGTTTCGTTGTGTGTGATCACAGGGTGAGAGTATGCTTGCCGGCACTAAGGATGACGGAGTGCGTTACTTCCCTGTCACAATGTACAATCATATCACACATGGAGACAGATATGGTGACAAATCAGGGCATACTTCAATTACTCAAATATTTTACATTTATTTACATTTCGGTAAAATGACCTGCCCACAAGAAAGCTTAAAAATGTACCTTTCAATAACTTTACAAGTCTGCAGGATTAACTTACCCTCCATTTCTCTCGCTTACTCTCTCTCCCCCCCTTCCTCGCTCTCTCTCTCTCCACCTCCCTTTCCCCTCTTGCTCTCTCTCCCGCTCCCTCTCCCCCCTTGCTCTCTCGCTCCCCCCCTCATGCTCTCTCTCCCAATTGCTCTCTCGCTTTCTCCCCCCCCCCCTCATGCTCTCTCTCCCAATTGCTCTCTCTCTCCCCCCCCCTCTTCTTGCTCTGTCTCTCTCTGTCTCTGTTTCGTTGTGTGTGATCACAGGGTGAGAGTTGCTTCCCGGCACTGAGGATGGCAGAGTGTGTTACTTCCCTGTCACAATGTACAATCATATCACACATGGAGACAGAAAAGGGTGACACATCAAGGCACACTTCAATAACTTAAATATTTTACATTTGATTATATTTAGGTGAATATGACCTGCCCACAGGAAAGCTTAATTTACCTTTCAATAACTTTGCTTTAACTTTTTTTAAGTCTGCAGGATTAACTTTCCCTCCCTTCCTCTTGCTCTTTCTCTCTTTCCCTCCCTCCCTCTCTTTCTCTCTCTGTCTCCACCTACCTTTCCCCACTTGCTCTCTCCCCCCCTCCCTTCCTCTTGCACTCTCTCCCGTCCCTCTCCCCCTTGCTCTCTCTCTCCCCCCTCTTGCTCTCTCTCCCCCCTTGCTCTATCTCTTTCTCTCTCCCCCTCTTCTTGCTCTCTCTCTCTCTCTCTCTCTCTCTCTCTCTATCTCTGTCTCTGTTTCGTTGTGTGTAATCACAGTGTGAGAGTTGCTTCCTGGCACTGAGGATGACAGAGTGTGTTGCTTCCCTGTCACAATGTACAATCATATCACACATAAAGATAGAAAAGGGTGACAAATCAAGGCACACTTCAATTACTCAAATATTGTAAATGTATTTACATTTCGGTGAAATGACCTGCCCACAGGAAAACTTAAAAATGTACCTTTCAATATCTTTACAAGTCTGCAGAATAAACTTCCTGATGTCACAATATACAGCAATAATATATTTTTTTTAAAACTGCACCTTTTTTTTATAAGCTTCTTGGTGCTATCCCTTTGAACTGGTATGTAATGCCGGGAGGCAGGGGCATCCTTCCAGATTATGTGATTGGCTATCACAGCTGTCACACGATTGGGGGCCCATTCCCGGCTCCTGATCAGAAACAGTGACCTGGAGCTGTCGGTGAATTTGCAATCAGCACAGATCAATGAACACATTTATACAGCAGCCCGGCGTTACAACGATCTTCTTGGTGCCACATATAAGTGTGAGGCCATTGTCAAGAGGTTAGGGGCCCATTTACTAAAGCTTGGCTGCTACAGTTTGATAACACGCCTTGTGTCGCATGTTAACTTTTCTTTTCCTAAATATCTTCCTTTACCTTAGTGCAGTCCTCCTTCACTTACCTCATCCTTCCATTTTGCTTTTAAATGTCCTTATTTCTTCTGAGAAAGCCTCACTTCCTGTTTTTCTGTCTGTAACTCCACACAGTAATGCAAGGTTTTCTCCCTGGTGTGGACTGTCGTGCTCGCCCCCTCCCTTGGACTATAGGAGAGTTAGGACGCTCTCTACGTTGCAGATAGAGAAAGGAGCTGTGTGTTAGTGGGCTGTTTACACTACGCCGCTGCAACTTTGACGGGCAAGTGCTGTATTCACAAAGCACTTGCCTGTAAAGTTGCGGTGGCGTAGCGTAAATGGCCCATCGTAAGTCAAATTGGGCGGGTAGGGGGCGTGTATTATTTAAATTACGCGCGATCCCGCGCCGAACGTACTGCGCAGTACTTACGCCAGTCGGATCTAATAGAAAACGGATTCTCTGAATTAGGCGCATAAATAGGAGGGCTCAGATGCAGAGATACAACGGCGTATCTGGAGATACTCCATCGTATCTCTTTCCTGAATCTAGCCCACAGTCTTTAAGCTCCAGCCAGTGACTTCACCTAGTCTGAGGAAATGCCATCAATCTGCTGCAGGGCAGAGGAAGCATTTCCTCAGTCTTCTCTCCCCCCAGGCACTAGGATTTATATGATTGTGTTATCCGGCATCCCAGTCTAGAAAGTATTTAGTGACAGAATGATTGCATTTAAAGTAGGGGAAGGCATCACTGTAGTCTGTTCAGTAGCTTTATTGTCCTGATGCATGCCTTAAATTTTACACTGCCATTTAGGGTGACCACGTGTCCCGGATTGCCCAGGACAGTCCCGCATTTTG
This sequence comes from Rana kukunoris, assembly GCA_029574335.1. NCBI lineage: Eukaryota > Metazoa > Chordata > Amphibia > Anura > Ranidae > Rana > Rana kukunoris. The sequence goes on from CM056055.1 coordinate 213,502,867, forward strand.
CAGGTCTGTCCCGGGGACATTCATTCCAGGACAATACAGTGTCCCGGAATGAAACTGACACAGCCACCCCCCAGGCCAATCTGATGCCCCCAAAAAAGGACGCCACATCACTGCTTTACTCACTGACGGCACTTGTCTTGCCCGGGAATGCCTAAAGGAGCATAATCCCGCCCCCTGCTTGTGATTGGAGAAATCATAAATCCCGCCTCTTGTGTCCAATCACTGTGCTGTGATAAGGGGGGGGGGGGGGTGTCCCTGAATGGTAGTTTGGAAATGTGGTCACCCTACTGCCATTGCGTGCAGCTGGTGCCGTAACCATGTAAAAGCCTGCCGATTCTGAATAAAGGTAATTCTATAAAGCAGAAATGAAGGTTAAAGGAGTGGACTCTCCGCCTCTGGTATTTCCTGAATGGAGTTAGCAGTTTATTGACTGATTTCAAATCCTGTCTGAACAGGGAGCTGCACCTAAGAGAAAATAAACAAACGCCCGGCTTGACGTCACGCGGCGCTAAACTGGATTTCCATTTCCAGGACGTCACAAATATTGTCAAAGTGTTTATAGAATTTCGTCTCTTAGCCGTGTGCAATATTTATTTTGCAATAATAATGGTAAAAAATATCACGGTGCTTTTCTTTTCCTTCGACCACGCCGTGTTTTCCAACCGACCTACTAATCATTCTTCTTACAGTATAGAAAAATCCTAGTTCTCGCAGGTGACGGAATCTTTTATATCTTCATCACCGTCACTAAGCACCGTTGTGTAATATGATACAACAAAAATATTTAGCAATAACAAAAAAAATAAAACATGTATATCATAATAATAATAAGAGACTTAACAGGAAATAAAATAAAAATAAAGAAATATACAGTATATGTATATATATATACACACACATACATTACTGTATTTATACATGGCGATAGTATCCCCCCTTATGTATTTATACATGGTAACCTTATGCCCCCTATGTATTTATACATGGAGATCATATCCCCCCCCCTTATGTATTTATACATGGAGATCATATCCCCCCTTATGTATTTATACATGGAGATCATATCCCCCCCTTATGTATTTATACATGGAGATCATATCCCCCCTTATGTATTTATACATGGAGATCATATCCCCCTTATGTATTTATACATGGAGATCATATCCCCCCTTATGTATGTATACATGGAGATCATATCCCCCCCCCTTATGTATTTATACATGGAGATCATATCCCCCCTTATGTATTTATACATGGAGATCATATCCCCCCTTATGTATTTATACATGGAGATCATATCCCCCTTATCTATTTATACATGGAGATAATATCCCCCTTATGCATTTATACATGGAGATCATATCCCCCTTATGTATTTATACATGGAGATCATATCCCCCCTTATGTATGTATACATGGAGATCATATCCCCCCCCCCCTTATGTATTTATACATGGAGATCATATCCCCCCTTATGTATTTATACATGGAGATCATATCCCCCCTTATGTATTTATACATGGAGAGCATATCCCCCCTTATGTATTTATACATGGAGATCATATCCCCCCTTATGTATTTATACATGGAGATCATATCCCCCTTATGTATTTATACATGGAGATCATATCCCCCCTTATGTATTTATACATGGAGATCATATCCCTCCTTAAACTCCTCTTCTCAAGAAAGAATACATGAACTTCAGCTAATCTTTCCTCATAGTTGAGCTCCTTCCTTTGGTTATCCTTCTCTACACTTTCATTAAAAAAATTCTGTGGCAATGTTGTTATTTTTTTATTTGTATTAAGTAAAATAATAATAGATGACATCGATCCTTCATAAATAGTATTGTAGCCGATCAGTGAATCTACAAGGTCAGGACAAGAGTTACTGATGTGTTGTGACCTCCCACAGCCTGACACCGCCATTATTCTGATATCCCGCCATCCCCAATACAGGAAACCTTAAAAGGGCAAAACTTCAAACAACCCGAAGAAGGAAGTCGCAGCGGGCACTGATAATGACCGAAAGTTCTCTGGGACACAATATTCCCAGAATGAATCTTTCGTGGTTTGGGCCTTTCTGCTGCCTGTCAGTTGTACATGTAGTCCCCTCAGCCTTTGCAACGTCAATACAAGAATTCTAATGAAACGAGATATCCGTACATTCACATTATGTCCATTTGGAAATATACATTTTAACATGGAACTGAAAAGTAAAAAAAAAAAAAAAAAAACTAAAATCAAGATGTAAACTTTAAAGGGTAACTTCACTTTCATGGGGAAAAAAACAATAGCAAACAAAAAAAATTAAAAATAATATTCAGTTGAACCTTGGATTACGAGAATAATGCATTTCAGGAGAATGCTTGTAATCCAAAGCAATTGCATATCAAAGCAAGTTTCCCCATAGAAGTCAATGGAAACGAGGATAATTAGTTCTGCATTGACTTCTATGGCATGCAATACCAAATGTGGCCAGAGGTGGGGGGCGCCGGAGAGCCTCGGAAATACTGTATTTATCAGCGTATAACGTGCACTTTTTTCCCCTTAAAATCAGGGGAAAACCGATCCCGCGCTGTGTTTGAACGCCGCCGCCGACATATACCGAGCGCAGTACACTCGGGTACACTTGGCCAGGCTCGGCTCCGCTCGCGGTCTCGCCCTGTGCCGCCTCCTAGCCTTTATGCGAGAGGAGCCGATCGTGGCCGAGTGTACTGTGCTCGGTATATGTCGGCGGCGGCGTTCAAACACAGCGCGGGAAGCGGGGATCGGCTCAAAAACAGCACTGGAGAAGCGGGGAGGACACCACCAAGGCCGCAGACGGACGCCGGACTGTACAAAGGCCGCCGAAGGACGCTGGGCAAGACACCGACGAGGGGCATTCAAACTGTAAGTATTGTCTTTTTTTTCCCCCGAAATGTCCCTTCTAGGTTGGGGGTGCGCGCTATACGCCAGTGCGCGCTATAGGAAGAGAAATACGGTACTTGGGGACAGCTCGGCTGATCTCGGAAACTCTCCAAAAGGTTTGGGAATCCAAAGGATTCCGAGTATTTCTGAACCGTTCCGAGTGTCACAGGCGCCCCCCGCACCTCTGGCCAATTGCGGTACTGAACGCCCCATTAGCTTGAATTCTGCTTGTTTTGCGAGACAACACTCGAAAACCGAGTCAGAATTAAAAAACTGTAACTGTGTTACTCATAAACCAAGGTTCCACTGTAGTAGATATAATTGCGATACAAGTCATATTGTAATTGAATGTTATTAAAAATTCCCTTTGCTTTTTAATCTGTAGCTCTGTCATTTTCTGTAAAAAGCAATGCAATATGGCAAACTTGAGATTGAGTATGAAATGCCCCCCCCCCCCCGAAACATAATTTCCTGCTTGCACTAAGATACAAATCAGATTTCAGGCATCCCCTCCAACAAAAAATGACATCTTTGGTGAGATACTCCTAATAGGAAATCATGTCTAAAGGGATACAGACCCTGCAATGTTCCTCATTAGAGCCCTGCAGGTGCAGCAGCTGGATGCTAATTATGAAACCACTCCCATACAGATTCACTTGGCACAGGGGCACAGAGAAACACACAGTGATTTCTTCAGATAAAAAGAAAGTAAGAATCTGCAACAAAGTTTATTAAAGCAGAGTTTCACCCAAAAATGGAACTTCCGCTTTAAGCACAGGTGACCCCCTGACATGCCACATTTTGCGTGTCATTTCTTTGGGGGGGGGGGGTGAATACCGTCTTTTTAGAGGCATGCAGCTCCCACTTCCTCCTGGGGCTCCGCGGCACCGGAAGGAAGTTCACCTCTCCCCCTCCCTCTCGGCAGTCATCAGTGCGCAGCCTGGCTCGTGCATGTGGCTTCACAGCCGGGCGCCCACAGTGACAATTCCGGGGCCGCGGAGAGGAGGGGGGCTTCATTCATTATATGGGTGGAACTCCACTTTAAAAATCTCTCCAATGTACAGAGATCAGGATGAGGGGAAAGATTTTTTCTCAACAAAAGTGGAGGTACTCTTTAGGCTCCATTCACATCTAGGCGACAAAACGCTCGTGCTCGTGCCGCTGGAGGGGAAAAATCCCATTGATGTCTATAGAGATGGTTCACATCTCTGAAACGCCGAACGCCTGTCGCCTGAAAAAAAGTCCTGGACCCTTTTTTTCAAGCGACATTGGCGTTCGGCCATAGACATCAATGGGGAGATTTGTAAAAAAAAAATGAATCGAAGCGCGGCAAGTAAAGCCGCGTATGCGGCGTTACTTGCCGCATAGATGTGAATGCAGCCTGAAGGTCCTATTCACAACTAAGGCGTTTTTTTTAGCATGTTTGCTCATGTTTCAGGCTTGTGAGTACTTTTTTATTTTTATTTTAGCCAATGGAATGCTAAACAATAGGTAAGAAAACATGCAAAAAATGCACATTAAATACATTTTTGCATGTTTTTCAGATGCTCCTTTAAAAAGTCTAATGGGGCTAAACTCACAACTATGCCCCAAAGGAAGCTCAAGTATTTTTTTGAGTGACAAGCTTCAAGCAATTTTACACTGAGGTGTGAACAGGCGCTATTGCATATAATAAGCACTTAGAGTCGGATGCTTCAAATTGCTTAGGTGTGAACAGAGCCTGAGGGCCCATACAGGCGGGCGCTGACACCCTCCCTGCAATGCCGAGCTGCTGTTTTCTGCATCTGCCTCGGAGCTTCGTTCAGTTTTAGAGCTCATTCAGACAAGTGCTGACACTCATCCTGAGGTTTTTATTGCTGTGTGTGCCCCTGTTAGGGAAACTTATCCATTTATCCTGTTAACCATTATCACTGAGAGTGCAGGCAGCCAGCCTATAGAAGTGGATGCAATGGATGCACAGAGGAAGGCGCTTGGAAAAATTTGACATGTAAATCTTTTTTTTTTTTTTTCTTCATGCCCCTTCATGTAAATATCATGCCCCTTCATGTAAATATCCTGCCCCTTCATGCAAATATCCGGCCCCCTTCATGCAAACATCCGGCTCACCCCATGAAAACATCCTGCCCCCTCATGTAAACATCTGGCCCCTCCATGTAAATACCTGGCCCCTTCATGCAAATATCCGGCCCCCTTCATGCAAACATCCGGCTCACCCCATGAAAACATCCTGCCCCCTCATGTAAACATCTGGCCCCTCCATGTAAATACCTGGCCCCTTCATGCAAATATCCTGCCCCCTTCATGTAAACATCCGGCCCCCCTCACGCAAACATCCCGCCCTCTTCATGTAAATATCCTGCCCCCTTCATGCAAACATCCCGCCCCCTTCATGCAAACATCCCGCCCCCCCTTCATGCAAATATCTGCCCCCTCTTCATGTAAATATCTGCCCCCTTCATGTAAATATCCAGCCCTCTTCATGTAAATATCCTGCCCCCTTCATGTAAATGTCCTGCCCCCTTCATGTAAATATCCTGCCCCCTTCATGTAAATATCCTGCCCCCTTCATGTAAATATCTGCCCCTCTTCATGTAAATATCTGCCCCTCTTCATGTAAATATCCGGCCCCCTTCATGTAAATATCCGGCCCCCTTCATGTAAATATCCGGCCCCCTTCATGTAAATATCCGGCCCCATTCATGTAAACATCTGGCCCCTTCATGTAAACATCCGGCCCCCTCATGTAAATATCCGGCCCCTTCATGTAAACATCCCGCCCCCTTCATGTAAATATCTGCCCCTCTTCATGTAAATATCTGCCCCTCTTCATGTAAATATCCGGCCCCCTTCATGTAAATATCCGGCCCCCTTCATTTAAATATCCGGCCCCCTTCATGTAAATATCCGGCCCCCTTCATGTAAATATCCGGCCCCCTTCATGTAAACATCCGGCCCCCTCATGTAAATATCTGGCCCCTTCATGTAAATATCCTGCCCACTTCATGTAAATATCCGGCCCCTTCATGTAAATATCCGGCCCCTTCATGTAAATATCCGGCCCCTTCATGTAAATATCCGGCCCCTTCATGTAAATATCTGGCCCCTTCATGTAAATACCCTGATTACTGTTTCAGGGGTTGCTCATCCCCAGGAACGTTCTTTCATATCTGGTGGTCGTGCCCAATAGCACACTCATTCTGGTCGGAAATTTTTAAAATAATAAGCCAACTCACGGGAACCAAAGTTCCAATTGATCCTAAATTAGCATTATTGAACCTGAAACCGGGGAATATCCCACACAAACAATTTAAATTAATCCTACAGCTTACCACAGCCGCAAAACAAACACTGGCTAAAGCGTGGAAGTCCTCTAATCTACCCCTCAGCGAAACAATAAACAGAATGAATGTAGCATCGGCACACGCCAAAATGATGGCAATAGACCAGGACACGTTAGCCGGATATGAAAGTTCATGGAAACCTTGATTGAACTACGTTCTACCCAGTGTAAATACTGATGCTGTTATATTGCCATGGTAGCCCAGCCATCCTTAGCAAACCTCCACTTACTATAACAACAGACAACAAAATCCGGACCACTCCTGCAGACACCCCTCACCCCCCCCCCCCCCCCTTCCTACCCTCCTCCCGTCTCCCCACGTTTTGGGCGACAGTCTGGAAAGATATTGTTACTAATGTTATTAATATTGTTTTATGAGTAGGTACTGTTGAAGCTCCCTGATGTACACATTGGTACACTTGCATGAACTATAAGCCCTATCATTTCCAGGACTGCTCATGACAGATGAGGCACCTTATAGCAGGTCAGGCAAAAACAACCAAATGGACTCCACAACATACTTACCCATTTATAGACCACTGGAAAAATGCCTCATCAGATGTACAATGTTCTTGTCTACATGTTATAGGCTTTTTATGTATTCTATCTACTCACTGATCTTGTACGAACCATTATCTTCTCAATAAAGATATTTTGACAAGGAAAAATTTGACGTGTGCCGAAGCGGGTGCAAGGATCCGAACGCAAATTTTGACTTGCGACTGTCTCCATGTAGCCGCCGCATCTTCATTCACTTTTATAGGCTCCCTGTGTGCAGCAACAACGCCGAAAACAGCAGCTCAGCATGCAGGACGGCTGTCAGCGCCTATCTGAATGAGCCCTGAGACTGAACTTTTGGCAGATATAAAAAAACTAATTATTGTATAATTATTATATAACTTCTGCTGCATCGTCTTCACTATCCCATTACAAGGTAAGGATCATTCTTCCCACTGACCTCCAATGTAAGGATCATTCTTCCCACTGATCATCAATGTAAGGGACATTCTTCTCACTGATCACCAATGTAAGGAACATTCTTCTCACTGATCACCAATGTAAGGAACATTCTTCCCACTGATCACCAATGTAAGGAACATTCTTCTCACTGATCACCAATGTAAGGAACATTCTTCCCACTGATCATCAATGTAAGGGACATTCTTCTCACTGATCACCAATGTAAGGAACATTCTTCCCACTGATCACCAATGTAAGGAGCATTCTTCTCACTGATCACCAATGTAAGGAACATTATTCTCACTGATCACCAATGTAAGGAACATTCTTCCCACTGATCACCAATGTAAGGAACATTCTTCCCACTGATCATCAATGTAAGGGACATTCTTCTCACTGATCACCAATGTAAGGAACATTCTTCTCACTGATCACCAATGTAAGGAACATTCTTCTCACTGATCACCAATGTAAGGAACATTCTTCCCACTGATCATCAATGTAAGGGACATTCTTCTCACTGATCACCAATGTAAGGAACATTCTTCCCACTGATCATCAATGTAAGGGACATTCTTCCCACTGATCACCAATGTAAGGAACATTCTTCTCACTGATCACCAATGTAAGGAACATTCTTCCCACTGATCACCAATGTAAGGAGCATTCTTCTCACTGATCACCAATGTAAGGAACATTCTTCCCACTGATCACCAATGTAAGGAACATTCTTCTCACTGATCACCAATGTAAGGAACATTCTTCCCACTGATCACCAATGTAAGGAGCATTCTTCCCACTGATCACCAATGTAAGGACATTCTTCCCACTGATCACCAATGTAAGGAACATTCTTCCCACTGATCACCAATGTAAGGGACATTCTTCCCACTGATCACCAATGTAAGGAGCATTCTTCTCACTGATCACCAATGTAAGGGACATTCTTCCCACTGATCACCAATGTAAGGAACATTCTTCCCACTGATCACCAATGTAAGGAACATTCTTCCCACTGATCACCAATGTAAGGAGCATTCTTCTCACTGATCACCAATGTAAGGGACATTCTTCCCACTGATCACCAATGTAAGGAACATTCTTCTCACTGATCACCAATGTAAGGGACATTCTTCCCACTGATCACCAATGTAAGGAACATTCTTCTCACTGATCACCAATGTAAGGGACATTCTTCCCACTGATCACCAATGTAAGGAACATTCTTCCCACTGACCACCAATGTAAGGAGCATTCTTCTCACTGATCACCAATGTAAGGAACAGGGCCGTTTTAATAGCATCATGGGCCCCTGGGCAAAGTAATGCTCTGGGGCCCCTACAATGGAGACAGCGCAGGTAAGCAGACATCAAGTAGGTAGGAGGCAGTCAAAAGGAGCTTCCCCTTTTGGGTGGAGCTCCGCATTAACTACATGAACAATCATTCATTACAGCAAAGAAACTGTGGGCAAATACTAAATACATAGAGTAAGAAAGTTGTCCAGTGCATATAATATATCTGCTAGATTAATGCCTCTCCAGCACTATGGCCCCTCTATGCCCTAGGTATCCCCCAACACTCTGACCCCTCTACACCCCAGATATCCTCCCAGCACTCTGACCCCTCTACACCCCAGATATCTCCCCAGCACTCTGACCCCTCTACACCCCAGATATCCCCCCCAGCACTCTGACCCCTCTACACCCCAGATATCCCCCCCAGCACTCTGACCCCTCTACACCCCAGATATCCCCCCAGCACTCGGACCCCTCTACACCCCAGATATCCCCCCAGCACTCTGACCCCTCTACACCCCAGATATCCCCCCAGTACTCTGACCCCTCTACACCCCAGATATCCCCCCAGCACTCTGACCCCTCTACATCTCAGATATCCCCCCAGCACTCTGACCTCTCTACACCCCAGATATCCCCCCAGCACTCTGACCCCACTACACCCCAGATATCCCCCCAGCACTCTGACCCCTCTGAATCCCAGATATCCCCCATGCAGCTGGGGCCCCTGGGCAGTGTCCAGGTGTGCCCTCTCATTAAGACAGCCCTGGTAAGGAACATTCTTCCCACTGATCACCAATGTAAGGAACATTCTTCTCACTGATCACCAATGTAAGGGACATTCTTCTCACTGATCACCAATGTAAGGAACATTCTTCTCACTGATCTCCAATGTAAGGAACATTCTTCCCACTGATCACCAATGTAAGGAACATTCTTCTCACTGATCACCAATGTAAGGGACATTCTTCCCACTGATCACCAATGTAAGGAACATTCTTTCCACTGATCACCAATGTAAGGAACATTCTTCCCACTGATCACCAATGTAAGGAACATTCTTCTCACTGATCACCAATGTAAGGGGCATTCTTCCCACTGATCACCAATGTAAGGAACATTCTTCTCACTGATCACCAATGTAAGGGACATTCTTCTCAGTGATTACCAATGTAAGGGACATTCTTCTCACTGATCACCAATGTAAGGAACATTCTTCTCACTGATCACCAATGTAAGGGACATTCTTCTCAGTGATTACCAATGTAAGGGACATTCTTCTCACTGATCACCAATGTAAGGGACAATCTTCCCACTGATCACCAATGTAAGGGGCATTCTTCCCACTGATCATCAATGTAAGGAACATTCTTCTCATTGATCACCAATGTAAGGGACATTCTTCCCACTGATCACCAATGTGAGGAGCATTCTTCCCACTGATCACCAATGTAAGGAACATTCTTCTCACTGATCACCAATGTAAGGGACATTCTTCCCACTGATCACCAATGTAAGGAACATTCTTCCCACTGATCACCAATGTAAGGTACATTCTTCCTACTGATCACCAATGTAAGGAACATTCTCCTCACTGATCACCAATGTAAGGGACATTCTTCCCAAAGCTGAAAATTATTTCAATGGTGCCTTTGGGATAAAGAGTTTGAGAAAAGCTGGTCTACAATGTAACATGAGGAGCACAAGGTACTTGAGAGGACGATTTAGAGGCGATTTAGTTTGCATGTGCCGCGCTATACAAGTTTTCATTCATTCATTCAGGACAAATAATCAATTAGACAAGATTTCCAAATTTTCCTATGAACCTCAAAAGCCAATAAGTCCATTGGGGGGTTGTTGTTAGTCTGCCCCTGCCCTAGACATGAAGTCCTCATCTGATCTGTATGATATCTGCCAGATTACAACACTCATCTCATCGAGGGCCAAAACCGGACAGAAAGCTGCACTGCGCCCAAAACTTCTTGGCTCACAGAGTAAAAGAAAAAATAAGGCTTTTGCCGGAATCATTGAAGGTAGAAAACCCGTCCTGTCCTATCATAAAGAGTTTAAAAGTGTGAAACTGGTTACAGAAAGCTCTTAAAATGTGTGATTTGTTTCCTGGTGAGAGTTTTCAAAACTCGGCCGAGTTCCACATTTCATTCTTGTAAGTTGTAGAAGATCGGCATGGAGTCATCTCAAGCATTTCCTGTCTTCTCTTAGTTTTATAAACCTGTCTATTATAACAATAACAATTAAGATTGTAATATTGCCGGGACTGTGTAATAAAACTGTCACTATGTTAGTATTCCACCCTATTCTTATTCTCCAGAGGTACAGCGAAAATGTATTGGCAGACTTGGGACGTGTTATAAGCCCAAAACATGACACGTGTAATGGAAGGCAGAGACACTTATGCCTCGTACACACCGGCGGCGGCGCTTCGCGGCGGCGGTCAATGATGGGATGTGGGGTTCCAGCACCTTGTACCTCTGGACCCCTTTACATTACACAGTACCCTGGACACCTTTACATTACATAGAACCACACCTCTGGACCCCTTTACATTTCATAGTCCCCTGCACCTCTAGGGACTATGAGTTTTTTTTATTAGCAATTGGCGGCGATCTGCGAGTTTTTTCGGGACTGCGACATTTACATTACACATCACCCTGCACCTCTGGACCCCTTTACATTACACAGCACCTTGCACCTTTGGATCCCTTTACATTACATAGAACCGCACCTCTGGACCCCTTTACATTTCATAGTCCCCTGCACCTCTAGGGACTATGATTTTTTTTTTATTAGTAATTGGCGCTGATCTGCGATTTTTTTTTAGGAGTGCGACATTTACATTACACAGCACCCTCCACCTTTGGGTCCCTTTACATTACACAGCACCCTGCATCTTTGGACCCCTTTACATTACACAGCACCCTGCACCTTTGGACCCCTTTACATTACACAGCACCCTGCACCTTTGGACCCCTTTACATTACACAGCACCCGGCACCTCTGGACCCCTTAGAATTTTCATAATCGATTAATCGGCCAGTAACATAATGGGGTTAAAAAAACTAAAATTAGCCCTTTATAGTACAAAAAAGCAAATCACTACTGTAAATATTACTTTCACTGTCCCACAGTAAAACAATTAACCCCTTACAGTAGTGATTATTTGCTCTTTTTGTACTTATTTTTGTTTTTTTAACCCCATTATGTTACTAAACATCTCAGGCCGGGTCACACCTCTGTGTGTTTTGGTGCTTTTTGCAGAAACACACTACAGATCATTTACATGTTTTCCTATGGGACACGTTCACATCCATCTTTTTTTTCAGCTGTTGCGTATTTGAAAAAGGGGCGGGGACTTTTTAAACCAAAACGGTGCCATTTTGTTTTTTTTGGTTCAATATACTTCAATGGAGAAGCTGCAGAAAAGCATATAATGTGTTTTTGCGGCAATTTGTGTTTTGTAATCTGCCCAACAACAAATTGGCCCAAAGATTTTTAAAAATACAAATTTTTTTTTTTTAAGGCTATTATCCGATTAACCACTTGCCTACTGTGCACCTACACCCCCTTCCTGCCCAGACGAAATTTTAGCTTCCGACACTGCGTCACTTTAACTGACAATTGCGCGGTTGTGCGACGTGGCTCCCAAACAAAATTTAAGTCCTTTTTTTCCCACAAATAGAGCTTTCTTTTGGTGGTATTTGATCACCTCTGCGGTTTATATTTTTTGGGCTATAAACAAAAAAAGAGCGTACATTTTGAAAAAAGAACACAATATTTTTTGCTTTTTACTATAATAAATATCCCATTTGTTTAAAAAAAGAAATAATTGTATCTCAGTTTAGGCTGATATCCTTCTACATATTTTTGGTAAAAAAAAAAAAAAAAATCGCAATAACTGTATAGTGACTGGTTTGGGCAAAATTTATATTGCCTACAAAATAGGGGACATAATTATGATTTTTTTTTTAATTGGGGGCGATCTGCGATTTTTTCGGGACTGCAACATTATAGCGGACACATTGGACACTTTTGACACATTTTTGGGACCGTTTATACAGCGAACAGTGCTATAAATATGCATTGATTACTGTGCCTGGCAGGGAAGGGGTTAACCACTAGGGGGCAGGGAAGGGGTTAAATGTGTAGCCTAGTGTGTGTTCTAACTGTAGGGAGAGGGGGGTGACTGGGGGAGGTGACCGATCTGTGTCCCTATGTACAAGGGACACAGTCTCCTCTCCCTGACAGGTTGTGGAGTTCTGTGTTTACACACAGAGCTCTACATTCCTGCTCAGTTACTGGGTAATCGCAGGTGCCCAGCGGCCATCGGGCGCGCATTGTGTTCCCAGTAACGCGGCAGGGGCGCGAGCACCCCTAGCGGCTTTAAATGACAGGACGTCATATGACGTCCTGTCAGAACAATAGGGTATTCCGCCCGCCGTCATTTCACGGGCGTGCGGTTGCCTAGTGGTTGATCAAAACAATAATCGGCCAACTAATCAGTTATGAAAATAATCGTAAGTTGCAGCCCTAGCCACCAAGGCGCTGTTCTAGCAGCAGATGGATTGGGGACAGTGAAAAAGGGGTGGATCAGAGAAAACAGGATCAAACTGCCTTTTTACACAATGCAGAGGATTAACCCCTTAACAGTGAGTATACGAAGCACGCTTTACTGCATATACAGACGTATTTTACTGTTGTGGGTTCAGTTACACTTTAATATCACTTTAAATATGTACAAGTCTGTGTGCGCCGTCACCGCAGACAGCCATAACCTTGTCTTTTACCTTCACGCCCCATGTTGGGTGTGGGCATAGCGGGGAAATTTCGGAGGAAATCACCTTTCTGCTGATACATGCCCTCAGGTGGAGGTGCGCAGATACCGCTCAGGAGGAAGTGTGAATCATTTCTGGGAGAATGGCGTCATTGCACTTTGTGATTTGGGCCCCGAGGGGGCAGCTTATGAGAATCACCTGATTGTTTCTTAAAGGAAGAAAAACATATTTTCTTGTGAGCGGCGTGTAGAAATGTAAATACAATGGCAGAGTTATCAGAGGCGGGGTAAAACACAATGTCAGCCACATCCATGTACAGCTAATCCAGATTATGGGCAGGCGAGGTATGTGCAGTAATACACGTGATGGGAAGGTAATGGCTATGGGGTAATCTGCTTGTATTTTGCCTTTTCTGGTTCCTCCTTCCCCCCCACCAACTTGCTAATGACGTTTAAAAAAAAAAAAAAGAAGCCTTTCCTTTTTCGTTAAAGGGGTTGTAAAGTTTTGTTTTTTTATTTTCTAAATTGGTTCCTTTAAAGTGGAGTTCCACCCATTTTTTTATGTTTGTCTGTGCTGCATGCCCTAATCCTATAGTGTTCAGAATGGACAATTTTTATTTATTTTGTTGCTTGTAAATACCTTTATTTTGTAGTCCTTCATGACTTCCTCCTCCTTATTAGTCTAGGCTATTAAGTCACATGGCTATTTGCAAGGGTTTCTGGGATAGGCATCATGTTTCCCAGTAGTCCTTGCAAACCTGACTGAAACCTATTACATTGCTTGTGCAGCACTGAGCATGTGCGAGATATGCAAAGCTGAAATCCAGGAAGTCATTCAGTCTGGCTTCATGATGCCCACACTTAAGATGGCCACGGTCTATTTCTAGATTATAAACTAAATGCTGTAACAACCTAACAAAACGGACCTTAGTTTACAGACTAACTTTACTAAAATACATTAACCTTGTGAATTACAGGGGTATTTATATTTAAAAAGTGAAATTGTGGGTGGAACTCCCCTTTAAGTTAATGCATTGTTGGTTCACTTACCTTTTCCTTCCATTTCCCTTTTAAAAAATGTGTTTTCTCTGTCTGAATTTCTCACTTCCTGTTTCTCCTCAGTAAGCTTGCCCCCATCATCTGGCTGGGGGTTAGTCAGCCAGGACAGCTTACTGAGGAGGAACAGGAAGTGAGAAATTCAGACAAAGAAAACACAGAAAAAAAACACATTTAACCACTTAACCTGGCTGGCGGTATTCCCGAGTCTGGCAGGGTTTACTTACCTTGTCCCTAGATCCTGCGATGCCTCCCCGCTGTGTGAGCAAGCGGGTCCCCGCTCGATTCACACAGTGTCCCTGTGTGCCGCCGATCTCCGTTCCCTGCGACGTTATGACGCACGGGGGGCGCTGTCACCGCGTTTCATTCAAAAGAACCGCGGTTCTTTTGAATGGAGTGTTCTGTACACTCGGCCGGCAAGAGATTCTTGCCAAGGATCTCGTCAGGAAAAACAATGTTTTTTCCTGACGAGATTCTGGGCCGTGTGTGCAGGGCTTGAGACTTGATTCACACCAATGCGTTTATTGGTGCATTTTGCATTTTGCATGAATGCAGGGAATTTTTTAAACATGGGTTCCTGTTTAAAAAAAAATTAATTTCCGGCTAAAAAACTGAAAATTTATAAAAAAAAAAAAAAACGGTAAAAATGCATGTCGTAAAACGCAGCAAGCACCGCAAAAAGCACTGCAAAAACACTCAAAAGCATCATGCATAGGTGTGAATCAAGCCTACCTCTGATACCCCTAACTAAAATCTAGTGGAACCAATTGCCTTCAGAAGTCACCTCATTAGTAAATAGAGTCCACCTGTGTGTAATTTAATCTCAGTATAAAAACACAGCTGTTCTGTGAAGCCCTCAGAGGTTTGTTAGAGAACCTTTGTAAACAAACAGCATCATGAAGGCCAAGGAACACACCAGACAGGTCAGGGATAAAGTTGTGGAGAAGTTTAGGTTCTAAAAAAAAATCTCCCAAACTTTGAAGATCTCACGGAGCTTCTGTTCAATCCATCATCTGAAATGGAAAGAGTATGACACAACTGCAAACCTACCAAGACATGGCCGTCCACCTAAAACACACTACCCTTTAGCTTATGTGAAGATGTGCCATTAATGGTGCATTTTTGGTCACGTTAAATCACATGGTGCCGCAGCCCAATGTGGCCAGGTGCAGCATGATTTAAAAAAAGGGGTCAGGGACTTCTTTTCCTGCAGGTAGGGCAGCCTATTGAAATGAATGGGCTGCCTAAACGTAGGATGCAGGTTGCAATAGTGTGAACCAGGGATTAGGCTGGGTTCAAACTTATAGAAATGACTGAGCACAAGTGTGTTTCCACGTGTTCCTGCGCGCGTGTTGTGTGTAGGGCAGCCCGTTCATTTCATGGTGCCTCGGTATCCCTGTGGTTTGGCGCACGCGGAGGCGCCGCGTAATAGCAGTTGCGTGGAGATACCTTTAGTAATTAATGACACCATCACATGTCTGCTAAAAGGCAGCATGTTCCTGTGTGTGTCGGGAAAGCACGCAAGTTTGTGCGCGTTTCTGACACGCAGTAGTGTGCATCTAGCCTTACGCTACATCGTTTTTGGTAAATCTAAAGCAGATTGCACAATCAGATTGTATAGTGTAGGATCACCTTTGGATTTACCAGCAACCATGTAGTGCAGGGCTTGTCTGATTGGATACATATTGATTGGATAGATTAGCTAGGTCCCCATTTTACCTAGTTTTGATTGTACACAGACCATACAATTTTGGATTTCCCCTTACAGGGCCAGATCCACATACCTTGGCCGCCCGCGCGGCGTGTCCCATTTACGCTATGTCTTATCCTTATCCTCAAAGAAATGCCGCTGTAACTTACGGCAGCGTAGCGTAAATGGGCCGGCGTTCGCGGGTGTAATTCAAATTTACTAGTGGTGGACGTGTTTTATTATAATTATGAATGACCCAACGCAGACAACGCTTTTTTTTAACTGCGCATGCGTGGCCGTGGACGTATCCCAGTAGTCAATGAAAATGACCTGTACGTAATTTACGCAATTCCCTATTCGCGAACGGGTTTACGCAAACGACGGAAAATTCGACGCTGGCCCGACATCCATACTTAACATTGGCTGTGCCTCCATATAGCAGGGGTAGCTTGACGCCGGAGATACGCTTACGCAAACGACGTAAATGGAATGCGCCGGCCGCTCGTATGTTTGTGAATTAGCGTAACTCGCTCATTTGCATATTCGGCCCCTAGCGTCCAGCGTAACACTACAACTAAGATACGACGGTGTAATATACTTACGCTAGTCGTCTCTTAGCGTAATTCCGGCGTATCATGTTTTGTGGATACAAAACAAAGATACGCCGGCTGGAAATTTGAATTACGCCGGTGTATCTGTAGATACACCGGCGTAATTCTTTGTGGATCTGGCCTATAATGTTCAAAAATGTGTAGAGAAAAACCGGGACGGCCGCACTCCAAAAAAATTGTTCCTTTTAATAAAACTGGTCACAACATGAACATACCACAGCAAAAAATCTGAAAAAGAGCTGACGCGTTTCACACTATCATACAGTGCTTATTCATAGCATGGCCTATAATGTTCACTAGGACAAACAGTAAGGCGGCGTACACACGTACGAGAACCTCGACGGGCGGAACACATCGTTCCGCCCGTCGAGGTTCTCGCCCGGCCGTCGAAATCGGCGACACGCCCGTCGGGAATGGCAACCAGCCATTCATCCAGGCGGGCCGTCGAGCAAATAGAGAGCGTGCTCTCTATTCGCTCGACGGGATTCCCGACGGGCGGGGCAAGCCAGGAGCGTACACACGGCCGAGGTTCTCGCTGGAATGCAGCTCCCAGCGAGAACCTCTGTCGTGTGTACGCCGCCTATGGCTTAATTCCCCCCCCCCCCCCCAGCAGTATAAACCTGACATAGGTTCAAGTCTAACCCCTCAAAAACTAAAAACACATTTCTGGATTGGCTACAATTAACATTATAAGGTCATATACTGTACTGGCTTGCTGCAGCGCCACCTAGTGTCCATATTACATAGAAAGGGTTCAATCTTTTCCTTGATTATTATTTTTTTTTTTTTTTTACACGAAAACACACTTTAGACCACCAAAAAAAAAGCGGAGGACACATAGAATACAATGATGGTAAAATAAATTTGATATATTTTTGAAACTGCTTATCAAATCATTTTTTTTAGTAAAAAATGATTTCAATATAATTTAGGGTACACAAACTAACACATTATAATCCCAAAATTCCCTGTTATATATAAATGATGAGATTGTGTGGATTAAATAAATATCAAATATGTTACACCTCTGATATGTGTGGGAAACAAGATTGTGACCATTTCTGACACCCAGTTCAGTCCGTAGGACACACTTTGGCCCTTTGTGGGGCCCTTGGGGGCCCTATTCCCATACCTCCCAACCCTTTGAGATGGGAATGAGGGACACCTACTAAAAAAACGTATGTAGGCATAGGACACGCCCCCTGCCACACACCCTTAAAGGAGAATTAACCCCAAAAAAGGTTAATTGAATCCACAAGGGCTTTTTTTTACCACTAATATTCCTTTATATTGGCTTTTAAAATGTACAAAACAGCAATTTAGAAATTGGGAGCTATGCCTATTCCATCTACTGACACCAATGATAGGGCACTATTCCCCCTACTGACACCATCAATGGGGCACAATTCCTCCCATTGAACCAATGATGGGGCACTGACACCGGGGCATTTTCTACACCCACTGACCACAGTCCAGCCCCTAAAGTCTGAGGGACAGTTAACTGGCCCCTTGCTTAGAGAGTTTGGAGACCCCTGGTCTAGGAGAATTAAGGTGACGGCATTAGTCACTTCTGATTAGGGCTAGATGTAAACAAAGCCTTTTTTTTTTTTTTTAAGCATAAAATTATTATTTTTTTTTGTTTTGTTTTTTCTCATGTTTTCAAAGATAGAGGAGAGATCTGGGTTCTCATAGACCCCATATGTCTCCGTAAAGAGGACCCGTCATGATTTATTGCTGTCACAAGGGATTTTTACATTTCTTGTGAAACATTGACTAGTTGCGACGTGATTTCACGCATGCGCGCTGGGATACGTCCACAGACGGCGCATGCGCCGTTCAGAAAATACATACATTGCGTGGGGTCATGATTCATTTACATGAATCACGCCCCCACATTACTAATTTGAATTAGATGCCCATACGACGGCCACTTTACGCTACGCCGTCGCAACTTATGGAGCAAGTGCTTTCTGAATAAGGCACTTGCCCATAACAGTTGCGGAGGCGTAGCGTAAAAAGCATACGCTCCGCCCGCAGAAAAATACGCCCCTTTCTCTGAATCTGGCCCACTGTCTTCAGGTGGGTAAGGCCCCCTGGATGCCAGTTGTGTTTGCACAATGTTTATGGTGTCAGTTATGAATGTGAAGTTGTAACGTAGCCTGCCGGTATTATCCAATAAATCTTTGTGTATAAATACTGTAGTAGACAAGGCGCATGGGGCGAGGGGAATGCCAAAATAAATCTGCCACCTGCAGCTCCGGCTCAAACCTGATCAGGAGCTCAATCCCTCTTTGTTAATCGAAAGATATGTCCGCAACTCATTAGCAACCCGCTAATTATTCCCTGAAGTATGACTCTGTGAGCCAAAACAACACTGAGTTCTATTTTTATTCCATATAATAACTGTTGTGGCTCTTCTTAGTTCCAGGTAGGACTTTTGTTTCCCAGTAGGAATTCGGTGAACTCTGATAGACGGTCCAAGATAAACACGTAGGCTGCCCAGTGGATGAGATTTCCTCACCTTGGATTCGCAGAAAAACCATCCCCACACCCTGAGGCTCTCTTTTTATTATATAGACGATCTCCTGCCAACGGCATTCATGGCTTTACTGCCTCCAACCAGTTCTAGCAAGCCAAGAGGTAAAGTGTTCCCATTACCTACATACAGTTTTGTAGGCCACTTATAGGTGGGGGCTGGTGGCAAATGTTGACATAACCTAACAGTGAAATTTCCCCCAACTTAAAGGGTAACTTCACTTTTTTGGGGGTAAAAAAAGCAAATAAAAACATCTAGGGCCAGATTCAGAACGTAGTTACGTCGGCGTATCTAGAGATAGAGCTAGAGCTAGAGAGATACGCCGCGTAACTACTAAGAATAGCTGGCGTATCTTTTTTCTGTATTCAGAAAACAAGATACGCCGGAATTCAGCTAATATACGAGCGGCGTAAGTCTCTTACGCCGTCGTATCTTAGTTGCATATTTACGCTGACTGCTAGGTGGCGCTTCCGTCGATTTACGCGTCGAATATGCAAATGAGCTAGATACGCCAATTCTCGAACGTACTTGCGGCCGGGCGTCGTAAGGCCATTTGCGTAAGGCTTTTTCCGGCGTAAAGTTACCCCTGCTATATGAGGCGTAGCCAATGTTAAGTATGAACGTCGGGACAGCGTTGAATTGTACATCGTTTACGTCGTTTGCGTAAATCGTTCCGGAATAGGGTTGGGCGTAAATTACGTTAACGTTTTTTACATTGACTACTTGCGACGTGATTTCACGCATGCGCACTGGGTTACGTCCACGGACGGCGCATGCGCCGCTCAGAAAAAACATAAATTACGTGGGGTCATGATTAATTTACATGGATCACGCCCCCTACATGCCTATTTTGAATTAGGCACCCTTACGCCGGGCAATTTACGCTACCCTGCCGCAACTTACAGAGCAAGTGCTTTCTGAATAAGGCACTTGCCTGTAAAAGTTGCGGAGGTGTAGCGTAAATAGCATACGCTACGCCGCCGGAAAGATACACGATTGTATCTGAATCCGGCCCCTAGCGTATACAATTGCGACACAAGTAATATTGTAATTGAATGTTAATAACTCCTTGGCACTGAGTGCACGCAAATATGCGCCCTCTCAGTGGCTGGGCCTTGGCGCAGAGCGGCTGCATATTTGTGTGCAATAGCGCCAATAGACCTCCTGTTTTTCCCCTTGCGATGAGGAGCTTTCCGATCATGTGACCACCGTGATTGGCTGTCACATGACGATAACTCCGCACCACCTCCGACCATTCTAAACCTGTTTGTGTGTATACACCCGTGACAGTTGTACTAGCAAAGGGCAGAGCAGGCAGTCATGTCAGAGGATGGAAACCATTATATGATACAGGTTTTTGCATGACTCCATGACACAGCCTGGGCCCCACAGCTGCACCCTGGGAAGGCTACACCACTGGTGCCTTCTAGGGAGATCCTGAGTGCAAATTAGAAAACCTTGCAAAAAAAATGTCCTCGTTTTATTTTCCAATTTTCCCAGCTATGGAAATCTAAAGTTTTTTTAACTTAGTTACAAAATAGAGACACTGTGGAAGGTTGTCAGGCACTGCGGTTACTGAGGGCTCTAGCGCGGCTGGGGATATTGTGGTCATTGGGGGGTGGGGGCACTGTGAAAGGTTGAGGGGCACTGTGGTTACTGAGGGCTCTTGCAATGCTGGGGGCACTGCGGGCCACTGTGGGAGGTTAGGTGGCTCCATGGTAGCCAGTATACACTGTTGAAGGCTGGCGGGCACTGTGGTTACTAAGGGCTCTTGTGGTGCTGGGGGCACTGCGGTCCACTATGGCAGGTTGGGTGGCTCCATGGTAGCCAGGAGGCACTATGGAAGGCTGGTGCGCACTGTGGTTACTAAGGGCTCTTGCAGTGCTGGGGGCACTGCGGCCCACTATGGCAGGTTGGGTGGTTCCATGGTAGCCAGGAGCCACTACGGATGACTGGTATGCACTGAGGTTACTGAGGGCTCTTGTGGTGCTGGGAGCATTGTGGTCATTGGGGGGTGGGGGCACTGTGAGAGGTTGAGGAACACTGTGGTTACTGAGGGCTCTTGCAATGCTGGGGGCACTGCGGGCCAAGGTGGGAGCTTGGGTGGCTCCATGGTTGCCGGGAGACACTGTGGGGGGTTGGCAGGCACTGTAGTTACTGAGGGCTCTTGCGGGGCTGAGGAAACTGCAGGCCACTATGGGAGGTTGGGTGGCTCCATGGTAGCCAGGAGGCACTGTGGAAGGCTGGTGGGCACTGTGGCTACTGAGGGCTCTTGTGGTGCTGGGGGCACTGCGGCCACTATCACAGGTTGGGTGGCTCCATGGTAGCCAGGAGGCACTGTGGAAGGCTGGTGGGCACTGTGGCTTCTGAGTGCTCTTGTGGTGCTGGGGGCACTGCGGGCAACTATGGCAGGTTGGGTGGCTCCATGGTAGCCAGGAGGCACTGTGGAAGGCTGGTGGGCACTGTGGTAACTGAGGGCTCTTGTGGTGCTGGGGGCACTGTGGGCCACTATGGGAGGTTGTGCGGCTTCAAGATAGCCAGGAGGCACTGTGGAAGGTTGGGGGACCTGTAGGCCCAGTGGAATGAGCCATGGCCATGGTCTGGTGGTTGAGGACCACCATACTAGACCATTCACTGTAAAGAACAAGCAAGCATTTGGAAAGTAAACTCCTGTTCTTTACACTCATGTGAGCGAGGCCTAAAATTATTTAAATTTATGTTTATATATATATTTTTTTAAAAGATATTCACATCATAATCATTTTGTTTTGTAATTTTCCCAGCTCTGGAAATTGAACGTTTTTTTTTTTTCTTTTTGAAAAGAGAGAGAAATAAAAGCGTTCTAATGCCAAGTGAGTTCTCAGTGTTGGTGTGCTCTTTCTTGCAGACGTCACCGGCTTGCTCGGGGACTGTCACCAGCAGGGTAAACACGCTGAGCTTGTGATCTGGTGACGTCACAGACTCTCTGACAACACTCTGAGCTTTGTGCTGCCCGGACAATCTAACACAAGTGATCAGGGTAAAAGGTTAATTGCGGCCAGCGTCAGGACTGTCATGCTTTAGAACGTGTGAATGATGAAGGCCTTCCTGACAGGCTCCGCCCCCTCGCTGACACATGATTATTGATGCAAAAACATAAAACTGCTATTGGGAGAGTTCCCTTTGGACAACAGAGTCTCCCAATTAGGAGGTTTGAGGGTACATTCACACTGAACGCAGGTTTGAAATCGTTCAGCTGAACTCGCACCATTTCAAACACGCATTTCCGTGCGAGTTTGGGGGTGATTTGAAAGACATCTGAGTGGGCTCATGAACAGATTGTCTATTGAATTTGCCCCCGAAGTCATTATAGGTAGTGCAGGAACTACTGTTGGAAATTGGTGCCGCGACGCAAAATCAGCGTTGCACCGATTGGAACGATGCCGTTGCCAGGAATAGGCTGCGATTTGGCGCTTGCCATCGATCTCACTGCATCCAGATTGAACAGTGCGTTCCTGAGTGATTAATGGTGTGAGCCGGCCCCTACACACACTCCAATGGGCTGCACTCAGATCAGTTAGAAAAGAAAAGCCCATGATGTTTTTGGCTCCCGTGTGCAAGATCAATGTATAATTAGCCCTTGTTTACAGTGCCGCGGCTTCAAAGTCGCACGACTTTGAGTCCGACATCCCTGCACGACTTCATCACGGCTTGCATACACCTTCTTTAACAGAAGTCATGTAGAAATCGCACCAAACTAGTGCAGAAACCTTTTTCTAAGTCAAAGTGACTTGAGTTGCACCGATTAGAATAGTTCCATTGCCGTTAATGGGGCGTGTCTTGTCATGCAACTTTGACCTCTCAAGTTGCATGATAAGTCGCGGCAGTGTGAACCGGGGCTTACAGTGTATCAGTGTTTGTTTACATTCTGAGCAGCAACACCCGTTTCTGCTGATCAGTGCTGCTAGTCGCAGCCCTGCTACACAGATCTGGGTCTCGGCTGTCAAACTGACAGCAGGTGCCAGCAGCTAGATGTGTGGGCTCATTGGTGAAGGACTCCAGGACGTAGGATGTCCTAGGTCAGGGGTGCCCAACCTTTTGAAGAGCGAGGGCCACATAAGGGACTTAGTAACCAGTCGCGGGCCACAATGAGCGGAGCGGGTGGATTGCATGTCCGGGTCTTCTCTGCATATGCAGAGCGGACACGGACGCATCCCACGATACTTTTTAGCAGATCGTATTGAGGTAGAACACAAGTAGGTTTATGTCTGCCACTATTTAGAGGTGAATGGAGGGTCCGATTGGTCGGACTGACTGTGTGAAAGGGGCCCAAGGCTGCTTTCACACCGATGAGCTGCGGTTTACTCGTACTACGGGTGCAACGCAGTGTACCTTTGGCTTTCCTGCACTTTGCAATAGACTTCTATTATATTCTGCAGGTTTGGTGCACTTTCAGAAAGCTCACCAAACTTGCAGGTAATAACAGATGTCTGTGGCTCACTGCAGGAAACCCGCAGGTGCGCTGCACTACATCTGCGGATTAGTTTGAAAGCAGCCCAGTAACCACTTCAGAATAGATATGCCCATATATATACTGTGATTTTAGTAATAAACTGACCTTTAATAAAAAAAAAATTCTATTCCATCCCAGAGCAGGAGGCCGCGGGCCACATCAGATGGCTCCGCAGGCCACATGTGGCCCCTGGGCCACTGGTTGGTCACCCCTGTCCTAGATCCTGCACTCACAGTATGCCCTCAGACTTTTGGGTTGAATGACATTGGGTGCAATTCAACTCATGAGACTGAGGACATCTAGTGGCGAAAAAGAATCTTAGCAGCGGGCAACCCCAGGGCTTGCGCTCATTGCTTTTTTTTTTAGGCTCATGGGGCAAAAAAAATAAAAAACAGAGTTTGGTTTTAAAGAAAATCAAGCTCTGTAAGGCTGATGTTGGTAGTGAGCATCTTTTTCCATCGTTGTTCACTTTGTTGAATGCCCGTTGTGTCCCATCACACATCGCAATGTCAACATCGGTTTCTAGAGCCCAGAGTTCTATTAATAATTCATTATCTTTGGCTCATAATTAAAGGCTCTTTGTATCGAGGAACAAGAAAAAAAGAGAAGTCAGTAATTAATCGGTAATTCCAGAACATTGTTGGAAATTAAATGAGGAAACGTATGTTACTGCCGCAGGGGGGTTGGCAGGGGACCCAGGAAAATATCATGACGAATAGACTTCAGGGACAGAGGGGGCGCTGTGGAGCTCGTTCCCCATAGCGCAGGAGAATATGTCAGTCTTCGTAGCTGTGCTATGATGGACACAAGGCAGGCGGGCCGTATTTATATAATAATCTAATCGTGAAACACCCGGCTTCGCGTTGCCTGCGCTCCGTTATCAAACAGCAGAAAGTGACATTACTGGGAACACTTGTCTGGGATAAGCCGGCCATTATTGGCAATCATGTGAGTGATAGGATGTGCTCCAATTCCTGGACACAAGACTGGAAAATGTGAAATGATGTTTACATCGGAATTGTTGTAATGAAATGACAAAGTGGGTAGCCAAGGGTATGATGGGATATATGAGAAACTTTATAAAGAGCTCTTCAATAAGGTACTGTGGCTTCCATAGGAGAACTGAAGGCTTTGGAGGGCCTGAACCCTCACCTGAAGTCAGCCATCCTGAGGACTCGTACACACGACCGGTTTCCAATGATGAAAACGATGTGTTTCGCCCAACGAGTTCCTCGGTCGTGTGTACGAGGCCTGAGAGGGACTGGGCAAGGTAGGCTGTGCTGCCTGCCATAGTCACAGCACTGAATGTGAGTGTGTCACAGTACTTTCTCTAAGACCTCGTACACACAACCGAGGAACTCGTCGGGCGAAACACATAGGGCCAGATTCAGCAAGACTTGCGCTGGAGTATTTCGATATGCGCCGCGTAACTGTGAAGATGCGCCTTCGTATCTATGTGGCCGTACCCACCAAACTAGATGCGACAGAAAACGGGCCATTTCCGATCGGCTTAACTTTCCGACGCCAGAGTCTCATCAGCGCATAATTTCGCTTGGCGCATCAGTCGCGCCTATTGATTTCCCCTGCAAATATGCAAATGAGGGAGGTTTCCCGATTCGCGAACGGATTAGCACCATACGCTGGCTACATGCGCCGCGCGTATCTCGTCCGTCCGGCGCAAAGTTATTTCTACAAATAGCTGCTTTTATCTTTACTCCAGATGGCCACAGGTCAGCAGGAGAGCAGCTACAGCAGCAGCGTTACCGACGATAAGAGCTAGCTGAACACCCCCACTTGCAGGACAACACCTCTGTCCATGCTTGTCTGTCAACTTTTACAGCCATGGAGGAAGACATCATAGGTCTCCATAGCCGAGATGACGGCTGACAGCTCCTGGCCTTTAAAGTTCAGCTTTCTCCTGTGTTTGCGGGGAACGGGAGCAGCCATCTCAGAACAAAAGTAACTTCACTGCGGGGAGGGGGAACAGGATATACTTTAGTGCCGGAATGGCGCCTCTACGGGCGCATTTAAACGTCTAACGGAACACATTGCGCTGTCGTTTCCAAGGAAGTGGTGCCGACGGAAGTTGTGAGCATGCGCACTGGGATGCATTGACAGTCGACGCATGCGCAGTACGTTCGCCGCAGGATCGCGCCTAGTTTTAATAATACACGCCCCGTACCCGCCCAATTTAAAAAACGCCGGCTCATTTTCGATACGCTGCCGCAACTTTAGGAGCAAGTGCTTCATGAATAACAGCACTTGCTCCTAAAATTTCGCCAGAGTAACGTAAATGAGAAACATTACTCCAGATTAAAGATGCGCCCATCTACCTGAATCTGGCCCATAGTTTTCCTCGTCGAGTTCCTTGTTAGGCTTGTCGAGGAACTCAACAAGCTTGCTTTGCGTACACACGTTAAAGACCAAGGGCCAGATCCACAGAGCCAGTACGCCGGTGTATCTCCTGATACGCCGGCGTACTTTCAAATTACCCGCGTCGTATCATTAGTTTGAATCCTCAAACCATGATATTAGGGTTAGGGTTAGGGTTTTCCATTGAAGAATATGGCTAGGACTCAGGAATTAGAACAGGGACCTCCCTCAAAGGTCAGGAGGCGGGTTCCCAGAGGTCAAAGGTCAGAGGGCGTGGCTGACCCACCCCCACCAAAGTGTACCGCCTACCCCAACTAAGTCGGGGAATGAACAAGTCGGGGAATGAACAAGTCAGGGAAAGTGTCTACAAAAAAAAAAATGAAGTTTCGACGTAATTTCGCGCAATGCACAGCGGGAAATTTCTGAACGGAGCATGCGCAGTTCGACCACCGCGGGGACGCGCCTAATTTAAATGATACACGCCCCCCTAATCGCGTATTTCGATTCCGCCGCTGTACCTTACGGGCCGAAATCTTCCTAGATTCGACTTAGAGCCAGGTAAAATACGGCGGCGTAGTGTATCTCTGATACACTGCGCCAGGGCAATTGTATGTGGATCTGGCCCCAAATCTCCTCGTTCTCAAACGCGGTGACTTCAACACATTAAACGGCAGGGGCTGCTTTTGCTAATCTCATGTTACTGCGTGTTAGCAAAAAGTTTGGTAAGAGATATTTGCACTTTTCAGTCTGTTACAGCGTGACAAATGTGCTATCTCCATTACAAACGCTACTTTTAGCGAAGGTGCATGGGTTTCTTAGCATACACACGCTCGAGTTTCTCGTCGAAAAGCAGCCAGACGAGGAACTTGATGAGCCAATTTGACTCCTGTCGATGAAAAAGAGAACTTGCTCTCTTTTTTGCTCCTCGAGTTCCTCGGCAGTTTCCTCGATGAAAAACATACACACGATCGGTTTCCTCTGCAAAAAAGCTCTCCCACCGAGTTTCTTGATGGATTCTGCCGAGGAAACCGGTCATGTGTACGAGGCCTAAGAGTGCAGATTTTACAATGCCATCTCAATCTTGACGCAGCCCCTGATTTCAAATGAGGACTCAGGTTTCACACTGCCCTTTAATGTTCTAAAAATGTTAAAGTTCACATTATGAACCCATTATAGTGATTCCTTAACCACCTCAATACCTATATATACACACAGCATATACAGCCTCGTATTGAGGTGGTTATACTGGGATCATGGTTGAGGCTACAACCATGATCCACTGCTTTTTAAAGTCTGAGATCCTTTTCCATTTAAAAGTGATCCAAGTGGCCATACAGCTGCTGGATCTCTTTTATGGATTGTAAAAGGGGGTGAGAATGTCTCCTGTGTGCTCGCTGGACCGGACCTGACTCTTCATTCTCCCTGCCTCCAAGGCAGCCAGTACAACTTTTAGGTTACTGCTGCAATCCATGCCTTCCGCGGGTGTTGGGTGTTGTGTTGTCTGATCAGCTCCGATTCCTGCATCACCTAACCTCAGGTCAGACTCAATTTCTTCATTTTCAAATTCCTGCACCTTCACACTAAGGATGAGCTGTGGCGTGTTCGCACAGCCCACGTGCAGAGCCCACCAGGAAGTCAGCACTGCGCTGCGCTAACCACAGGCAGTGAGACATTGTCCCGATGAGTGGCTGCAGAGATCGGGAAATGTCTCACTGCCTGTGATTAGCGCAGCACGACTTCCTGGTGGGCTGTGCGAACAACCCGGAGCTCAACCGTACTTCACACCTCAAATCAATGTAAATTACACCTTCACAACTCAGATCAGCCCCAATCCCTGGCCCATCAGACCTTATATTTACCTCAATGCATTTCAGACCTCAGATCAGCACTAGACTCTGTGCCTTTAAGAACACAGTGGACTGTTGTAGGTGTGCTTAAGGACTTCTTTTAAAGTCCTCAGCTACTGGTGGTAGGGTGACCACATTTCCAAACTACCATTCAGGGACACCCTCCCTTCCCAAAAATTAGCTTGTGCTGTAACAAATCACAGCACAGTGATTGGACACAAGAGGCGGGATTTATGATTTCTCCAATCACAAGCAGGGGGCGGCATTGTACTCCTCCAGGCATTCCCAGCCAGGACAAGTACTGTCAGTGAGTAAAGCAGTGATGTGGCGCCCATTTTTGGGGGCATCAGATTGGCCCCAGGGGGGGGGGGGTGCTGTGTCAGTTTCATTCCAGGACACTGTATTGTCCTGGAATGCAGGTACCAGAGACAGACCTGCAAAATGCGGGACTGTCCTGGGCAATCCGGGACACGTGGTCACCCTAACTGGTGGGCTTTTAGTGACGTCCAGGAGGTGGGTGGACAACCTGATTAGTTGTCAATTACAGTGGCAGCAGGTGCCAGCGTAAGTGGTGCCGATGTCTGTTCTAACTCTCCCACACTATTAAAAGTTTGTTTTTGTTTGTATTCCTTTTTTAAAGCCTATTAGAGCCTCAGACGAGAGAGTGAAGTTCCGATTTAATTCCTGCAGTTTCAGACCTTGGATCGGCCCCAATGCATGTATTCTTCAGACCTCAGATCAGCCCCAATGCATGTATTCTTCAGACCTCAGATCAGCCGCAATGCATGTATTCTTCAGACCTCAGATCAGCCCCAATCCCTTCACTTTCAGATCACAGATCAGCCAGGGGCGGTCGCTCCATTAGGCCTTGTACACACAATAGGATAGCCAGAAGACAACGATCTGATGGACCGTTTTCATCGGTCAAAACCGATCGTGTGTGGGCCCCATAGGTTATTTAACCTTCGGTTAAAAAAAAGCCAACTTGCTTTAAAATTTAACCGATGGATACCTAACTATAGGTCAAAACCGATCGTTAGTAGGCACGACCATCGGTTCAAAACCCGCGCATGCTCAGAATCAAGTCGACGCATGCTTGGAAGCATTGAACTTCATTTTTTTCAGCACGTCGTTGTGTTTTACGTCACCGCGTTCTAACACGATCGGTTTTTTAACCGATGGTGTGTAGGCACATCAGACCATCAGTCAGCTTCATCGGTTAACCTATGACAACGGTCCTTCGGACCGTTCTCATTGGATGGACTGATCGTGTACGAGGCTTAAGGGGTGCAGGGGCGTTGGCCCCCCATCCATGCGTCCGGACCCCTAATCTACATACAGGGCGCCGAGACATGATGCAATCTCTTGGATAGAGTCAAAGACAGCACTAAAAACCCAACAGAGGTTCTATCCTGTCCCCTCTCTTGCCAAGATGAAACAAAACATTTTGGCTAGAGTGGGTCCTAAATTCCTCCAAGTTATATGACTAGCTGAGAGTTTCACTCATGGACAATAGTTAGAGGCTGCAATGTGACATACCTAAACATGAGAAAATTGCTTCACTTCTGGTAAGTCATGGCCCAAGGACACATATTTGTATGTTTTTTGTATGTCTGGTATGGATGAGGGTGGATGTGCGTCAGCAAAGAGTGACAGCTGAAATTTACATGTGTATACATTTTATAAGATATGTGTAATGAGTAGGAATTTATGTTTTAACCTTTTTATTCATTTTTCAAATAACAAAGAAAACATTATAATGTATAAGTATCATATCCTTAAAGTAATTTGTCACATATACAGTATCTCACAAAAGTGAGTACCCCCCTCACATTTTTGTAAATACTTTACTATATCTTTTCACGTGACAACACTGAAGAAATGACACTTTGCTACAATGTTGTGTGATGAGTGTACAGCTTGTATAACAGTGTAAATTTGCTGTCCCCTCAAAATAACTCAACACACAGCCATGTCTAAACCGCTGGCAACAAAAGTGAGTACTCCCCTAAGTGAAAATGTCCAAATTGGGCTCAATTAGCCATTTTCCCTCCCTGGTGTCATGTGACTTGTTAGTGTTACAAGGTCTCAGGTGTGAATGGGGAGCAGGTGTGTTAAATTTGGTGTTTCTATCATACTGGTCACACTGGAAGTTCAACATGGCAAAGAAATCTCTGAAGAAACGGCCCTTGGGGCACTATTCCTCCCACTGACACCAACAATAGGGTACTATTTCTTCCACTGATACCAATGCGGGGATACTATTCCTCCTCCTCAGCCACCAAAACTAAGGCCATATTTATTCTCGCTCATGCCGTGCCCATAACATTTTCTGCCCCTGTTGGCCACAATCCGGCCCTCCTCAAGTCTGAAGGACAATAAACTGGCCCTTTGTTTGAAAAGTTTGGAGACCCCTGCTCTTGGGCATGGAGTTCACCAGAGCTTCACAGGTTGCCACTGAAGTCCTCTTCCCCTTCTCCACGACGACATCACAGAGCTGGTGGATATTAGAGACCTTGCGCTCCTCCACCTTCCGTTTGAGGATGCCCCACAAATGCTCAATAGGGTTTAGGTCTGGAGACGTGCTTGGCCAGTCCATCACCTTTACCCTCATCTTCTTTAGCAAGGCAGTGGTGTGTGTTTTGGGGTCGTTATCATGTTGGAAAACTGCCCTGCAGCCCAATCTATGAAAGAAGGGGATCCTGTCTGCTTCAGTAT
Source organism: Rana kukunoris (assembly GCA_029574335.1). NCBI lineage: Eukaryota > Metazoa > Chordata > Amphibia > Anura > Ranidae > Rana > Rana kukunoris. Next base: position 213,533,486 of record CM056055.1, read on the forward strand.
GAATGATTTAATTTTATTCCATGGAACCAATCAGAATCCCTGGAACTTGTAGACCAAGTGAGAAACATTCCCTGCACACCAACACCCGTCCAACAGGTTTATTGAAAAACTGCCACCAGGACTAAAACAACGGGACCAAGGGGTGACGACATTTCACACATACTTCTTCAAAAGCTTCTTCTAAAGAAGCACAATGTATGTGTGAAATGTCGTCACCCCCTGGTCCGCTGTTTTAGTCCTGGTGGCAGTCTTTCAATAAACCTGTTGGACGGGTGTTGGTGTGCAGCTAAATTTTGTGTGGGACAGACCATCATACACATGGGCCGAATGTCGGATGTTTTTTTATGAACCGGGAAATGTCTCCCGACATTTGGCCCGCGAGTAACCAGCTTAAAGTGGAAGTAACCCCTCCTATCGCTTTTAGCCAAGGAAGCGGCCATCTTGGCCTCTGTTAAATCTGCAACTGCCATGATGCTGCACATGTGATCAGTTATGACACCAGCCATTGGATGGTTTGACAGTCTGATTGAGAGCACAACCAATGGGAGGGTTACATTCCCGGCACGTGCCAGAAATGTAACTTATTTAAAAACGGATAAATGGATGGGTTTACTTCCACTTTAAGGGTTTGACTAGAGGTACTAGTCAGAATTTACTGAAATCTTAAGTTAGCTGATTGGCTATTATGCTGACCCTCTTGCTTCGATAGTTTGCATCACTAACCCATTAGTAATTGCAACCGCCAAGAAAAAAATCTGGATGAACTTAAAGGGGTCTGTATATACAAGATTTGCTGTGCAGATGTTTTAGGCATTCACACAGACACAATGAATGATCGGCACATTGTTTGTAATATGATTATCTCTTATGATCGTCAGCTCCATCTATTGGCCATAATGCAGTGTTTTTTATATTGAGGTCGTTCAGAAAAAAATCTGCATTATGGCCACTAGATGGAGCTGACAATCATAGGAGCTCATGATATGGCAACAAAAAAAATGGTATGACCGAGCACTTGGATTACTTACATACATACAGTTTTCCACATGTTATTGTCTAAAGCAGGGGTCTCCAAACTTCTCAAACAAAGGGCCAGTTTTCTGTCCTTCAGACTTTAAGGGGCCGGATTATGGCCATTGGGGGTAGAAAATGTCCTTGGCCCAACATCGGTAAGGGTAAACGTGGCCTTGAAGTTGGTGATTAATAGGAGAAGGAGTAGTGCCCGATCACTAATATCAGTGAAATAAATAGTCCCCTTTTGTTGGTGTCAGTGGGAAGAATAGTACCTCATATCACATGGCAGAATAGTGCCCCAAGGGCCAGATAAAGGCTAGCAAAGGGCCGCATCCGGCCCCCGGGCCACAGTTTGGAGACCCCTGGTCTAAAGTATCCCGACACATCGTCTGAAAGCTCAAATCAGGCTTGCAGTGGGTGTCTGCTTTGTAAACTGACGCGGAGTACTGTGCTTGGTTTACAGGAAGGAGGGAGCTTGAGGTGGGAACCAGTGTTGTGAAAAGTGTCACAGAGTCTGCGGAACTGCAAGGTCTACATTTGTAATGACACCCTTCTTATGTCAAGCAGAGAACATTCATGAAATGTAGAAATCATTCGTCTGGTGGAGCAATGTATAATAAAAGTGAACTCCAGGCACAAAAACTTTCATTTACAGATAGAGTGGAACCTTGGATTACAAGCATAATCTGTTCCAGAAGAATGCTTGTAATCCAAAGCACTTGCATATCAAATCAAGTTTCCCCATAGAAAACAATGGAAAAGAAAATAGTTTGTTCTACATTGAGTTTTATGGCATGCGGTCAGAGGTGGGGTGGGGCCAGAGAGGCGCGGAAATACTTGCAGATAATTTGTTCCACATTGACTTCTATTGTATGCAGTACCACATGTGGCCAGAGGTGGGGGGCTTCCGGAGACACTATAAGCTGCTCGGATGCACTGCAAAACAGACACTCCGGAACGGCTCCAAATGTCATTGACGCCCACGCACCTCAGGCCAAATGCGGTACTGCACACTGCAGAGGCTTGTATCCTGCTCTTTTCACAAGCCAACTTGCTTTAAAGTTGAACCTATGGATTCCTAACCGATAGGTCAAAACCGATCGTTTGTAGGCACGACCATCGGTTAAAAATCCACGCATGCTCAGAATCGAGTCGACGCATTCTTGGAAGTATTGAACTTCATTTTTTTCAGCACGTTGTGTTTTACGTCACCGCGTTCTGACACGATCGTTTTTTTAACTGATGGTGTGTAGGCACATCAGACCATCAGTCAGCTTCATCGGTTAACCTATGACAACGGTCCATCAGACTGTTCTCATCGGATGGACTGATCGTGTGTACGAGGCTTAAGGGGTGCAGGGGCGTTGGCCCCCCATCCATGCGTCCGGCCCCCTAATCTACATACAGGGCGCCGAGACATGATGCCATCTCTTGGATAGAGTCAAAGACAGCACTAAAAACCCAACAGAGGTTCTATCCTGTCCCCTCTCTTGCCAAGTTTTATATATACCTTTCTGATGCTATGCGTTCCTATTTTATGAATGTATCTGCATAAGTATAAACCCTTCTCTTATTCTGTGTTAGATGAACTGATATCATATGCTGACACTGTCTTATGAAATTGTGTATACAAGTTTCTATATATGCGTTTTTTATAAATAAAGATTTATAGATCTTTTACATTAATAAAGTGGAGTTTCCATCCCAAATAAATGTTTTCATTATTGTGCTCATTAGACCTAAAAAAGATTTTTACTCATCTGGAAATGCCTGTTGCTATGCGGTGCCGCGAAATCTGCCTTTGGAATCACCTAGGATTCTGACATCATCTCCCTCTAATGCTGTATTTCTCAACCTTCCTAGTGTTGTAAAATGTATTTCCGTAGCACCCAAGACAAGTAATTTGCGCCCCTAACTCACGGACATTTAGTGCTCCCTTTCCACTCGTACAGTTTTAAAACCTCTCATGGTACATTTTCGGATGTGCCACTCTTTGTTCTCCTTTCTTTTCCTTTCATCTCTCTCTATCCTAATTTCTTGTTTGTTTTTTTTCCACCACTCTCTAGCCGTCTTTCTTGTTCTTTCTCTTCCTTTTTCTTTATTCCTCCACCTCTTTTCCTCTTGGTCCCATTATCTGTTTATTCCTTCTCTTACTCCTTGGTGCGGTGGAGGGGGTGGGGAATAGGATGAGTGGCAGTGCTGGTGGTGAGTTCTGATCAGCCAACTTAGGTGCTCTTGATCAAGGTCATCTGCTGATCTGAGAACTGTAGTGGGGACTTTTAATGGGAACTATAATCACTGTGTCTCCAGCTTCACTGTGTGTCCGACTTTGTGGTGACACCTCCTCCGAAATCTGGAGTTGGGGTCTCCTCCAGCCCCTCCCACTTCACATTCCTCACCAGTCAGCTGACCTCAGGTCCCTGCCCCCCATGCCGTGAACTGAATGGGCGGCTACAAAGAGGCTGAGTTGGTGGCCACGGGCTCCAGGGACAGCCCTGCTTCGTGACCGCAAATAGGCTGGGAGGGAGGTGCGGGCTTCAGGAACAGTCCAGGATGTAGTGACCCCTGGTAAATCTTAATGTGACCCCCAGGTTGAGAACCACTGCTCTAATGCTACTGGGAAATGTGTGTCATCATTTCCCAGGATGCAGTGCGCTACCCAATTATCACTCCCCATCCAAGACTTCTAGGAAGTAAGTGCTTGAAGGCTTCACAATGCCCACAAGCAAAATGACATCCGTGTGGAAATAGTTTTATAAACCGCCAAAAGTCCAATTTATTAATCCATTAATTTCTATTGACACTTTATCGGGACGTTGGTACACTAAAATACTGTGGGCCAGATTCTGGTAGAATCCGCGGCGGCGTAAGCCATTTACACTACGCCGCCGCAACTTACTGTATCAAGTGCCGTATACTTCAAGCACTTGCTCCGTAGTTTGCGGCGGTGTAGAGTATATGGCCCGGCGTATCCCCGCGTAATTCAAAGGGGGCGGCTTGTATTTAAATTAAGCGCGCCCCCGCGCCGATCGAACTGCGAATGCGCCGGCCGGGAAAAAAGCCCAATGCGCATGCTCCAGCTCACGTCCGAAAACATCTTTGAAACCGACGTGAAAACTACGTGATCGTCACTTACACAATGCCCTATTCGCGAACGACTTAGTAAAACGACATAACCGACGGAAAAAGATGACGCTGACCCGACGCCATACTTAACATGGCATCTGACGGAACTTCGTAAGCCTACCCCTCATATAGCTGGGGTAGGTTTACGCTTACGTAAACGACGTAAACGATAACGAGGCGGTGTAAAAACGTTCGGGAATCGGCGTATTAGGCTCATTTGCATAGGCAAATGAGAAATCAACGTAAACGCCACCTAGCGGCCAGCGAAGTAATTACATCTAAGATCCGACAGTGTAAGTGTTTTACACCTGTCGGATCTTCTCCGTATCTATGCGTAAATGATTCTATGAATCAGACACATAGATACCAAAAAACAGAGATACGACGGTGTTTCCTGCGATACACCGTCGTATCTCTTTTGAGAATCTGGCCCTGTAAGTGCATTCACAGTAATCAGTCGCCATGTGGTTTTATGCAAGTTTGGCAAGACCCATTTAAATGAAATTTTCCGTTGTGCACAAGTCATACATCCATCACATAAAAAAGGTGACACACAACACCACCCAGACACGGGGTTAAAGAAAACTGTTGCAATGACTGACCTTGTATATTCACTCTGTTGATTTGGGGATGGGTGGACATAGGTGATCGCCTGTAAGGAATGCAAAACAAAGATTAACTTCAAAAGAATCTGGAATAAGGCATCTGTCAAGCAAAAACAAACACGGCCAGCAGCGTAACTGTACACCTTATCATGCGCTCCTTGTATGTCACACGCCGATAGACCAAAAAGGACGCATTATCATACAGGCGGCGGGAGATAAGGCCTTGTTTTGCTCGTGTATGTGAGGTGTGGCAGCGGGATTTGTGTCACCATCAGAGGAGCGTGTCACCATGTCACTGCTGTACAAATTGCGACACTCAAAGTTCCCCTGCGAGCAAAAGTCCTGGTAAAACCTGTCATGTGACGGCATAGCGATCTGCAATCTAACGCATGGATCTATATGGTGTTATAGTGTACGTAAATCCTAACAACGAACTTCTCTTATCTTCTCCTTTTACGTTTCTTAACGCAGATATAAAGACACAAAAACAGTGCCTTGAAAAAGTATTCATACCCCTTGAAATTTTCTACATCTCTTCATGTTACAATCAAAAACGTAAATGTATTTTATTTGGATTTTATGTCAGTGGTCTCCAAACTGCGGCCCTTTGCTTGATTTTATCTGGCCCTTGGGGTGCTTTTTTATTCATTGGCACCAATGATGGGGCAAAATTTCTCCCAATGACACCAATGAGGGGGCAGAATATCTCCCAATGATGCCAATGATGTGGCAGAATATCTTTCAATGACACCAATGATGGGGCAGAATATCTCCTAATGACACCAATTATGGGGCAGCATGCTCCTAATGACACAAATGATAGGGCAGAATTCCTCCCAGTGATGGGGCAGAATTTCTCCCAATGACACCAATGATGGGGCAGAATATTTCCCAGTGATGGGGCAGAATTTCTCCCAATGACACCAATGATGGGGCAGAATATCTCCCAATGACACCAATGATGGGGCAGAATATCTCCTACTGACACCAATGATAGGGCAGAATTCCTCCCAGTGATGGGGCAGAATTTCTCCCAATGACACCAATGATGGGGCAGTATATCTCCCAATGACACCAATGATGGGGCAGAATTTCCCCCAATGATAGGGCACAATTCCTCCCAGTGATGGGGCAGAATTTCTACCAATGACACCAATGAAAGGGCAGAATTCCTCCCAATGACACCAATGATGGGGCAGAATTCCTCCCAATGACACCAATTATAGGGCAGAATTCCTCCTAGTGATGGGGCAGAATTTCTCCCAATGACACCAATGATGGGGCAGAATTTCTCCCAATGACACCAATGATAGGGCAGAATTTCTCCCAATGACACCAATGATGGGGGATTTTGTACTCCTGATGGCCACAGTCCGGCCCCCTTAAAGTCTGGAGGACAGTAATCCGGCCCTTTGTTTAGAAAGTTTGGAGACCATGGGTCTTCAGACTACGGCCCTCCAGTTGTTCAGGAACTACAATTCCCATCATGCCTGGCCATGTCTGTGAATGTCAGTGTGTTACAATGCCTCATGAGATGTGTAGTTCTACAAAAGCTGGAGGGCCGTAGTTTGAGGATCCCTGTGATAGACCAAACACAAACTTGCACATAACTGTGAAGTGGACAGAAAATGATTTTTGGACGGAAATAGTTTTCAATTTTTTTTTTTTACAAATAAATATGTGAAAAGTGTGGCGTGCATTTGTATTCAGCCCCCTTTATTCTGATATCCCTAACTAAAATTGTATATAGTGGAACCAATTGCCTTCAGAAGTCACCTGATTAGTAAATAGAGTCCACCTCTGTGTGATTTAATCTCAGTATTAATACAGCTGTTCTGTGAAGCCCTAAGAGGTTTTCTAGAGAATCTTAGTGAACAAACAGCATCATGAAGGCTAAGGAACACACCAGAGAGGTCATGGATGAAGTTGTGGAGAAGTATAAAGCAGGGTTAGGTTATAAAAAAAATCTCCCAAGCTTTGAAGATCTCACTAGGCTCTGTTCAATCCATCATCAGAAAATGGAAAGAGTATGGCACAACTGCAAACCTACCAAGACATGGCTGTCCACCTAAACTGACCAGCCGGGCAAGGAGAGCATTCATCAGAGAAGCAGCCAAGAGGCCCATGGGAACTCTGGAGGAGCTGCAGAGATCCACAGCTCAGGGGGGAGAATCTGTTCACAAGACAACTATTAGTCGTTCTCTCCACAAATCTGCCCTTTATTTAAGAGTGGCAGAAGGAAAGACATTGGTGAAAGAAAAACATAAGTCCCATTTGCAGTTTGCAAGAAGCCATGTGGGGCACACAGCAAACATGTGAAGAAGGTGCTCTAGTCAGATAAGACCACAATTTAACTTTTTGGCCTAAAAAGCAAAACCCTATGTGTGGTGGAAAACTAACACTGCACATCACCCTAAACACACAATCCCCACCGTGAAACATGGTGGTGGCAGGATCATGTTATGGGGATGCTTTTCTTCAGCAGGGACAGGGAAGCTGGTCAGAGTTGTGCATTTCAGTCAGTAAGTCAGTGAGTGAGGTAGGAGGACTAGCAGCAGGAGTTACAAGCGGCGCTCGTTCCTAGGAGTAGGAACGGGTGAGTCATAGCTCCAGGCAGGCGTAGCAGGTAGTCAGACAGGCAGGGTTCTTCCCAGCCCAGCCCTCCCCTTGCTCCAGCTCCAGCCTGCTTCTGCACCTTGCCTCCCCTCCAGCTTCCAGCTTCCAGTTCTAGCCTCTCTCCAGCATTTCTCCCCTCCTTTGGAAGGTAAGCGCTACCTGTCTCCCTGGCACTGTGGGCGGCCGTCCTTCTCAGGACAAGCCGCAGCACTCGATCCCAGGAGGCAGACAAGGGCCCCCTCCCCCCGCCACCACCTTGCGGTTATTTCCGCCGTTCCGGGGCTCATTCGGGAGCACCGCGCCAGGCCGTTCTGAATCGCGGGGCCGCGGTCTAGGAAAGACCGCGGCTTCACTCGCGGCCTAACGGCGCGCCGCTCCCCACGGTTTCAGGGTCCTCACCCTGCTCCCAGGCAAACCTCCCCCTTATCCTTGTAGGACAGTTACCCTGCCCTGTTGCCCACCCTTCACCCATTCAGCCCAGATCATTCAGCTCCCCCTGTCAGCCCTCATCCCTGAACAGGCAGCCACCAGGCCAGCAACAAGTTTCTCCCTCTCAGCCCTAGCCCCCTCGTCGTCCCAACTCACAGTAGCTTGATCCAGGGGTCAACCGATCGCCTCTTACAGGGGTCAGGAAGGAATTTTTTTCCCTACCGGAGCATATTGGCCGAGCTCTGAAAGGGTTTTTTGCCTTCCTCTGGACCAAGCCAGGAGAGAGGAGCCAGTAAATTCCTCTCCCCACTGCCCCAAACCCCTCCCCCTCCCCGGTGTAGTGGCGATCATGGTAAGTCGGCAATATTCTGCCGATACCATTTGGAGTTTGAGGCAATGCGCCGCAATACTTCCAGCCATCACCAAAAAGGCCCTAAGAACTGAGCGATTATTGAGAATCGATCATAGATCGACGGTCAGACATTTCAGCCATTTACCCCAACCCAAGCACATATCATGTGCTCTGATCAACACAAGATCGGCAGTAAAACACCGACTAGAAATTCGCGACTTTATTCAACAAAAGGATCTAGACTGCCTTTTTATTACAGAGAGCTGGCTCACAGCCGACTGTAACACCATTCTAGGTGAATTGGTGCCAGAAAATTACCGTATTATAACGGAAAACAGAATAGGGCAAAGAGGAGGCGGCCTGGCGGTGATCCACAAGACTCATCTTACGATCACCAAACCAGTCCGCCAAAACCCTCTTCCATTTATGGAAACCCTTACTCTGCAACTGCAAGCAAACACAAAGGAGACCATCCACATTCTGCTCTGCTATAGGCCGCCAGGCCCAAAATCGCAGCTGCTATCATCTTGGACAGATTTCTTCTCCACTTATACCCTTAACAGCAAACATCTTTTGCTGCTCGGGGATTTCAATCTCTGGGCCAACTCCTCACTAGACCCCATTGCCGACGCCTGTATTGACCACCTGGAAGGATTAGGATTGCAGCAACTAGTATGTGGGCACACACATACTTCAGGTCACACACTTGATCTTATTTTCAGACAAACTCTGGAAATAAAGATTTGGGAAAATGAAAAGTTGCCATGGACAGACCACCATGCAATTATATTCAGTATTTCCACCATCCCCCCCGCAACAAAAACATCAAATCCAGTGACAACACACTGGACTAGATGTCAGAAGAAGCTCCACTCGGAACTCTTCAAAACGACTTTAAGGAAAAAAATAGAAACAACTCAGCCGCATCAAACGGCCGTTGAAACTCTGGAAGCCATTAACTCGGCTATGCTACAGTCAGCTGACTTGGTAGCGCCGAAACGAAGTACCCGCATCCGGAAAAACAACCGCAGTTGGTTTAACAACCAGCTGTCGTTACTGAAGCAAGAAAGCAGAAGGGCAGAATCTGCCTGGAAAAGATGTTCCTCAGACCTAAACCTATCCATCTACAAGGCAGCGACAAGAAAATACCACAAAGGAATTTTCCTAGCCAAGAAAAATTATTTTTCGGAGGCTATCAACGGTGCCATTAACCGCCCCCGCGAACTCTTCAAGATGGTCACCCAGACCATGGATCCAGAATGCATCAAAGCCCCCAGTTCGGATACACAAGAATTTTGCAATGAACTATCGGATTGCTTCATTAATAAAATCGAGGCAATCCGTGAAAGCATTCAGCAAAACAATTCCCCCCTCAGCCCCCCCTGCAGCCTCTCACACAGCACCCATAGTAATTCTCCTATATCAGGTAAGTTTACCCTAGAACCCATCTCCATCGAGACCACTAAGAATGTCATTTGTACTCTGCGAAATAGCACAGCGCCGAATGACATTATCCCCACAAAACTGCTGAAGGAATGCGCCGACATCCTGGCTCCTCCCATCACGCAGTTTATCAACCAGTCTTTTCTGGAGGGCAAAGTGCCCACACAGTTGAAAGAGGGTATAATCCAACCCATCCTGAAGAAACCCTCCCTGGACCCCAAGAACCCACTCCACCGCCGTCCCATAACAACCCTCAACGTACTTTCCAAGATAATGGAGAAAGTAGTGGTACAACAGCTGCAACAGCATCTAGATACCTACAAGCTACTTGACCCATTACAATCAGGCTTCCGCCCCGGACACGGGACGGAAACAGCATTGCTGAAAGTATGGGACGATGTTCTCAAGGCCGCAGACGAAGGAGAATCTTGTCTTCTAGTTCTGTTGGACCTAAGTGCAGCTTTTGACACTGTAGACCACAAACTGTTACTGACTCGGCTTGCTGAAGTAGCCAGAGTCGCAGAAGGCGATTTATCTTGGTTCTCCTCTTTTCTGGAAAACCGATCGCAAACAGTAAAGTTAGGACCTTTTACGTCAGAAAAACGCACAGTAACATGCGGAGTCCCTCAAGGATCGCCTCTGTCACCAGTGCTGTTTAACATATATCTTCGTCCTCTTTTTGAGATTATCAGCAGCAAAAAACTGCTCTATCACTCATACGCAGACGACACACAATTGTATTTCCGCATCTGCAATAGACAGGATCACCACCTCAATCTAGAGACTTGCCTCTCCTTGATAGAGGATTGGATGACAAAGAGTCATCTTAAACTCAATGGAGCGAAAACAGAACTTCTCCTGTTTCACGCCAAGCGTAGGAATCAACCTTCTACAGCGTGGACCCCCTCGCCCATTCTGGGCAAGTTCATCACCCCTAGCGCCAAAGTCAAAAGCCTAGGGGTCATTTTTGACTCCTTTATGACAATGGACGCACAAATAGGGTCAGTAGTCAGTGGATCTCACCATCTACTGCGCCTACTACGCAGACTCACTCCGTTCATCCCTAAAGAAGATTTAGCGGTCGTGGTAGGAGCTATTGTTAACTCCAGACTGGATTATGCAAATGCCCTTTACCTCGGCCTCCCCAAGTACCAAATCGCTCGTCTGCAAGTCGTTCAGAATACGGCCGCCAGACTTGTGACTGGGAAAAAACCCTGGGAATCCATCTCACCTTCACTGAGAGCCCTTCATTGGCTGCCAGTCAAAGACAGAATTGCTTTCAAAGCTCTCTGTCTTACGCATAGATGTGTCCATGGGAATGCCCCCCTTTATTTATGCGAAATAATAAAAACGCATAATCCCAATCGCGCTCTGCGATCCACGAATCAGAACCTGCTCCAGGTTCCGAAAGCCAACTTCAAGTCCAAAGGAGAAAGAAGATTCGCGGTCCAAGGTCCAAGACTATGGAACGCTTTACCAACCAGCATTCGGTTGGAGGAGAGCCACCTAGCATTTAGGAAAAAGGTCAAGACTTTTCTCTTTTGATATCAAAGGAGACAGGAACAACAAGCGCCCAGAGGCGATTCAGTTCGCATGTGCCGCGCTATACAAGTTTTCATTCATTCATTCATTCATTCAGTTGATGTGAAGATGGATGGAGACAAATACAGGGCATCCTTAGAAGAAAACCTGTTAAGCCACGTACACACGATCAGTCTATCCGATGGGAACGGTCTGAAGTTAACCGATGAAGCTGACTGATGGTCCGTCGCGCCCACACACCATCGGTTAAATAAACAATCGTATCAGAATGTGGTGACGTAAAACACAACGACGTGCTAAAAAAAATGAAGTTCAATGCTTCCAAGCATGCGTCGACTGAGATTCTGAGCATGCGTGGATTTTTAACCGATGGTCGTGCCTACTAATGATCGGTTTTGACCTATCGGTTAGGAATCCATCGGTTAAATTTAAAGCAAGTTGGCTTTTTTTTAACCGATGGTTAAATAACCTATGGGGCCCATACACGATCGGTTTGGACCGATGAAAACGGTTCATCAGACCGTTGTCCTCTGGTTAACCTATCGTGTGTATGCGGCATTACAGTCTGCAAAAGACTTGAGACTGGGGCGGAGGTTCACCTTCCAGCAGGAAAACAACCCTAAATATACAGCCAGAGCTACAATGGAATGGTTTATCAAAGCATATTCATGTGTTAGAATGACCCAATCACAGTCCAGACCTAAATCCAATTGAAAATCTGTGGCAAGACCTGAAAATTGCTGTTCACAGACGCTCTCCATCCAATCTGACAGAGCTTGAGATGTTTTGAATGGGCAGAAATGTCCCTCTCTAGATGTACAAAGCTGGTAGAGACATCCCAAAGAGACTTGCAGCTGTAGATGCAGTGAAAGGAGGTTTTACAAAGTATTGACTCTGGGGGGCGCCATACAAATGTACCCCCCACACTTTTCACACATTTATCATTTTCCTTCCACTTAACAATTATGTGTCACTTTGTGTTGGTCTATCACATTAATTGCTTGTAACATGATAAAATGTTGAAAATTTCAAGGGATATGAATACTTTTTCAAGTCACTGTAAATGCAGAAAAAGTAGTGACTCCAAAGTGGTGGTAAATCCCCTCTTCATTGTCACTAGAATGTATGTTCCCAGTGCCAGGACAAGGCCCCCCTGCCACCCAAGGTGAGAATATCCCCCTCCCTAAGCTCTTTAATTTGGCACAACAAAAAAATTAAAAAAATTAAAATAACTTTTTAAAACAATATTTTAGCCCCTTATTTACTTTTCTTGAATCCTAATTAGTCTCTGGTAACTCCTTTATTCCCTTAGCATTTTTTTTTACAATTTGTATTTATTGTTGAACTTGTTCGTGTTTGAAAAAAATGCTTTTTTCTAGAAACGTGATTCTAGTGCCTAGACAAGTCACAGAGTTTATTTTTATTTTAATTACTCCAATATAGTTTGTTCATTGTAAAATTTGCAGTTAAAATTTTAGTTAACCCCTTCATTTCCTTTCCTTGCTTTACTGTTTGTATATAAACCTTTTAATTAAATTAAAATGTTTGTAATTTTGAGTTGACACGAACCCTTATCCCGATATGTTAGCTTTGTACGCTGAGCCTAATGTCCTAGAATTCAAACAGATCACAAAAGATCTGAATGGAAATGTCGCCACCTAATGGCAGTTTAGTCTACTACTACAAAGCTTAGTCTTATGCCCCGTACACACGATCCGGAAATCGGATGAAAAATACCGCTTTCCAATCGATCGTACGATAAACGGATCGTTAGTACAGAGCTTTCGAGAGGCGATCAGGACAGTTCATCCGATCGGACAAACGCGATCATATGATTTTCGTTTAACCGCGTGCTGACCAGTTCACGCAGAAATACTGCGACAGGTTGGCAACGGTGCGTAAATCGCTTGTACGGCAGCAGGCGCGTTTGCGGGCGAGTGGGGCTCCTGTTGCATGCACTCGATGTCCGCCGGCGTAGCGGCGACCCGCGATCCTTGTACAGAGAGGCATAATGGGGATCTGCCTGTGTAAACACGTGATTCCCTGTTCTGACAGGGGACAGTGATCGGGAAAAGTGATCTCTGTCATGTCACAGGCAGCCCACCCCCCCTACAGTTAGAACATACCCAGGGAACACACTTAACCCTTTGATCGCCCCTAGTGTTAACCCCTTCCCTGCCAGTGACATTTATACAGTAATGAGTGGCTATTTTTGTCAAAAGTGTCCGATCTGTCCACCGCAATGTTGCAGTCCTGATAAAAATCACAAAGTTCAGTGTAATTTTTACATTGATTTTTATAGCACTGATCTAGGTAATAATGTCACTGGTCCCCAAAAAGTGACATTTGGGGTCATATTTGTCCGAAGCAATGTCGTAGTCCCACTAAAAATCGCAGATCGCCGCCATTACTAGTAAAAACTATAAAAATAAAATAAAAGTCCCTAAACATATCTTGTAGTTTGTAGACACTATAACTTTTGCGCAAACCAATCAATATGCGCTTATTGTGATTTTTTTTTTATTACAGATAAATATTCTTCTACATATCTGATGAAAACTGATGAATAAATGTGTTTTTTATATATATTTTTTCGATATTTATTATAGCAAAAGGTAAAAAAATTGTTTTTAATTTTTTTCAAAATTATGGCTCTTTGTTTATAGTGCAAAAAAAAAAAAGCAGAGGGGAACAAATACCACAAAAAGAAAGCTCTATTTGTAGGAAAAAAAGGACGTCAATTTTGTTTGGGTATAACGTCGCGCAATTGTCAGTTAAAGCGACGCAGTGCCGAAATCACAAAAAATGGCCCGGTCATGAAGGGGGCAAATCCTTCCTCTCCTTAAGTTGTTAACCCAAATCATTTTTATTAACTCCTTCATTCCCATTCCTCGCTTTATTGTTTGTATATAAACCTTTTGGCCTCGTACACATGATCAAATCTGTCCGTCAGCGCCAGTATGCTGTTTTTTTTTTTTTTTAATGCACGTACTTACTTTATATCAAATCATTGAATTCCAGGCGCACCGCTGAATGTCGCCGCTATAAGGCGTCACGCCTTCCGGAAACAGCCGATTAGCATTCGGCTTTTCTCGGCGCCTGCGCACAGACCCAGGAGCTGACTGCGCAGGCGAAGTATATAGCCGCGTCACGCCCTCCGAAAAAACCCGAACTAGGACCGGCTATTTTCGGCGCCTGCGCAGTCAGCTCCTGGGTCTGTGCGCAGGCGCCGAGAAAAGCCGAATCCTAATCGGCTGTTTCCGGAAGGCGTGACGCCTTATAGCGGCGACATTCCGCGGTGCGCCTGGAATTCAATGATTTGATATAAAGTAAGTACGTGCATTAAAAAAAAACAAAAACAGCATACTGGCGCTGACGCCAGTATGCTGGATGTAATGAAAAAAAGTGATTTTAAGGGTGGAACTCCGCTTTAAAGGGGTTGTAAAGGTACAAGTTTTTTTACCTTCATGCATCCTATGCATGAAGGTAAAAAAACATCCAGCAGCACCGGCCCCCCCCGAGCCCCCGTTGTACTTACCTGACCGTTCGAATCTCCCGGGCGCGTCCACGTCGTCCTCTTTGGTTCCCAGCCTGGCCGTTGATTGGCTAGGCTGGACGGATTGATAGCAGCGCAGCCATTGGCTAGCGCTGCTGTCAATCAGGGCGGATGACGCGGCGCGCTGGGGGGCGGAGCCGAGTGATACAGTCGGCGGCTACGGCCGCCGCTGTATCACGGGAGCGCACTCGCAAAAGCTTTCCTCCATGCGAGCGCCCTCGCATGAAGAAGGAAAGCTTTTGCGAGGAGGAGCCCAGACAGCCGCCGAGGGACCCCAGAAGACAGCTTTCCGGGCCACTCTGTGCAAAACGAACTGCACAGTGGAGGTAAGTGTCACATGTTTGTTATTTTTTTTTCAAAAAATCCCTGACTTTAGTGTCCCTTTAAGCCCCATACACACTATCAGTTTTCCTGACGGTTTTCTCTTCAGGTTTACCAAAACCATCTAATATGAGGTTAAACCTCAAGAGTTTCAATTTGTATGCAATCAGGCAGTCTCTTGTACTACATGGTTTTGGTAAACCTGATGAGAAAACCGTCAGGAAAACTGATAGTTTGTATGGGGCTTTAGTCAGTTGGCTTTACACAACAGTAAAACCTTGGTTTGGGAGCGTTTTGCAAGACAAGCTAAATTTTTTAATAAATTTTGACTTGATATACAAGCGACGTCTTGATATAAGAGTAGAGTCATGTCACAACTAAGTATAAAAGAGAAGAGAGGAGCCTCTAAGTGTAGCAATATTGTTACATTTAATGAAGGTGCAACATTTAGAAACTCACACGGTTGATGATTAAAAGAGGCACATCTAAGTATGCAGGGATCCGGGGTAAATGTTAGACATAAGTTTTTGGAGCTAAACAAAGTACAGGCAGACAGTCTGTTGTCTCGTGGAAGAAGCAGGAACTGAACTTTTTATTACTTTTTGTGCATAGACAAAACATGAACTAGCAAACGTAACACTGCCATCTAGTGATCATATAATGTAATAGGCACACAGCAATGACATACAGTAGATTGTTGCTCATATAATACAAACCTTGTATGCTAACAGTAAAGCTGTCCACATATACCATCCCCCGCACCGCCATTAATGTCATCCCTTCCACAAGCGGTTCAAGCCTCGCTTTCAGATTGCTTTACTGCAGGGTAGTCTTCCCAGTCACCATTGCAGACTGACAGCGGTGAGAGCCGGTGGTTCGGAGGACGGTCTATGTGGACAGCTTTACCCCGCTTCCCTGCATAATTAGATGTGCCTCTTAACCATCAACCATGTGAGTTGGTAAATGTTGTCCCTTCAATAAATGTAACCATATTGCTACACTGAGGCCTCGTACACACGATCGGACATATCCGATGAAAACGGTCCGCGGACCATTTCCATCGGATATGTCCGATCGGGAGTTTGATCCGATGGCGTGTACACACCATCGGATCAAATTCCCCGCCGCCGGACGGCGCGGTGACGTGGCGGTGACGTTGACGCCGCCGCGTCACCGCACCAGGAAGTAAAACACTTCCGCGCATGCGCCGAATCCATTCGGCAGCGGCGCGGCGGCGGTGGGGGACGACATGTCTGCTGGTAAGTGTACTAACCAGCAGACATGTCGGGCGGACAGATGCCCACCGGATAGATTTCAAAGCTTGCTTTGAAATCTGTCGGGTGGACAAATCTGTCCGCTAGCCCATACACACGAGCGGAGATGTCTGCTGAAACGGTCCATCGGACCGTTTTCAGCGGACATATCCCCTCGTGTGTACGCGGCCTTAGAAGTGCCTCTCTTCTCTTTTATACTCTGGAGCTCCTGCTGAATTTCGCTTCTAATCCCCTTGTGGAGGCTTCTATTTGTGGATGGACATTTTATGGTTACACAACCAATCACATTGCTATAATCTTTTAGTCAGCAGCTACTAACACTGTAGCTGCTGACTTTTTATAAGGACACTTACCTGTCCTAGCCGCCAGCGATGTCGGGCCCCAACAAGGCCGATCTTCGATCCTGGCAGCTCCAGGCGCCGCCATCCACAGTAAGGGAAACAGGCAGTGAAGCCGTGCGGCTTCACTGCCCGTTTCCTACTGCGCATGTGCGAGCAGCGCGGTGCTTTGTGAATGGGCCGGCTGCTTTCTGGGATACACACAGTTCCCAGAATGCAGCGCGCCCCATTCACAAGAAGACACAGGGCCAGATTCACGTAGAATGGCCGACGGCGTAGCGTATGCCATTTACACTACGCCGCTGCAACTTAACAGAGCAAGTGCCGTATTCTCCAAGCACTTGCTCTCTAAGTTGCGGCGGCGTAGTGTAAATGGCCTGGCGTAAGGCCGCGTAATTCAAAGTGGGCGGCTTGTATTTAAATTAAGCGCGCCCCCGCGTCGATCGAACTGCGCATGCGCCGGCCGCAAAAATAGCCCAGTGCGCATGCTCCAGCTCACGCCGGAAAACGTGAATGAAACCGACGTGAGCGTCATTTACGTAAATCCCTATTCGCGAACGACTTAGAAAAACAATGTAACCGACGGAAAAAGACGACGCTGACCCGACACCATACTTAACATGGCAACGACGGAACTTCGTAAACCTACCCCTCATATAGCAGGGGTAGGTTTACACTTACGGAAACGACGTAAACGACGACGGGGCGGCGTAAAAACGTTCGGGAATCGGCGTATTAGGCTCATTTGCATAGGCAAATGAGTAATCAACGTAAAGGCCACCTAGCGGCCAGGGAAGTCATTACATCTACGATCTGACAGTGTAAGTGTTTTACACCTGTCGGATCCTCACTGTATCTATGTGTAAGTGATTCTAGGAATCACACACATAGATACCCAGTAAAAAAAACAGAGATACGACGGTGTTTCTTGCGATACACCGTCGTATCTCTTTTGAGAATCTGGCCCACAGAGTGTAGGAGGAGGAAGAGGCAGATTTGGCACTTCCGCATAGCAACAGCTATTTAGGGTAAGTGAAACATTTTTTTTGTTTTCATTTTTTTTTTTGATTTTTGGTGTGAAAAAAAATCAGGGTGGAACTCCACTTTAAGCGGCTAGTTGTGAGGGGAATATCTCCTAAACTGTAATGCCGCGTACACACGGTCGTTTTTTGCGATGAAAAAAAAAACTACATTTTTTAAAACGTCATTTAAATTGATCGTGTGTGGGCAAAACGTCGTTTTTTGTCATCAAAAAAACGACCAAAAAAAAATTCCAACATGTTTAAATTTTTTGTGTCGTTTTTCAAAACGTCGTTTTTTGTTTCACAAAAAGTCACCGTGTGTAGCAAAAACGTCGTTCAAAACGACGTTTTTCAACCCGCACATGCCCAGAAGCTAGTTATGAAGCGAGCTTCAATGGAAAAGAGTGGTGAACGTAACCTCGCTTTTTGTGAAAAAACGATGGTGTGTATGCAAAATTGTCTTTGAAAAGTGACGTTTCAAAAACGTCGTTTTTTACTTCACAGAAAACAACGTTTTTTTTCATCGCAAAAAACGACCGTGTGTACGCGGCATTAAGGTTTAGGAGATACTTATTATAGGCTTACCTGTAGGTAAAAGTAAAAAAATAAAATATACAACCGCTTTAAATAGTTTATTTGGGCCAAGAATCGCCAGGTGTAAATAAAGGTAAAAAAGCCTGAATAAATAATGAATGCAATCACAAAGTACTACTAAGTTGCAATTTATTACATATTTGTTTTTTGACTTAGCTACGCTGTAAGCATTTTTCGTTCAGTGCTGACCTTCGCCACCTAGTGGACATAGTTCATTATTACACCTTTTAAAAGGTAATAGGCATTTTGAAACCTTAAAGTGGAGTTCCACCCATTTTTTTTATGTTTGTCTGTGCTCCATGCCCTAATCTCATAGTGTTCAGAATGGACAATTTTTATTTATTTTGTAGTACTTCATTACTTCCTCCTCCTTATTAGCCTAGGCTATTAAGTCACAAGGCTATTTGCAAGGGTTTCTGGGATAGGCATCATGTTTCCCAGTAGTCCTTGCAAACCTGACTGAAACCTATTACATTATAGCACTGAGCATGTGCGAGATATGCAAAGCTGAAATCCAGGAAGTCATACAGTCTGGCTTCATGATGCCCACACTTAAGATGGCCACGTTCTATTTCTAGATTATAATCTAAATGCTGTAACAACCTAACAAAACGGACCTTAGTTTACAGACTAACTTTACTAGAATATATTAAGCTTGTGTATTACAGGGGTATTTATATTTAAAAAGTGAAATTGTGGATGGAACTCCCCTTTAAAGCTGTTGTATACCCCACTTTGTGATTTTTACCTACAGGCAAGCCTATAATAAAGCTCACCTGCAGGTAAAATGAATATCTCCTAAATGTGCGCCGTTTAGGAGATATTCATGCATGCAGCCGCTTACGTCAGCAGCGCATTTGCTCTGAAGGTCCGGTGATTCGTGCCAGAACTTTTGAGCTTCTTGCCCGAGAACCGAGGGCATCCTCGTGCATGCGTGGGAGTGACGTCATCGCAGCTCTGGCCACTCACAGCGCCGGAGCCCTCAAATCCAGAAGAAACGCTGGGGGAACACCCCGCTCAGCTTCATTCTAAGGTATATATTTCATAACGTGCTATAACATTTTGTAAACAAGTACGTTTTCTCCTTCACTGATGGGCACTGATAAGGCGGCACCAATGAGCACTGACGATGAACACTGATAGGCAGCACTGATGGGTGGCACTGATAGATGGCACTGATAGGCATCACTGATGGAAATGGCAAGCATTGCTGACAGGCACTAATTGGCACTGATTGGCATATCCAAGGTGTTCCAGGGTGGCATACCTGGTGGGCGTCTTTTGTGGGCATCCCTGGTGGTCCTGAGCGGGCTTCTGCGTGGGGGGGGGGGGGGGGCTTTGCTGATAAAGAATCAGCACAGCCGATCGGCTCTCATCTACTCGTGTCTGTCAGACGTGAGTGAGGAAAAAATGATAAACGTCTCTTTCTGTTTACACTGATTGTGATCACGTGGTAAAGACCCTTTCTCAGAAGCTCTTTACTGAGATCGATGGTGCCATGTGTCACGTGACACACCGCACCACCAATCGCTGCCCACCCCCCTGTGAGCCCGATCACGGCTTATCCTTCTGGACATCATATAACGCCCAGTCAGGATAACTGAACCATCACCAGCCGTCATTTTGCTATAAGCCGGGCAGGAAGTGGATATACGTGATCCTACGCAGCGCCACTGCCCTGTAGCAGTAAAAGTGCTATAAGGTGGTAAATACACTTCCTGATGTCTGACTCTCTACCTCAGCTGGAAGTCTTTCCCAAGCACCAACTTCTCCTGGGTAAAATAATACTCTCTAAAGGTAGTTTGAGGTCGTGTCCCGCCGTCCGGTGTGCTTGATCTCCGCTTCATAATGAACCTCTGAAACGTAATCCCTCCCATAATTGTAAGTTTTCAGTCATGTCTCCTCTTTTCTTTTCTGTCCTCCAGACTGTACATATTATGTTCCTGCAATCTCTCCTGATATGTTTTATCCCTCAGACCTTTCTCCCGTTTTGTTGCCTGTCTCTGAACGTATCAGGGGCGGACTGACAACTCATGGGGCCCCCGGGCAATAGGAGATTATGGGGCCCCCAGGCAATAGGAGATTATGGGGCCCCCAGGCAATAGGAGATTATGGGGCCCCCAGGCAATAGGAGATTATGGGGCCCCCAGGCAATAGGAGATTATGGGGCCCCCAGGCAATAGGAGATTATGGGGCCCCCAGGCAATAGGAGATTATGGGGCCCCCAGGCAATAGGAGATTATGGGGCCCCCAGGCAATAGGAGATTATGGGGCCCCCAGGCAATAGGAGAGTATGGGGCCCCCGGGCAATAGGAGATATTGGGGCCCCCAGGCAATAGATTATGGGGCCCCCAGGCAATAGGAGATTATGGGGCCCCCAGGCAATAGGAGATTATGGGGCCCCCAGGCAATAGGAGATTATGGGGCCCCCAGGCAATAGGAGATTATGGGGCCCCCGGGCAATAGGAGATATTGGGGCCCCCAGGCAATAGATTATGGGGCCCCCAGGCAATAGGAGATTATGGGGCCCCCAGGCAATAGGAGATTATGGGGCCCCCAGGCAATAGGAGATTATGGGGCCCCCAGGCAATAGGAGATTATGGGGCCCCCAGGCAATAGGAGATTATGGGGCCCCCGGGCAATAGGAGATATTGGGGCCCCCAGGCAATAGATTATGGGGCCCCCAGGCAATAGGAGATTATGGGGCCCCCAGGCAATAGGAGATTATGGGGCCCCCGGCCAATAGGAGATTATGGGGCCCCCAGGCAATAGGAGATTATGGGGCCCCCAGGCAATAGGAGATTATGGGGCCCCCAGGCAATAGGAGATTATGGGGCCCCCAGGCAATAGGAGATTATGGGCTCCCCAGGCAATAGATTATGGGGCCCCCAGGCAATAGGAGATTATGGGGCCCCCGGCCAATAGGAGATTATGGGGCCCCCAGGCAATAGGAGATTATGGGGCCCCCTGGGCAATAGGAGATATTGGGGCCCCAGGGCAATAGGAGATATTGGGTCCCCCAGGCAAAAGGAGATTATGGGGCCCCCAGGCAATAGGAGATTATGGGGCCCCCAGGCAATAGGAGATTATGGGGCCCCCGGCCAATAGGAGATTATGGGGCCCCCTGGGCAATAGGAGATATTGGGGCCCCAGGGCAATAGGAGATATTGGGTCCCCCAGGCAAAAGGAGATTATGGGGCCCCCAGGCAAAAGGAGATTATGGGGCCCCAAGGCAATAGGAGATTAGGGGGCCCCCAAGGCAATAGGAGATATTGGGGCCCCCAGGGCAATAGGAGATATTGGGGCCCCCAGGCAAAAGGAGATTATGGGGCCCCCAGGCAAAAGGAGATTATGGGGCCCCAAGGCAATAGGAGATTAGGGGACCCCCAGGCAAAAGGAGATTATGGGGCCCCAAGGCAATAGGAGATTAGGGGGCCCCCAGGCAATAGATTATGGGGCCACACAGTACTGTCTACACACGCATACAGTATACATACACACAGAATACATACACACAGAATACACACACAGTATACATACACACAGAATACACACAGTCTACATACACACAGAATATACACACAGTCTACATACACACAGAATACACACACAGTCTACATACACACAGAATACACACACAGTCTACATACACACAGAATACACACACAGAATACACACACACATAATACATACACACAGAATACACACACAGTATACATACACAGTATACATACACAAAGAATACGCACACAGTATACATACACACAGAATACACACACAGTATGCATACACACAGAATACACACACAGTATACATACACACAGAATACACACACAGAATACACACACAGTATACACACACACAGAATACACACACAGTATACACACACACAGAATACACACACAGAATACATACACCCAGAATACACACACAGAATACACACACAGAATACACATACATACAGACAAACAGTACACACACACACACACAGAATACACACAAACACACACACACAGACACACAGTATACTTACACACAGAATACATACACAATTTACATACACACAGTATACATACACACAGAATACACATACAGTATACATACACACAGAATACACACAAACACACACACAGTATACATACACACACTGAGAAGGTACTGGAGAGGCGGGGCAGCTATAATCTTGGGATTTTTAGACTAAAAGGATGTCGGTAAGGGACATTTCAGGGACAAATATAAACAAACTGATTTTTACATACTGTCCCTGGTTTTACTGAGCCTGGCCACCCTGATGGGGCCCCCTTGTGGCATGGGGCCCTCGGGCAGTGCTCGAGCGCCTGAATGGATAGTCCGCCCCTGGAACTTATCAATATCTTTTTGTAGATGAGGTCTCCAGAACGGACAACATAGTGTGATGTGTTATTTGGAATAAATAAAAATAATGCCATTGTGTAGACACTTACTTGTTTGGTACTCCCTGGACGTTGGTTAGTAATGTGAAATTATTCCTTACACTGCGCAGACTGGCCAGCACCTGGAAAATCATGGATACAGGGTCAGTATACAGCTTAATATGTGGGCGTGGCCCCTGACATCACTAAGGCTACTTTCACACTGGGGCGGTGGGGGCCTTTTAACCCTCGCTAGTGACCGAAAAAGGGTTAAAACCACCCACCCGCTTTGCTGGCGGTTCGGCGGCGCTGCAAATTGATTTCAATGGGCAGGGGCGCTGTAGGAGTGGTGTATACGCCGAACCTACAGCGCCTTAAAGATGCGGCTAGCAGGACTTTTTTTAGCGTCCTGCCAGCACACCGCTCCAGTATGGAAGTCCTCGGGCTTTCACACTGGAGTGAAAGGAGCGGCTCTTTCATGGCGCTTTGCATGCACTATGTTTAGCGCTATAGAGTCTGCAAAGCGCCTCAGTATGAAACTAGTCTATAGGGCCACACACAATGTTCAATATATGGAATGCTTGGGAGAGCAATCAATAACTGCAGACCTAATAGAGGAAATGCGGGTCAGAGAGTGAAGAGATGATACTTTTTTCAACTGGGGAGATGCTGCAGAAGACAATATGAAACTGGGGAGATGTAACATGAGGCTGGTAGAGATCAAAGATATTATCCTAACCAATGTTCCTGCCACAAATTACTGAAGTCCGAGAGCCACACATCATATACCAAAGGGTCGCAAGTTGTGCACCAAGGGCATATGCCGCGTACACACGACCGTTTTTCGGCTTGTAAAAATTAAAGTTTTTTTCAACCCGATCATTAAAACGATTGTGAAAAAAAAAATGCTCTAGCAAAGAGCGGTGACGTACTACATGTACAACGGCACTATAAAGGGGAAGTTCCATTCGGATGGCGCCACCCTTTGGGCTGCTTTTGCCAATTTCGTTAGTAAAAGTTTGGTGAGAGACGATTCGCAGTTTTCACGCTTTTCAGTCTGTTACAGCGTGATAAAGAAGGAGCGGTCTCGTCTCATAACTTGCTTCTGAGCATGCACGTTTTTTTTACGTCGTTAAAGCCTACACACGACCATTTTTTACAGCGTTAAAAAACGACAATGTTAAAAATGTCGTGAAAAATTAGAACATGTTCGAAATTTTTAATAGCCATTTTTTACATCGTGAAAAATGCTCTGGACCCCACACACCATCGTTTTTAATGACATAAAAAAACACGTAATTTTTTACAACCCGAAAAACGTGTGTACGCGGCATTAGTAGAATTTTGGATAGAGTAAGGGAGGGTTATAACAACTGTTAGATTTTTTTTTCCCTGCCATCTGTGTCCCGTTATGGAGATTTCCTTTCACTTCCTGTCCCATCGCCAAGCAGGAAGTGGGAGGAAATTTGTGTAAATGAAAGGATTTTCCAATTAGTGTCCCAATTGCAAGATTTCCCCGTTTGGGATTTTCTTTTACTTTCACTTTTAATGATAATAGTATAGAGTGGAACATTGGTTTAAGAGTAATACGGTCAACTAACGCTTTGAAAGACGAGCAACTTGTTGTCTCGCGAAACAAGCAGAATTTAAGTGAATGGGGTGTGCAGTACCGCATTTGGCCAGAGGTGCGGGGGCGCTGGTGACACTCGGAACGGTTCGGAAGCCGTTTTCGGAAATATTTGGAATCACTTGGAAATACTGAGTTCCCGAGCCTGAGGGTTTCCGAGATCAGCCAAGCTGCCCCCGAGTATTTACGAGGCTCTCTGGTGCCCCACCTCTGGCCACATGCGGTATTGCCTGCCATAGAAGTCAATGCGGAACAAATTATCTTTGTTTCCATTAACTTCTATGGGGAAACTCGCTTTGATATGCAAGTGCTTTGGATTACAAGCTTTCTCCTGGAACGGATTGTGCTCGTAATCCAAGGTTCCACTGTATAGGACAAATAGAGAGGGTGAATCTCCCTAACATGGGCACAGACAGCAATAAAAACTGACAGGGATAAAAAAAGGTTTTGCCTTTAGTATCACTTTAAGTATTTGCCTTTAATAAGGTGTCATGGTTTAAAGTACAACTAAATTCTTGTCTTTTTGTTTAACATTAACAAACATGTTATACTCACCTGCTGTATGCAGTTGGTTTTACACAGAGCAGCTCTGATCCTCCTCTTCTCGGGTCCCTCGCCGGTGCTCCTGGCATCTCCCTCCTGTCGAGTGCCCCCACAGCAAGCAGCTTGATATGGGGGCACCCGAGCCAAGCCGCTGCTCTGAGTGTCCATTCAGACATGGAGCTGTGGCTCAGACCCGCCCCATATCTCTCCTCATTGGCTCACTGACCTTCATTGACAGCAGCAGGAGCCAATGGTGCCTGCTGTGTGTGTCAGCCAATCATGAGGTAGAGGAGTTCCAGACAGCTGAGTCTCTCGTGCAACATGGCTGGATCGTGATGGGGTTTGGAAAAGTATTAGGGGGGCTTCTGCACACAGAAGGTTTTTTATCTTAATGCATAGAATGCATTAAGATAAAAAACCTTCCGCCTTTAGAACCACTTTAACAAAATACTCCCATGCATCCATTGTACAGAGAAGTCTTAAGGTTACCTGTGGGTACATACCTGGGCAAATGGAGTAACAATCAGGTCATCCCCATGCCTAGAAATATAAAGAAGAAGGTTATAATACTTGAGATATACGTTTAGCAAAATAAATTATGTGTAATGTTGACTCCACCGGAGTGTCTGCCCCCCTGACCATCTTTCTTAGTGTAGTCTTACCCCCACAGGTTACATCGTTTCATAGTGCAAAAGATAGAAAAAAGACACAAGTTAATCTAGTTCAACCTAAAGAAAAAAAATAATACATAGATAAATAGAAAACCTCCATACAGTATATAGAATCCTATACATACAGTTGATCCAGGTTAAAGCAAATAAAAAACTAAAAAAAATAAAAATAAAAACCCATATGAAGCAATTTGCTCCAGAAGGTGAAAGAAAATAATTTTCTGATCCCCCAGGAGGTTCTCAGCTACCCCCCGGATCAAAAATCTCTGATTGTGTTACCTATAAATGTTATTATCCAGTTATAGTTTGTGATTTAGGAGCACCTGGCTATATTTTTTTAGGACAACCCACTGAGTTGGCCTGAGCTAGTTTCTGAGGAAGTCTATTCCACATTTTCAGAAGCCTTTCTGTAATGACCTGAAAGTGAATAAATCTACACCAAGTTCACTATAAGGACCCCTTATGTACTTACATGGAGATCATATCTCCCCCCCTTGTGTATTTATACATGGTGATCATATCCCTCCTTATGTATTTATACATGGAGATCATATCTCCCCCCTTATGTATTTATACATGGAGATCATATCTCCCCCCTTATGTATTTATACATGGAGATCATATCCCCCTTATGTATTTATACATGGAGATCATATCCCCCTTATGTATTTATACATGGAGATCATATCCCCCTTATGTATTTATACATGGAGATCATATCCCCCTTATGTATTTATACATGGTGATCATATCCCTCCTTATGTATTTATACATGGAGATCCTATCCCCCCTTATGTATTTATACATGGAGATCATATCCCCCTTATGTATTTATACATGGAGATCATATCCCCCCTTATGTATTTATACATGGAGATCATATCCCCCTTATGTATTTATACATGGAGATCATATCCCCCCCCCTTATTTATACATGGAGATCATATCCCCCTTATGTATTTATACATGGAGATCATATCCCCCCTTATGTATTTATACATGGAGATCATATCTCCCCCCCCTTGTGTATTTATACATGGAGATCATATGTCCCCCCCTTATGTATTTATACATGGTGATCATATCCCTCCTTATGTATTTATACATGGAGATCCTATCCCCCCTTATGTATTTATACATGGAGATCATATCCCCCCTTATGTATTTATACATGGAGATCATATCCCCCCCTTATTTATAGATGGAGATCATATCCCTCTTATGTATTTATACATGGAGATCATATCCCCCTTATGTATTTATACATGGAGATCCTATCCCCCCTTATGTATTTATACATGGAGATCATATCCCCCCTTATGTATTTATACATGGAGATCATATCCCCCTTATGTATTTATACATGGAGATCATATCCCCCCTTATGTATTTATACATGGAGATCATATCCCCCCCCCTTATTTATACATGGAGATCATATCCCCCTTATGTATTTATACATGGAGATCATATCCCCCCTTATGTATTTATACATGGAGATCATATCCCCCCCCCTTATGTATTTATACATGGAGATCATATCCCCCCCTTATGTATTTATACATAGAGAGCGTATCCCTCCTTATGTATTTATACATGGAGATCATATCCCCCCCTTATGTATTTATACATGGAGATCATATCCCTCGTATGTATTTATACATGGAGATCATACCCCCCTTATGTATTTATACATGGAGACCATATCCCCCCCTTATGTATTTATACATGGAGATCATATCCCCCCTTATGTATTTATACATGGAGATCATACCCCCCCTTATGTATTTATACATGGAGATCATATCCCCCTCCTTATGTATTTATACATGGAGATCATACCCCCCCTTATGTATTTATACATGGAGATCATACCCCCCCTTATGTATTTATACATGGAGATCATATCCCCCCATATGTATTTATACATGGAGATCATATCCCCCCCTTATGTATTTATACATGGAGATCATATCCCCCCTGGCCCTGCATCCTCTCTGCCCTAATTTGCTAACTGACTTTGATTGACAGCAGTGGGAGCCAATGGCGCTGCTCCTGTGTCTCAGCCAATCAAGAAGGAGAATCTCGGACGGCTGGGACATTCATGGACATCGCTGGAACTAGATGGTCCTCGCCTCCTCGGGTAAGGGTTAGAGGGGCTGAGGGGGGTTGCTGCACACAGAAGGCTTTTTATCTCAATGCATGGCTTTACAACCGTATTAGACCCCAATGCCCCCCCTGCCCTCCAGTACAGCTATTCAAGCACAGATCATGCCCAGTGTGAAACCAGAGGAGAGGGGGGGGCTATTAAATCTGGTGTTATTTTTTTTTGCCAAGTACAGCATTAAAGACACAAAGAGAAGCCATTTAGATCCACCAACAGATATTCATGAACTTCGCACTTACTGCTCACTTGCAGCCGAGGAGTTCCTGGACATGTTCTTTGGTGAGAGGTCATAGTCGCTGTCCGATCGGTACAGGAAGGATTCCCGTCTCTGGTTGTGGCTGGGGAAGTTTGTGTGCAGCACAAGTCCAGAACCGGGACTGGCTTGGTGGTCCAGGGGGCTGCGTCCTGAACTTGGGCCATTTTCAACATCAAAACTGAAAAAAAAAAAAAAAGAATAATAAGCAACATAAACAGGAAAGTACCCATGTACCCAACCCCTTCCAGCTCTGGAGACTCCATGTTGGTTAAATAAGGCGGCACATTAAGGGCCAGATTCTCATAGAATTTCGCTTGCGTATCGTAAGCCATTTACACTACGCCGCCGCATCGTACTAGAGCAAGTGCCGTATTCTCTAACCATTTGCTCCGTAGTTTGCGTTGGCGTAGCGAAAATGGCCCATCGTAAGCCCGCGTAATTCAAATGAGGCGGCTTGTATTTAAATGAAGCGCGCCCCCGCGTTGAACGAACTGCGCATGCGCCGGCCGGGGAAAAAGCCCAGTGCGCATGCTCCAGCTCACGTCGGAAAGCGTTGTTGAAACCGACGTCAAAACGACGTGAGCGTCACTACGCAATGCCCCTATTCGCGAACGAGTTAGTAAAACGACGTAAGCGACGGAAAAAGCCGACGATGACCCGACGCCATACTTGACATGGAAACCGACGGCACCCGACGGTACTTCGTAATGTTACTCCACATAGAAGCTGGGGTAACCTTACGCGGACGAAAACGACGTACGCGACGACGGGGCGGCGTAAAAGCGATCAGGAATCGGCGTACTAGCCTCATTTGCATATGCAAATGAGAAAACAACGTAAAGGCCACCTAGTGGCCGGAGTTGTCATTACATCTACGATCCGCAAGTGTAATGGTTTTACACTTGTCGGATGTTGAAGCGTATCTATGCCAAAGTGATGCTAAGCATCACGCGCATAGATACGAGGCAAAAAAAAAAACGGCGATACGACGGGGTATCTGAGATACTCCGTCGTATCGCCGCTGAGAATCTGGCCCTAAACATCCACAAAAGTTCCTATGAGGCCCTCCCTACGCAACTTAAAAACGTCTTCTTGCACCCCTAATCAATTTAAATTAATTATTTTACAGCAGCTAAACAAACTTTAGCAAAAGGTATGGAAATCAGGGATGCCAACAATATCACAGGTTAAAGATAAAATGTCATGATATTTCCCTAATGAGAAATTAGCTGCCCCTTTAACCGCTTAAGGACCTTGCCTGTTTTTCAGACTCGGTGTTTACAAATATAAAACAGATTTTTTTTGCTAGAAAATTACTTAGAACCCCCAAACATTATATATATTTTTCTAACACCCTAGAGAATAAAATGGCGGTCATTGCAATACTTTTTGTCACACCGTATTTGAGGTCTTACAAGCGTACTTTTTTGGAAAAAATTCACTTTTTTGAATCAAGAAATAAGACAGTAGTTAGCCAAATTTTTTTTGATATTGTGAAAGATAATGTTAAGCCGAGTAAAATAATACCGAACATGCCACGCTTCAAAATTGTGCCCGCTCGTGGAATGGCGTCAAACTTTTACCCTTGAAAATCTCCATAGGCGATGTTTAAAAAAATTCTATAGGTTGCATGTTTTGAGCTACAAAGAAGGTCTAGGGCTAGAATTATTGCTCTCGCTCTAACGATTGCGGTGATACCTCACTTGTGCGGTTTGAACACCATTTTCATATGCGGGCGCTACTCACATATGCATTCACTTCTGTGCGCGATTTCATCCTGACGGGGCACTTTAAAAACAATTTGGGTTGTTTTCTTATTTATTTTCTTATTTATTTAAATTGATTTTATTTATTTTATGTTTAAATTTTTTTTATAAAATGGGTCACTTTTATTCCTATGCAAGGAATGTAAACATCCCTTATATTAGAAAAAAGCATGACAGGTCCTCTTAAGTATGAGATCTGGGGTCACAAAGACCTTTAGATCTCATATTTAGACTAAAATGCAATAAAAAAAAAAAAAAATTGTAATTTAAAAAAATGACAACAAAAAATGTACCTTTAAGAAGCATGGGCGGAAGTGACGCCCTGCTATGCTATGGAGACGGGTGGGGGCCATCTTGCCCTCACTCGTATCCATGGCAAGCAGCGTGAAGGACCCGATCGCCTTCGTCGATATCGACGGCTCCAGTAAGCGGCGCAGGGCGCGGGAGAGCGGCGGGAGACCTCTCCCGCCGCCGATAACGGTGATCTTGCGGCAAATTCGCAGAGGAGACCACTGTCATCGTTTACAGGACCGGCCTCGGTAAAGATAAACATCTCGGTTGTGGCAGCAGCCCATGCCTCACTGTGCCCATGACTAGACTGACGTTTAACATGGGAGTCTATGGAAGGGGTGCCCGGATTTAAAAAATCTGTGCTCCCTAGCCATAGGTTCCCCAGACAACAAACTTTGCACACTTGTAGAGGAAGAGTGGGGCTACATGTGTGGCAAGTTTGGGGCCGGTACCGGGTCCCTAAAGTTCGGGAGATCAGGCGCAAAGAGGTGACTTGAGTATAAGCCGAGGGGGGCATTTTCAGCACCAAAAAATGTGCTGAAAAACTCGGCTTATACTCGAGTATATACGGCACATATGTTTCATTTAATATTTACTTGTAGCGCCTGGTTACTTTAGGTACCGGTGCTATCTAAGTTTAGAGGGAGATCAGAGTGTAGTTAAACTCTGATCCAAATTGTTAAATGCAAAACAGGGTCTCTGTCTCAGTTGGGCTGTGCTGTATTCTGTTGCATTGGGGTGTTCTTCCAACCCCGGAGCAGTAGATGGCAACAGTGGAGTCAAGGTTTGGGTGCTCTTCCCAGCAGCCAATCGGGAGGGTTTGGCCTCGCTGTGAATGCTGGGGAGGGGTATTTATGAGGCAGACGCCATTGGTTCTGGGTCTTCTTCTTCGAGTGTGGCACCCACCTTTAGGGGGACCACATCAAGGCGCCCCGGCATTATGGCCTACCTGGCCGGGGAGTGCGTGCCACGGGGTATTCCTGGTTCCGGGACCATGTTGGCCCGGAGCATCTGAACAGCGACGGGAGCCCAGTGAGTGACTGGGTTCCCACCTTTGAGGATCCCAAGCTGTACTGCTGTTCGGTGGGTAGTCCATCTGAGGAGCGCCACTGAGAGGCTGGCGATCCAAAAGGGCCTCGACAAACCACCGGGGATCATGGTAGCCGGACACTGAAGGATTGATCACCTGTCAGTTGGTACCTGAGTGACAAGTTGAAGGAGATCCAGGTGTAACTCATCTAAGGAGGATTGCCTCCGTAACTACAATTCAGAGAGGGCCTGTGGCAGAGGTGTCTCCCTGACGTTCACCAAGGAGGGTCTGTGGCAGAGACTTTTCCTACAATTGATACTCCGGCTGCCAGGTCAGTGAGAGAGGCCTGTCCGGGTACGCTATTCCCACTCACGCAGGAGTGGCGCAGAGAAGTGTTACGCCTGGGAGCAGGACTGTTCCCTATTATCACGCCTGAATCTGCTGCTCTCTTTTCTTCTATAACTTTACTTTCCTCACCACATGTTTA
The DNA here is from genome assembly GCA_029574335.1 of Rana kukunoris. Classification (NCBI taxonomy): domain Eukaryota; kingdom Metazoa; phylum Chordata; class Amphibia; order Anura; family Ranidae; genus Rana; species Rana kukunoris. Next base: position 213,564,947 of record CM056055.1, read on the forward strand.
TTGTTTTTACCTGGCTGGGTAATAAAGAGCACAGCAAAGAGGACCTGTCTGGACATTCCTTTACTTCTACTGCATGCAATACGCATCATTCACCCCTAGGAATTACGAGGAGCCATGAGGTAAATGTGCCACCCGAAACAACCAGCAGCTCCTCCGGGGGTAGTGCTACTCATGGGTGTCCGCTCCATAGGGCAAGGTGGGTCATTTGCCCCCCCCTGGAATCGCCAGGGAGAGCCAGGGCCGGTGACTGCAGCGCTCCCCTCCCCTCTAGTTGTCTCTTATTTAGAGTGCCTGTCTCTCTTCTGGAATCAAATCCATTTGTCTCTCATTCCAAAAGGTTCCTCTTTTAGACCTGAAATAAATATACTGTCAATATAGTGTAGAGTTCCAGTCAAGGGAAAGGGGTGCTATGTAATGTAAAAGGGTCCAGAGGTGCAGGGTGCTGTGTAATGTAAAGGGGTCCAGAGGTGCAGAGTGTTGTGTAATGTAAAGGGGTCCAGAGGTGCAGGGTGCTGTGTAATGTAAAGGGGTCCAGAGGTGCAGAGTGTTGTGTAATGTAAAGGGGTCCAGAGGTGCAGGGTGCTGTGTAATGTAAAGGGGTCCAGAGGTGCAGGGTGCTGTGTAATGTAAAGGGGTCCAGAGGTGCAGGGTGCTGTGTAATGTAAAAGGGTCCAGAGGTGCAGGGTGCTGTGTAATTAATGTAAAGGGGTCCAGAGGTGCAGGGTGCTGTGTAATGTAAAGGAGTCCAGAGGTGCAGAGTGCTGTGTAATGTAAAGAGGTCCAGAGGTGCAGGGTGCTGTGTAATGTAAAGAGGTCCAGAGGTGCAGGGTGCTGTGTAATGTAAAGGGGTCCAGAGGTGCAGAGTGCTGTGTAATTAATGTAAAGGGGTCCAGAGGTGCAGGGTGCTGTGTAATGTAAAGGGGTCCAGAGGTGCAGGGTGCTGTGTAATGTAAAGGAGTCCAGAGGTGCAAGGTTCTGTGTAATTTAAAGGGGTCCAGAGCTGTGGGGTGCTGTGTAATGTAAAGGAGTCCAGAGGTGCGGTTGTGGAGAGTGGTATACAGTAGTGACAAAGAGATATTGAAAGATGCAGGGGACACAGCGGGGTGTTTTTACATTTTAATGTGGGGGGGGCGCTTTTAACCCGCGCCAGCGGTCGAAGAAAGGGTAAAATGCGACTGTGTATCGCTGCTGCCGAAGCACCCCCCTCTGAAAATATTTCAGCGGATGCCCATGGTGCTACATACTTTATTAGGCATAAATAACGTATATAACTTTTTTTTTTTTTTCTTATCTCAATCTTCCGGTGTGACGAGCTTCTCACCCCCAGACATTTGTAGGAGACTGAGGAATGGATAATCACGGATATAGAACAGAAGTTCCATCCAGGATGTAGTAATTATTGAGCAGCTACCGGCTTCTACTTAGACAAGTTTTTGCTGTGCAAACAGCGGCTAATCCTCCACACACAGCGCATCACGTGGTGCAACCTGATGACGCAATTCTACGTTTCTGTACCAGACAGCGCAGTGCTGAGTGTGTTTACCAACAGGGTGTGCTGCTTTGTGGCCTACGTAAATCCAGATGAAATATCGCAAACTTGTGTGTGTTTATTTACAACTGAGCTCTGCGATAAAGACGTCCACAAAACCACAAAAGTAAAATCATGCCTGTTAATGTGTAAAATGTGCTAAACAAAAAAATAAATAAAAAAAACATGGAATAGCACACATGTTTGATTTCACAGCCTGTTTCACACGGGCTTGAGCCTGAAAAGCAAGCTTTTATAAAACTTTCAGCAAGCTTTTGCAAAGCTTTTAGAAGCTTAGAGCAGCTTTCTATAGGCCTCCGGAAGATTTACCCTCCTACATTTTTTCCTTATACGGCACTGCATTACTTTAACCACTTCCCGACCAGCCGCCTGTAGTTATACTGCGGCAGGTTGGCACTGCCGCGTGAACCGTCGTGGCTGTTAGTCGGCTCTTTAATCCTCACTTCCCGTTCTTCTGTCTGTAACTCACCACCGTAATGCAAGGCTTTCTCCCTGGTGTGGAGAAAGCCTCTTGAGGGGGGAGGGGGCGAGCAGGAGGGTCAGGATGTCCACTAACACACAGCTCCTTTCTCTATCTGCAAAGTAGAGAGCGTCCTGACACTCCTGCTCGCCCCCTCCCCCCTCAAGAGGCTTTCTCCACACCAGGGAGAAAGCCTTGCATTACTGTGTGGAGTTACAGACAGAAGAACAGGAAGTGAGGATTTCGCAGAAGAACATTTAAAAGCAAAAATGGAAGGATGAGGTAAGTGAAGGAGGACTGCACTAAGGTAAAGGAAAAAAAATTACCTTTACAACCGCTTGATCGACCCCCTAGTGTTAACCCCTTCCCTGCCAGTGACATTTATACAGTAATCATTGGCTATTTTTAGCTGTGATCGCTGTATAAATGTCACTGGTCCCAAAAAAGTGTCAAAAGTGTCCGATCTGTCCACCGCAATGTTGCAGTCCTGATAAAAATCACAAATTTATACAATCGGCAAGAGGTTAAAACACCCTTCAGCTCCTGTTTAGAATAATATTATACACTAATCTTAATAAGAGTATAAAACAAGGTAATAGGCGCAAGGGCAAACACACAATTATTGATCTACAATGTCTGTATAAGTCTCTAAAGTAAATCTTAATAAGATTGCCGGTTGTCACTTTAAACAAGCTACTTCACCAGGCTTTTTGACAAAGTAGTGCTGAAGCCTGCCAGCAGCTTGTTTAAAGTGACAGGCAGCGCTCCCATTAAGATCTGTGTTCAGCATTTACAAATTGGAGCTCTGTGATACTTTAAAAGCTTTCTGAAAGCTCTGCAAATGCCCCGTAAAAGTTTGCCGTTCACACTGCTCTTATACAATCTGAAGCCTGTTTGAAACAGGCCTAACAAAGAGGCAATAGAATGTGCAAACCAGTCTACAGTGCACTCTAAGGGCCAGATTCTTAAAAAAACGCGTATTTCCTGCGTAGCGTATCCCGTTTACGCTACGCCTATGCAGTTTTTATGGGCAAGTGCTGTATTCTCAGAGCACTTGCTCCGTAATTTGCGTCAGCATAGCGTAAAGGGGACGGCGTAAGGCCGCGTAGTTCAAATAGGGAAGGAGGGGGGTGTGCTGTATTTAAATTAAGCGCCCCCCGTGCCGAACGAACTGCGCATGCGCCGGCCTTAAACGTAGGTCACTGCGCATGCTCCGTCGTACGCCGCAAATACAGCGATTACGACGGCAACGTAATTACCGTAAAGGCCTATTCGCGACGAGTTACGTAAACGACGTAAAAACCCGACACTGTCCCGACATCCATACTTAACATGGCGTGCGTAAAGTTAAACCACCTTATAGCAGGGGTAACCTTACACGTACGCAAACTACGTAAACTACGTCGACGGCGCGCAACTTCGTTCGGGAATCGGCGTATCACGCTCATTTGCATATTTGACGCAGAAAGCGTCGGGAACGCCACCTAGCGGCCGGCATAGTATTGCATTTAGGATCCGACCGTGTAAGTGCCTTACGCCAGTCGGATCCTACCGAAATTCCGACGTATCTTGTTTTGTGAATACAAAACAATGATACGCCGGCGGGATATTCGAATTACGCCGGTGTATCTGTAGATACACTGCGTAATTCTTATGTGAATCTGGCCCATAGTGATTATTATACAGAAAACAGCAATACACCTAAACGCCAGCAGAGGGCAGACATGCGCTACAAATGCAATTTGACAAACTGTCTAACTCTCCTCTGCTGTATTTTTTATTTTTTATGTTCTTATAAGTATGACCACCATCGGTCACCGTTATTAATTAAACAAGAAGTGAGGGGAAATCTCTCCAATGGGGACAGAGACAGTAATAAAAACCAGATAGATGTTTTAAGATTCTAATTTTCACCCCTTGCCCACTCTAATTATAACCAAAAAATGAATTAGCCGGTGATTTAATCAGTAGTGAAGAGGGATCTGGTGCCTTGTAGATTATAGAGGCATATTTATAAAAAGGGGCAACTTGCCTTTCACTAACCATCTGCTGAAATCGGCTCCCTACTATTAATGGGTTTAGTCATTTGCCCCACTGGGTGCAGGTGGGTTTGTGGAAATGTAATGGGGGACATGTAAGGGGTGTGAAGTCCAATTTAAAAAAAAAAAAAGAAAATGAAAAGAAAAGCTTGTTCAAGTAATTGCAAATATGAATCTGGATATCACCATTCTCTAGTGCAGGGGTCTCCAAACTTTTCAAATATAGGGCCACTTCAGACTTTAGGAGGGCCAGATTGTGGCCAGCAGGAGAAGAAAATGTCACGGGCCCGGCATCAGTGAGAACAAACATGGCCTCAGGGTTGGTGGTCAATAGGAGGAGGAGTAGTCCCCCTATTAGTAGGAGGAATAGTATCCCATCATTGGTATTGGTGGATGATATTGTGCCCCATTGTTGGTGTCAGTTGGAGGAATTGTGGCCCAAGGGACAGATTAAAACTAGCAAAGGGCCACATCTGGCCCTCGGGCCGCAGTTTGGAGACCCCTGCTCTAGTGAATTGATAGGCTGTATTCTCAGTGATGTCATTGTTCTCTAGTGAAGGAAAAGGCAGGCTGTATTCTCAGTGACCTCATATGTCTCCTGTAAGTGTATATCCTGTATTCTCTGTGATGTCACTGGTCTCTAGTGAATGGATAGGTTGCATTCTCAGTGATGTCACCGGTCTCTAGTGAACAGATAGGCTGCATTTTCAGTGATGTCACGGGTCTCTAGTGTATGGCTCTGATGAAGAGACGTAGAGCTTCGAAACACGTCAGGCGATGGTGACTCCCTTCACTTTCTCTACGATCGATTGGAGTATGGTTCGAGGTAATCTCTTTGCAGCTTATGTCGACTAAGCTTTACTGCGATTTTGTCCATCACCTTTGTGAGTAGCCCTTGTATATATTTTAATTATATTAAAATCTTTTAAACGGTAATACACTAGGCTGGTGCACCTTTGTTCTCTTTTTCTCTAGTGAATGGATAGGCTGCATTTTTGGTGATGTCATCGGTCTCTAGAGAATGGATAGGCTACATTCTCAGTGATGTCACTGGTCTCTAGTGAAGGGATAGGCTGCATTCTCAGTAATGTCATCGGTCTCTAGTGAATGGATAGGCTACATTCTCAGTGATGTCACTGGTCTCTAGTGAATGGATAGGCTACATTCTTAGTGATGTCACTGGTCTCTAGTAAACGGATAGGCTACATTCTCAGTGATGTCACTGGTCTCTAGTAAACGGATAGGTTGCAGTTTTAGTGATGTCACTGGTCTCTAGTAAACGGATAGGTTGCAGTTTCAGTGATGTCACTGGTCTCTAGTAAACGGATAGGTTGCAGTTTCAGTGATGTCACTGGTCTCTAGTAAACGGATTGTCCTCATTGATCAGTCCCTAGTCAACTCACTGCCTTTTCTGTAACTATAACACAGCCACACATTTATCTATACAGTACTGTATATAGTTGTACCATGTTTATTGAATTTAAATATATTTCATTACAGACTATTTTTTAAATAATCTGTATTATCCTTCTACTGAGAAGATATTTTTCTCTGCAACTTTAATATAGCAACATCCATCAAAGCACCTTAATTACGATTCATACACGGGATCCGAGAGGGATTGAAGAAAATAGGATTAAAGCAGTAGAAGACAGAGGAAATGCTAATTAGTACATAATTAATTTAGGTTGAGTTTCAGGCTGGATCCAGCCAACCCAGACAACAGATGAGAAAACTTGCAGTGTATAAGAATATATGACCTTTGTCAGTTAAACGTGTGCACATTAGACAAGAATAGGCTGGGAGTCTGCGCTGTCTGGAGACCGAAGACTGGTGTCAGAGGGGGATATAATGTCCCGGGTGACATCACAGAGTAAAAACTACCACCAAGCTATTAAACATTCATCAGATAACAGTCAATGACCACTAGAAGAAGACGCTGCAGTGCATCCTATACTCCAACCAAGACCATCATTACCATATGGGACATGTGGGCTGGTGCCTAGGGCAGCATTTTAAAGGATCGTGATAGAACAGAAAATAGGTTTGGCTACCTTTAATAAAGAGAGCCCTGGACAGAGCACAGCATAGGGGAGGGGCGGCATGACAGGGCGGGACTGGCTCAGCAATTGGCCAGTTTACTTTAAGGGGAAGGGGAGGGTCCTAGTCTAGCTGGAGGAAGTGACGATTCGTCACTCCTCCATTTCACTAGGAACAAGCTGCCCACCCACCCTCCCTGGGGTTAGGTTCCTTGGGGGGCGGTTCTTTTCGGGCTCGGAAAGAATAGTACAGGAATAAAGTTTGGGTAGAAAAGGCTGTACCCATACGTGGTATGGGAGTATTACGTACCTTCCGGTTGACGCAGGTTAACCAGGAAGGGGTTAAAGTTTTGTAGGTCACTGTGGACCGTCATACTGCCTCCGAGTCGGTGCTGTGCGACTGAGGCCTAGGGAAGAATTTTGTTCCAGTGACCAGGTTTGAGGTGTGGCTTTTTGACCACCAAGAGTTATAGTTTACACGGTTATTTAAAAGTTATTTATAATGTTATTTATATTAAAATTCTATATTAAATTCTATTTGTTAAATAAATAAAGTAGGCCTTAAGGCCAATTTCTCCACAACTTAGTCCGCGTTATTTTTGGTAGTTGTGGGGTTAAGTGGGGTTTTTGGTGGGGTTAGGGGACAGGGTTACATAAGGTTGCCAGGCTCAGTCCTCCGCCGGTCAAGTTTAGGTCTGCCATCGTTGTCCTTCCTGCATTACTTGGTCAGCAACAAAAAGTTGAATATCAGGTAATATAATTTGGTTAAAGCCAAACTGAACCCTCTTACAAACCCTTCCCTTGTGAGTTACATCTAGAGCCCTCATCTTAGAAGGTAGTGTAAGCTCTGTGAGTGAAGGGCTCTACCTCTGACTCAAAGAGGTGAGAGCTTTACCGAGAGGGGGGCTCTAGCCAGGGCCGTCTCTACCATAGGGCAAACAGGGGCAGCTGCCCAGGGCCCTGTCACTGTTGGGGGCCCAAAGCAACCCCCTTTGAAAAAAAAAAAAAAAAACTTTTTTTTTTTTTTTTTTTTTTTTTTTTAGGGGTCCGGAGGTCCCCAGGGGCCCGGAGGCCCCCAGGGCCCAAGATGACAACCCCCCCTTTTTTTATTTATTTTTAAATAAAAAAATATATTTATTTTATATATTTTTATTTTATTTTTTATTAAAGGGCCAATTTTTTTAAATATATTTTTATTTTTTATTAAAGGGCCATTTTTTTTAGGGGTTCCCAGGGACACGGAGGCCCCCAGGGCCCCAGATGACAACCCCCTTTCTAATTTATTTTTAAATAAAAATATATATTTATTTTATATATTTTTAATTTGTTTTTTATTAAGGGGACAATTTTTTTTAGAGGTCTGGAGGTCCCCAGGGGCCCGTAGTTCCCCAGGGCCCCGGATGACAACCCCCCTTTTTTATAAAAAATATATTTTTTATATATATTTTTTAATATATATATATATATATATATATATATATATATATATATATATATATATACACACACATATTATATAATATAAATGTTATTATGATTAAAGGACCCAGGGGTCCCCAGGGCCCTGGATGGCAACCCCCCTTTTTTTTATCATTTTTGTTATATTTTATTTCTTTTTTTTCTTTTTCTTTCTTTTTTATATATATATATATATATATATATATATATATATATATATATATATATATATATATATATATATATATATATATATATATATATAATATATATATATATATATATAATTAAAGGGCTAAGAGGTCCCCAGGGCCCCATGTGGCAAACACCCTTTTTAATTTTTTTTATAAATGTTTATTTTTTTATTTTTGTTTATATATATTTTTTTTTATTAAAGGGCCCAGAGGTCCCCAGGGCCCTGGATGGCAACCCCACTTTTTTTTATAAGATGGCAACCCCCCTTTTTTTGTTATTTATTTTTATATAAAAAAAATTTTTATTAAAGGGCCCAGAGGTATATTTTTTATATATATTTCATTTTTTTATTTCTTTTTTTCTTTTTTATTAAAGAGCCCAGAGGTCCCTAGGGCCCCGGATGGCTACACCCCTTTTTTATATATATTTTTCTTTATTAAATCTTTTTTTTGTAAAGGGCCTCCCGCTTCTAAATTTGCAGCAGCCACGCCCCCCCACGTCTCAATTTAAGGGGGCAGCACCCCCCCGTTCTCTGCTCCAGGGGGCCCATGCCTGAAGCTGTGTAAGGGGCCCCATAATTTCTGATGGCTGCCCTGCCGCCCATTAAGCCCCTGTGCTGCCCACAAATCAGGCTGAAAATAATCAGCGGCACGCAGCCAGGTGACAGTACTGCTTCCCTTCCCAGTGTTTTAAAATGTACAGAACCCCTGGCTTCCCTTTAGACATGCACTTCTCCCTTCCTGCCACTGGGTGCTGCTTGTATATAAAAGTGAATTAGAATGTGATTTTATAACATCCCCAGTTTGCTCTTCCCGAGGCTGACTTCTTCATGTCCTGCTCCTCAATGTATGTCACTGTTTGCTATATTGTAAATAGAAGTTTTCTGTAGAGTGTGCCCAAAGTCTTTATAATATTTGATGATTCATTGCAGGTCTGGTCAGTGTTTTAAAAAAGTTCCTGTATTTTACACATGGCATGGCATGGGGTCACAGCACCGTCTGTCCATTCTGCTTTAGCACCATGGGACCCCAGGCCATGCCATGTGTAAAATAGAGGAACTCTTTAAGTCACAGACCAGACCTGCAGTCCAGGCTGAGTAAGGCCTCAGAGCACATGGCATTACTGTCTGTATTTAACTGCTTCATGGGCTTATTTTGGGCCTGACTGGTTCACATGTATGTGTTTTGGCGGCCCACATTTGTGCAGGCACAGCAGCCCATTCATTTGATGCCTCATGTAATAGGCTGAGCACACCGCACACCTATGCCCATCAAGCAATGAAATACAGCACTGTCTGTCCATTCTGCTGCCTGCTGTGGCTTATCTGCAGTTCCTGCACTGTCAAACTTGCTGCATTTTTAGACGTTTAGGTCACGCTTTTAAAAACACAGTGCGTTTGTGTGTGCAAGAACTGCAGGTAAGTAGCATGGTGCAAAAGCAGAATGGATTTCAAGGCAACTGATTTTTAAAATGCTGAATGCACCTTTTTTCTGCAGGAAACAAAGGCATGGCAGCCCATTCAAATCAATGGGCTGCTGTGCCTGCACAAATGAGGGCCGCCAAAACACATACATGTGAACCAGCCAGGCCCAAAATAAGCTGAAGGGGGGCCCAAAAAAAATGTTTGCCCAGGGCCCAAACCATATTAAAGACGGCCCTGGCTCTAGCACTAACTCATAGGGGGCATGAGCTTTGTTGACTGAAGGACTTAAGGTCTGACTTACAGGAGGCATTCATTTGGTTGATTTGAGGACTCTAGCTCTCAGGAGGCATGAGATTTTCCCAGTGAAGGGCTCAAGCTCTAACATACAGGAGGGGTGAGCTTTGCCCAGTGAAGGACTCAAGCTCTAACGTACAGGAGGGGTGAGCTTTGCCCAGTGAAGGACTCAAGCTTTAACATACAGGAGAGGTGAGCTTTGCCCAGTGAAGGACTCAAGCTCTAACGTACAGGAGGGGTGAGCTTTGCCCAGTGAAGGACTCAAGCTCTAACGTACAGGAGGAGTGAGCTTTGCCCAGTGAAGGACACAAGCTCTAATGTACAGGAGTGGTAACTTTTATTTTTTATTGGATATGTTTTATAGCAGAAAGTAAAAAATAATGGTGTGTTTTTTTCTCTTCAAAATTTTCAGTCTTTTTATTTCTATTACAAAAAATAAAAAAAAACAGTGGTGATCATATACTACCAAAAGACAGCTCTGTTTGTGTGAAGAAAATTATATACATTTTATTTGGGTACAGCGTTGCTTCTGGAGCTGAAGTGAGGATTTTACTATGCTGAGTAGAGGGTTCTAGCTCTGATTCACGGGGGACATTAGCTTTGCTGATTGGAAGACTCTAGCTCTGACTCTTAGGGGGTGTGAGCTCTACTGGTTGGAAGACTCTAGCTCTGACTCTTAGGGGGTGTGAGCTTTACTGGTTGGAAGATTCTAGCTCTGACTCTTAGAGGTGTGAGCTGTGCTGATTGGAAGACTCTAGCTCTGACTCTTAGGGGGTGTGAGCTCTACTGATTGGAAGACTCTAGCTCTGACTCATAGTGGGTGTGAGCTTTACTGATTGGAGGACTGTACCTTTGACTCTCTAGGGGGTGTGAGCTGTGCTGATTGGAAGACTCTAGCTCTGACTTTTAGTGGGTGTGAGCTTTACTGATTGGAAGACTCTAGCTCTGAATCTTAGGGGGTGTGAGATTTACAGTTTGGAAGACTCTAGCTCTGACTCTTAGGGGGTGTGAGCTTTACTGATTGGAAGACTCTAGCTCAGACTCATAGTGGGTGTGAGCTTTACTGATTGGAGGACTGTACCTTTGACTCTCTAGGGGGGTGTGAGCTACTTACACACACAGCACAGAGGTCTGGCTCTGCTGCATGATGGCGGGGGGCAGACATCACTATGGTGGTGGGTTGCTTTCCTTTGCGTTGACCTATGTAGGTGCATAGCCCCATAATACATCACACTGTGCTTGAATAATTCCAGCTCATGAAATACATGTGGTCCCCGGGGGTGTACAGGGCGAGAGCTGAACTGATTAATAATCTTCCCAAAATCCTGGACAGCCCAGCCAATGAAGAAATACAATATTAGATTTTTGTGTTCGGTATCCATTCCTCCAAAGGTCAAGTGATCCATTACTTTCATGAATAAGAAAAGCCGAATCGGATGAATAATTTATCTGTAAACAGGTCAGCCGCGCAGAAAACACCTAATTATTACACGTCAATGGCTGCAACTCAATCCCGGGGGAGACTCCTCTGCGATCTGCATTCGATGACAAGGCCACCAACTCTCCGAAGCCTGTCATCTTGTAATCAGCTCGGAGTACACGGCGACCAGAAAGTCGCGGTGACCGTGTAAGATTTGCGTTCTCTTTTGTTCACTTCTTACATCTGGTCCTAAAAACTCAGACTGCCTTAAAGCTGAACTCAGGATACAAAAACGTTCATTAAAATATATTCCTACATCATGGCAAAGAATACAAATCCACTTTATGTGTGCATCAAAACCCAGATATTAGTTTGTAAAAGTGGCAGTGACATCATCACTGTGCTGTACATAGCCTGTACAGGGAGCAGAGCTGTGGGAGGGGCCCAGCAGGCTCCACCCACTACAGCATGCCTGCAAAAAACTACAGGAGGGGGCGGAGACAAGACCAGTCACCCTGCAAAAAGAGAGAAAACAGCAGTGACTGGTGGGAGGGGCCAGCAGGCTTCACCCACGGCAGGCTGCCTGCACAAAACTACAGGAGGGGGCGGGGACAAGACCAGTCTCCCTGGACAAGGAGAGAAAACAGCAGATGGGCACAGATCAGGCTGCACTAAAGCTGCAGATGGGCACAGATCAGGCTGCACTAAAGCTGCAGATGGACACAGATCAGGCTGCACTAAAGCTGCAGATGGGCACAGATCAGGCTGCACTAAAGCTGCAGATGGGCACAGATCAGGCTGCACTAAAGCTGCAGATGGGCACAGATCAGGCTGCACTAAAGCTGCAGATGGACACAGATCAGGCTGCATTGATGCTCAGATACCATAATTTTGCTTCAAAGTGGTTTATTAAAAAATAAAAAAAACTATTTTTTTTCCTGAAACTTCCCTCTTAAATTGGGGTGCGTGTTATACGCCGGCGCGTGTTATACGCCGATAAATATGGAAATATGGTATGTGTTATGGCGGCAGGAAGGGGTTAACAAACTTTGTTAGATTCCTTTTTGTTTACTGAAGTAATAGATGTTGGTCTGTCTGCATGTGGAAAATGAATGTGAATGATTTTATAATTATGAATCAGCTGCTGCACCTGCAGGGCTCTAATGAGGAAAGCAGCAGGGTCTGCATCCCGTTATACGTGATTTCCCTTTAGGAGTATCTCACCAAAAATGATTTTTTTTGTTGCAGGGGATGCCGGAAATCTGACTTGTATCTTAGTGGGGACTTCCGGGAATGATGAAGAGGAAATGACATATCTGAGGGAGCGTTCCATACGCCATCTGTATACAGAGCGCCTCTAGGTGGCCATATGGCATTTTACAGAAAATTACAGAGCTGCAGATTACAAAAAGAAAGATAATTTTTAATAACATTAACCACTTAAGCCCCGGACCATTATGCAGGTTAAGGACCTTGCCCCTTTTTGCGGTTCGGCACTGCGTCGCTTTAACTAAAAATTTTGCGTTTGTGCGACATGGCTCCCAAAGAAAATTGGCGTCCTATTTTTCCCACAAATAGAGCTTTCTTTTGGTGGTATTTGATCACCTCTGCGGTTTTTATTTTTTGCACTATAAACAAAAATAGAGCGACAATTTTGAAAAAAAATCAATATTTTTTGCTATAATAAATATCCCTAAAAAAAATTAAATATATATATATATATATATATATATATATATATATATATATAAATAAAAGTTTTCCTCAGTTTAGGCCGATACGTATTCTTCTACCTATTTTTGGTAAAACAAAATCGCATTAAGCGTTTATTAATTGGTTTGGGCAAAATTTATAGCGTTTACAAAATAGGGGATAGATTTATGGCTTTTTTATTAATAATTTTTCTGTTACTACTAATGGCGGCGATCAGTGATTTTTTTCGTGACTGCGACATTATGGCGGACACATCGGACAATTTTGACACATTTTTGGGACCATTGTCATTTTCACAGCAAAAAGTGCATTAAAAATGCATTGTTTATTGTGAAAATGACAATTGCAGTTTGGGAGTTAACCACAAGGGGGCGCTGAAGGGGTTAAGTGTGACCTCATATGTGTTTCTAACTGTAGGGGGCGGGGCTAAACATGTGACGTCATTGATCGTCTTTCCCTATATCAGGGAACAGAAGATCAATGACACCGCCACTGTGAAGAATGGGGAAGGTGTGTTTACACTCACATCTCCCCGTTCTTCAGCTCCGCTGACCGATCGCGGGACACCAGCGGCGATCGAGTCTGACGGAAGTCATAACGTAATTTCACCACTTAAGGACCCCTTCACGCCGATATACGTTGGCAGAATGGCACGGCTGGGCACAATCACGTACCTGTACGTGTCTCTTTAAGCCCAGCCGTGGAGTGCGGCGATCGGTCCCCGGAGCTGAAGAATGGGGAGAGCCGTGTGTAAACATGGCTTCCCCATGCTTCACTGTGGCCGCAGCATCGATCGCGTCATCCCTGTTATAGGGGGACGTGATCGATGATGTCACACCTACAGCCACAACCCCCTACAGTTGTAAACACACGCAGGGAACACACAAATCCTACAGCGCCCCCCTGTGGTTAACTCCCAAACTGCAACTGTCATTTCCACAGTAAACAATGCAATTTAAATGCATTTTTTGCTGTGAAAATTACAATTGTCCCAAAAATGTGTCAAAATTGTCCGAAGTGTCCGCCATAATGTCGCAGTCACAAAAAGAATCGCTGATCGCCGCTATTAGTAGTAAAAAAAAAATAATGAATAAAAATGGAACAAAACTATCCCTTATTTTGTAAACGCTATAAATTTTGCGAAAACCAACCGATAAACCCTTATTGTGATTTTTTTTTACCAAAAATAGGTAGAAGAATACGTATCAGCCTAAACTGAGGAAAAAAAATGTATATATATTTTTGGGGATATTTATTATAGCAAAAAGTAAAAAATATTGCATTTTTTTTCAAAATTGTGGCTCTATTTTTGTTTATAGCGCAAAAAAGAAAAACCGCAGAGGTAATCAAATACCACCAAAAGAAAGCTCTATTTGTGGGGAAAAAAGGACGCCAATTTTGTTTGGGAGCCACGTCGCACGACCGTGCAATTGTCAGTTAAAGCGACGCAGTGCCGAATCGCAAAAAGGGGCAAGGTCCTTTAGCAGCATTTTGGTCCGGGTCTTAAGTGGTTAAGGACCGGCTCATGTACATATACATCGGTATTTTAAAGATGGATATCTCGGTAACGGCAGCACCTGCTGTTACAACCGAGATATCCATCTTTAGCATTAGCGTTCCTGTTTACGATAACGGTGGTCTCCGCAGCGGATTCGCCGCAAGATCACTGTTAGAGACAGGGGGAGAGGGGCCCTCTCTATAACCTATAGAGATGCAACCTATAGAATTTTTTAAACGTCGCCTATCGAGATTTTTAAGGGTAAAAGTTTGACGCCATGCCACGAGCGGGCGCAATTTTTAAGCGTAACATTATCTTTCACAATATATAAAAAAATTGGACCAAATTTATTGTTGTCTTATTTTTTAATTAAAAAAAAAAAAAGTTTTTTTTTTTTTTTTTCAAAAAAAGTGCGCTTTTTTTAAAGCTGCGCAAATACCGTGTGACAAAAAGTATTGCAATGACCGCCATTTTATTCTTTACGGTGTTCGAAAAAAATATATATAATATTTGGGGGTTTTAAGTAATTTTCTAGCAAAAAAAAATGTTTTAGTCTTGTAAACACCAAATCTGAAAAACACCCAAGGTCCTTAAGTGGTGAAATTACAATATGACTCGTGTAGGAATTGTATAATAAGCTATATTATTATTTTTCATTTGATTTGCTCTTTTTTTCCCATGAAAGTGGAGTTACCCTTTTAGAAAAAGTTGATGATATAAAGCCATTAGGAAGAAGTTGGATTATTAAATATTTAGTCGTAAAAAGCGATAAATACTAAAAGAAACTTTCCAAACCTTCCTGGGAGCGAGCGCGAAGACATCCGCTCAGGAAATTCATATTGTTTATTGCGACATGAGAGCGGAATTTTGTCTCAGCCGGATTTTATTGCTCTTGATTAGCCTAATAAACGGCAATAACGATCGGAGGAGATTTAGGCTGACAATTGGGAGATGCTAATTGCGGAATGAGCGATCGGAAGAGGTATTGGAATCTGCGTAGGATGGCAGACGAGGGGGGGGGGGTATAGATTTGCTCGGAGACACGTTCAGACGAATATTTTATAGAATGGGCATTAATAAATCCGGCCTGATGTCATTACCGCCAGTCAGTGGCGCAGCTGGGAGAGGGGCCAGGAGCCGCGTCACATTTCCCGCTCCGTGCCAAAACCAACAAGCGAGCAACCTGCGTAAATAAAGTGTGTCTCCGGACCTACTGTGCCGGGGGAGGAGCAGGATACATGGATGTCCTCAAATATCCGAACACCTCTACACCAGGAGTGGGCAACTCACCTGACATGGGGGGGTCAGGTGTGGCCCCTGACATCACCTAAGGGCCGCACATAATATTCAGTGAATGTAATGCTATTGAAAACTGTCAGGTGCCGTACACACGGCAGAGAACCTCGACGGGCAGAACACATCGTTCCGCCCGTCGAGGTTCTCTCCCGGCCGTCGGATTCGGCGACCCGCCCGTCGGGAATGGCAACCAGCCATTCTTCCAGGCGGGCCGTCGAGGAAATAGAGAGCGTGCTCTCTATTTCGGCTCGACGGGCTTCCCGACGGGAAGCTCGCCGAGACCGTACACACGGCCGAGGTCCTCGCTGGAATGTGCATTCCAGCGAGGTTCTCGCTGATTTTCAGCGAGAACCTCGGCCGTGTGTACGGCGCCTTAGAGATTGTAGACATGGTACAGGACATGGTCAGAGAATGCAGACATACAACAGGTTATGTCAGAGACTGCAAACATGGAACAAGTAAAGGTCAGAGAATGCAGACATACAACAGGTTATGTCAGAGACTGCAGAAATTATACAGGAGATGGTCAGAGACTGCAGACATGGAATAGGAGATGGCCAAAGACTGCAGACATGGTACAGAAGATGGTCAGAAATCGTGGACATAGAACAGGAGATGGCTATATACTGCAGACTTGCGACAGGAGATGGCTATATACTGCAGACTTGCGACAGGAGATGGCTAGAGACTGCAGACATAGTACAGGAGATGTCAGAGACTGCAGACATAGAACAGGAGATGGTCAGAGACTGCAGACATGCAACAGGAGATGATCAGAGACTGCAGACATGCAACAGGAGATGATTAGAGACTGCAGACAAGAAACAGGAGATGGTCAGAGACTGCAGACAAGAAACAGGAGATGGTAGGAGACTGCAGACATGGAACAAGAGATGTTCAGAGACTGCAGACAGGGAACAGGAGATGGTCAGAGACTGCAGACAGAGAACAGGAGATGGTCAGAGGCTGCAGACATGGAACAGGTGATGTCAGAGACTGCAGACATGGAACAGGAGAATGCCAAAGACTGCGGACATGCAACAGCAGATGACCAGAGACTGCAGAAATGCAACAGGAGGTGATCAGAGACTGCAGACATGCAACAGGAGATGATCAGAGACTGCAGACATGCAACAGGAGATGAAACAGGTGATGGTAAGAGACTGCAGGCAAGGAACAGGAGATGATGAGAGAGTGCAGACAAGGAACAGGAGACGATCAGAGACTGCAGACAAGGAACAGGAGATGGTAGGAGACTGCAGACATGGAACAAGAGATGTTCAGAGACTGCAGACAGGGAACAGGAGATGGTCAGAGACTGCAGACAGAGAACAGGAGATGGTCAGAGGCTGCAGACATGGAACAGGTGATGTCAGAGACTGCAGACATGGAACAGGAGAATGCCAAAGACTGCGGACATGCAACAGCAGATGACCAGAGACTGCAGAAATGCAACAGGAGGTGATCAGAGACTGCAGACATGCAACAGGAGATGATCAGAGACTGCAGACATGCAACAGGAGATGAAACAGGTGATGGTAAGAGACTGCAGGCAAGGAACAGGAGATGATGAGAGAGTGCAGACAAGGAACAGGAGACGATCAGAGACTGCAGACAAGGAACAGGAGATGGCCAAAGACTGCAGACATAGTACAGGAGATGGTCAGAGAGTGCAGACATGGAACAGGTGGTGGTCAGAGACTGCAGACATGCTATGTTGAATAATATGGACCTTCTTCAGCTGACAATCTTCAGACTCAATATATAAGAATGCTGGAGATCACTGCTATTTTACACAAAAATTCCTCCCCAAAAGATCAATTATACAAGATCTCTTTTTCCCGTAATCTTGTAAACTCTTTGCTCACTTTCTGCCCCAATGGGTAAAACATTATAGGACAGTAAACCTGAAACAATTTTTATTTATGTGCAAGGATAGGATAGGATGTGCTTATAGGATATAGGGAGGGCATGCTGGGACTTGTAGTTCCTCAGCAGAGAAAAAGTCCAGGTTGAATAGAACGTCTCCATTTGGGAACAACCCCATACACCGAGCAACATGCAGACGTGACTCAACCCCCAGCAGCAAGCAGGAACAGATGTATTAATAGATTACTTTTACACGGCTGTCATGTTTTTCACATCATCACATGTCCTAATTAAGCAGATGAACACAACACACCGTGCGTCCATAACGCTCCAGCTGAGTCTTCGCAGCACAGGAAGGGACTGCGCCGCCTTTCACATACTTTCAGTTATTCCGGTTCTGTTTTACATCAAAATAAAAATAAAAATCCAAGACCTCTACAGCTTTACATGTTCATTGAACCATTCCTTTATTCTTGTATCACGCACATAGATTTGTAGTGGCTCCCTCTAGTGGCTAACTGCATATCGGGTAGTCAGGCCACATTTCTGCTAAACAGCGGCCAGAACAGAATTTCAGGCTCATAGGGGGCCACTAATATACAAAATGTTGCTGTGTGAATGCCTGAGAATACAAACAGTCCCAGCAAGTGTCTAATACCATATATACTCGAGTATAAGCTGACCCTTTCGCCTCCGGTTGAGGCTCGGTGAAGCCTGCAAGCTTGGCCAGGTGGGCCGCGCCGGCGGGGTCCATGGATGCACGCACCCTAAAGGTGGATGCCGCACCTGGAACCCCGCGAAGATTTAGAACACATGACACCCGTCACAGATATACCCCTCCCCAGCATGCCCCGCGAGGGAAGAACTCCTTCAGTTGGCTGTTGGGGAAGACTTGATCTGCCAGAAACCCCTCTGGCGCCAACTGCCGACCAGAGATGATACCACATCCCTAGAATGCAGACTGACCCAGTGGACCTTTCTGGAATGACAGAGGTCACAATTTAGGTAAATCATGAATGGGAGCAACGTAACTCTTCCATTCCAACTAACTTTAGCGTAGTGCCCATACTGAAAGTAAGGGGGCGCTACATAACATCTACAGCAAAATCTTCCAGCGATAAATGACCGTCCTGTCACATTGAATACTGCCTATAGGCAATGAGATTTGCACCGTCACGGTAGAGCCCCACCTTATGCCTACAGTGTCCCCATGTCGCCCCCTCTTCCTCATTCGGCCCGTGGAGTCACGCCGTTGCTTTTCAGGCTTAGCGGACAGCTCTCTCCTGCAGGCCTCGGGAAGCCAGCCAATCAGACTGACTAGGTTTTTAAAGGTTGGATATGTGATTGCGGGGTGTGGGGGGGGGGGGTGGGGTGAGACTCTCCAACGGACACAAATGGCGCTGCAGGCTTCTCCAGACCTCGGCGCCATTTAACCTTGAAAAGCTTGCCGACTCTAATTCACCGACAGGAAAAAAATAAACCGGGATGATTCTCTGCAGCGCGGGCCGATTCCGAAATCCTTTCCCCTTCTGGCGCCTATTTTTAGGATCCACTCTAATGGGAAATATAGCGATCGGCGTATCTCCCCATCAACCTCACAGCGGCTGGAAGAGAAACGCGCTGGTTCCTGTAGGCTTCATGTTTTCATGCTATCACTCACCCTAAACAGACTCCTCCTTCCCCTATTGGGTTTATGATTTTCCTGTATAAGCATGGCACTTCGGATAACACAATTAGCACATGCATTTTTAGCACGCATTACCACAAGTGGGCCCATAGGGGCAAATCACAGGCTCGCTTTAGCACAGGGGTCTCCAAACTATTCAAAGGGCCAGTTTTCTGTCCTTCAGGCTTTAGGGGGCCAAATTGTGGTCATTGGGGGTACAAAATGTCATGGGCCCAGCATTAGTGAGGAAGAGGAATAGTGCCCCATCACTGGTATCAGTGGGAGGAAGAGTGCCCCATCATTGGTGTCAGAGGGAGGAATAGTGTCCCATCATTGGAATCAGTGGAAGAAAAAGTGCCCCATCATTGGTGTCAGTGGAAGACATTGTTTGCCATTGTTGGTGTCAGTGAGAGGAATAGTGTCCCATTGTTGGTGTCAGTGGGAAGAATAGTGCCCCATTGTTGGTGTCAGTGGGAGGAATAGTGCTACATCATTGGTATCAGTGGGAGGAATAGTGTCCCATCATTGGTATCAGTGGGAGGAATAGTGTCCCATCGTTAGTATCAGTGGGAGGAATAGTGCCCCATTGTTGGTGTCAGTGGGAAGAATAGTGCCCCATTGTTGGTGTCAGTGGGAGGAATAGTGCTACATCATTGGTATCAGTGGGAGGAATAGTGTCCCATCATTGGTATCAGTGGGAGGAATAGTGTCCCATCGTTAGTATCAGTGGGAGGAATAGTGCCCCATTGTTGGTGTCATTGGGAGGAATAGTGTCCCATTGTTGGTGTCATTGGGAGGAACAATGCCCCATTGTTGGTGTAATTGGGAAGAATAGTGCCCCATTTTTGGTGTCATTGGGAGGAATGGTGGCTCCCATTGTGGGTGTCATTGGGAGGAATAGTGTCCCATTGTGGGTGTCAGTGTGAGGAATAGTGCCCCATTGTTGGTGTCATTGGGAGGAATAGTGTCCCATTGTGGGTGTCAGTGTGAGGAATAGTGCCCCATTGTTGGTGTCATTGGGAGGAATAGTGTCCCATTGTGGGTGTCATTGGGAGGAATAGTGTCCCATTGTGGGTGTCAGTGTGAGGAATAGTGCCCCATTGTTGGTGTCATTGGGATGAATAGTGTCCCATTGTTGGTGTCAGTGGGAAGAATAGTGTCCCATTGTTGGTGTCAGTGGGAAGAATAGTGTCCCATTGTTGGTGTCATTGGGAGGAATAGTGTCCCATTGTTGGTGTCATTGGGAGGAACAATGCCCCATTGTTGGTGTAATTAGGAAGAATAGTGCCCCATTGTTGGTGTCATTGGGAGGAATAGTGCCCCATCGTTGGTGTCATTGGGAGGAATAGTGTCCCATTGTGGGTGTCAGTGTGAGGAATAGTGCCCCATTGTTGGTGTCATTGGGATGAATAGTGTCCCATTGTTGGTGTCAGTGGGAGGAATAGTGCCCATTGTTGGTGTCATTGGGAAGAATAGTGCCCCATTGTTGGTGTCAGTGGGAGGATCATATCATCCTCATCATGTCATTTGGAAGAAAAGTGCCCTAAGGGCCACATAAAATCCCTCAAAGGGCCACAGTTGGGAGACCTCTGCTTTAGTAAAGTGAAGGTCATTAGCGTTCCAGAAGGAAGCGATTTTTTGTTTTGTTGTATTCGCCGTCGTCGGGCAACCTCCGCCCTCCAGCACTTTGCGATTGTGTAGAAGCAGCTGACCTTGGCGTAGATCTGGGCGGCGGGGTCACGGAAGCAATTAGCGCAGGTTCTGATAGAGCGCTCATTGTTCGATACCCAACGCCCTTCGAGGGGCGAGTGCGCCGCTCCCCGCCGCTCTCCGCAATCTCCTCTAAATTCCAGAACAAATGTCAATCCATCATGTCTGCGCTCCCCACAGCTTTCTAATTCTCTGCAAACAACGTCAAAGCGATCTTTTCCTGAGCGGGATCATCAGTGTCTGTTTTCTGCTCACATGAAAGACCTGTCAGTGGATAAAACCGTGAGAGCGCCGAGGGGGGGGGGGGGGGGAGGGGAGCGAGACCGCGCTGCTATTTTTCTACAATTTTCTAAATATCGAAATGACCTGATTTGTATCGATCTGAAGCCACAGACTTTCCACGTCATCCTGCAAGGGGCGCTCCGCTCGGACGTCAACATTTTTGCATTTATAGGGATGATAGAATCTTTATTACGTTTTTATTTTAACCACTTCAGCCCCGAGCCTGTTTTTTTCAGACTCTGTGGGCCAGATTCTCGTAGATCTGCCCTTTGTTAGCGTATCCCCATTTACGCTACGCCTCCGCACTTTTAACGGGCAAGTGCTGTATTCTCAAAGCACTTGCTCCGTAGTTTGCGGCGGCGTATCGTAAATGGGCCGGCGTAAGGCCGCGCAATTCAAAGTAGGAAGGAGGTGGGCTTGTTGTATTTAAATTAAGCGCGCCCCCGCGCCGAACGAACTGCACATGCAACCGGCCGTAAACGTAGCCCACTGCGCATGCTCCATAGTACGTCGCAAATACATTGGTTTCGATGTCAACGTAATTAACGCACAGCCCTATTCGCAATGAGTTACGTAAACGTCAGAAAAACACGACGCTGTCCCGACGTCCATACTTAACATGGCGTACGCCGGACCTACGCAAGGTTACCCCTCATATAGTAGGGGTAACCTTACGTTTACGCAAACTATGTAAACTACGACGACGGCGCTCAAATACGTTTGGGAATCGGCGTATCAGGCTCATTTGCATATTCGACGCAGAAATCAAAGGGAACGCCACCTAGCGGCCAGCGTAACATTACAACTTAGATCCGACGGTGTAAGTGACTTACGCCAGTCGGATCTATGCCAAATCTATGCGTAACTGATTCTAAGAATCAGTCACATAGATACCCAGGAGGAAAAACAGAGATACAACGGCGTATATGGAGCTACGCCGTCGTATCTCTTACAAGAATCTGGCCCATCGTTTACAAGTTAAAAACATTTTTTTTGCTAGAAAATTACTTAGAACCCCCAAACATTATACATTTTTTTCTAACACCCTAGAGAATAAAATGGCGGTCGTTGCAATACTTTTTGTCACGCCGTATTTGCGCAGCGGTCTTACAAGCGCACTTTTTTTGGGGAAAAATTCACTTGATAAAAAAAATAAGACAACAGTAAAGTTAGCCCAATTTTTTTTTATCTTGTGAAAGATAATGTTACGCCGAGTAAATTGATACCCAACATGTCACGCTTTAAAATTGCGCCCGCTCGTGGAATGGCGTCAAACTTTTACCCTTAAAAATCTCCATAGGCGACGTCTAAAAAAATTCTACAGGTTGCACCTTTTGAGTTACAGAGGAGGTCTAGGGCTAGAATTATTGCTCTCACTCTAACGATCGCGGCGATACCTCACTTGTGTGGTTTGAACACCATTTTCAAATGCGGGCGCTGCTCACGTTTGCATTCGCTTCTGCGTGTGAGCTCGCCGGGCTGGGGGGAGAGAGAGTCGCTGAAGGCTGGAGGGAGAGAGCCCCTGAAGGCTGGGGGGAGAGAGCCACTGGAGGCTGGGGGGAGAGAGCATCTGGAGGCTGGAGGGAGAGAGTAACTGGAAGCTGAGGGGGGGGGAGCCCCTGGAGGCTCGGGGGAGAGAGCCTCTGGAGGCTGGAGGGAGAAAGCCTCTGGAGGCTGGTTGGAGAAAGCCTCTGGAGGCTGCGAGGGAGAGAGCCTCTGGAGGCTGCGAGGGAGAGAGCCTCTGGAGGCTGCGAGGGAGAGAGCCTCTGAAGGCTGGGGGGAGAGAGCCCCTGAAGGCTGGGGGGAGAGAGCCCCTGAAGGCTGGAGGGAGAGAGTCGCTGAAGTCTGGGGGGAGAGAGCCTCTGGAGGCTGGGGGGAGAAAGCCTCTGGAGGCTGGGGGGAGAGAGCCTCTGAAGGCTGGGGGGAGAGAGCCCCTGAAGGCTGGGGGGAGAGAGTCGCTGAAGTCTGGGGGGAGAGAGTCTCTGGAGGCTGGGGGGAGTGAGTCTCTGAAGACTGGGGGAGAGAGTCTCTGGATGCCGGGGGGGAGAGAACCTCTGGAGGCTGGGGGGAGAGAGTCTCTGAAGGCTGGGGGGAGGGAGTCTCTGGAGGCTGGGGGGGAGAGAACCCCTGAAGGCTGGGGGGAGAGAGCCCCTGAAGGCTGGGGGGGGAGAGAGTCTCAGAAGGCTGGGGGGAGAGAGTCTCAGAAGGCTGGGGGGAGAGAGTCTGAGAAGGCTGGGGGGAGAGAGTCTCTGGAGGCTGGGGGGAGAGAACCTCTGGAGGCTGGGGGGAGAGAGTCACTGGAGGCTGGGGGGGGGGAGAGCCCCTGAAGGCTGGGGGGAGAGAGCCCCTGAAGGCTGGGGGGGGAGAGAGTCTCAGAAGGCTGGGGGGAGAGAGTCACTGGAGGCTGGGGGGGGGAGAGCCCCTGAAGGCTGGGGGGAGAGAGCCCCTGAAGGCTGGGGGGGGAGAGAGTCTCAGAAGGCTGGGGGGAGAGAGTCACTGGAGGCTGGGGGGGGGAGAGCCCCTGAAGGCTGGGGGGAGAGAGCCCCTGAAGGCTGGGGGGAGAGAGCCCCTGAAGACTGGGAGAAGAGAGCCCCTGAAGACTGGGGGGAAGAGAGCCCCTGAAGACTGGGGGAAGAGAGCTCCTGAAGGCTGGGGGAGAGAGCCCCTGAAGACTGGGGGGAAGAGAGCCCCTGAAGACTGGGGGAAGAGAGCTCCTGAAGGCTGGGGAGAGAGAGCCACTGGAAGCTGGGGGGAAAGGGCCGCTAGAGGTTGGGAAAGTTGAAGGGGGAAAGAGCACCTGAAGACTGGGTGGTAAGAGCCAAAGCCCAAACCTATCGTGCAGGGAGGTTTCCCGCACCGCTCCTGTGTGAACTTAGGCTCAAAATCACTATGAGAAGCCTGGGGTCACACAGGAGCAGTGCGGGAAACTGCATGCGATTCAGCCAGGAATCACACCACATTCCTGTTCAAATCCCATGCAATTCTTTGCAGTGAAATTTGCGCCCATTTATTTTGTATGGACGCAAATCGCACCGCAAAGAATTAGAGACTCAGCGTTGAGAGTATCGGTACTCGTACTCGCCGATAAACAAAGGGTATCTGTGCATCTTTAATAGAAATCCTTTGTGCGCTTTGGACTTTCTGTTCTTCGCTGCGTCTTCTATGGAGTGCGCGGTGTCTTCTATTGAGAGCGCGGCGTCTGAGAACACAAGCTTTTCTCTGACAAGATGTTTACCGTGCGGACGCACGCAGTAATAAGGAATGAATTTGGAATTAATCTACATCAGGCTGCGCTTATACAAGACGGCCGCACAGATCGCTTACATGATTGTAAAATCCTTTCCAGAGCAATCCCAACCCCCGATCCTCGGCCCGGGCTCATCCCAACCCCCGATCCTCGGCCCGGGCTCATCCCAACCCCTGATCCTCGGCCCGGGCTCATCCCAACCCCCGATCCTCGGCCCGGGCTCATCCCAACCCCCGATCCTCGGCCCGGGCTCATCCCAACCCCTGATCCTCGGCCCGGGTTCATCCCCACCCCTGATCCTCGGCCCGGGCTCATCCCGAATTACATGCAGCTCTATGGATGAACCAAATGGCATCATAAAAAGCCAGCAGACAGCTCATCCTCTAGGGGATCGCTGGATTGGACGTGGGATGGGGGGGTCACGTCCTCTGCAGCCACATCTGCTCCAAGGATTTTAGAATGTTGGATTCAGCAAAAATCACAGCTCAGGCTTAAGGAGGGGCTCCGCTTCCCATCTGCATGGCATAAGCCTGCTATAGGTCTGAAAACCACACCGGGAGTGCATTGGGTTTAATCCAGGGTTTGACAAATTTGCTTGTAATCTAGGAGCCAGCTAAAAAAGTTAGGAGACAAAGAACGCACCCCGTCACGCCGAGCTCGTGCGCAGAAGCGAACAAATACGTGAGTAGCGCCCACATATGTAAACGGTATACAAACCACACATGTGAGGTATCGCCGCGATCGGTAGAGCGAGAGCAATAATTCTAGCCCTAGACCTCCTCTGTAACTCAAAACATGCAATCTGTAAAAAAATTTAAACGTCGCCTATGGAGATTTTAAAGGGTAAAAGTTTGTCGCCATTCCACGAGCGGACGCAATTTTGAAGCGTGACATGTTGGGTATCAATTTACTTGGCGTAACGTTATCTTTCACAATATAAAAAAATTGGGCTAACTTTACTGTTGTCTTATTTTTTAATTAAAAAAATTTTGTTGTTTTTTTCCCCAGAAAAGTGCGCTCGTAAGACTGCTGCGCAAAGACGGTGTGACAGAAAGTATTGCAACGACCGCCATTTTATTCTCTAGAGTGTTAGAATAAAAAATATATATATTTGGGGGTTCTAATTAGAGGGAAGGAAATGGCAGTGAAAAACACATTAACACATTTTGCTACTTGTAATGTCAACGGCTACCACAAGATGGCGCCAGATCACAGAAGGAAGCTTAGGCCTGCAGCCTCAATTACCGGCCGCGGCCTTCTGCAGGCCTAAGCTTCCTTCTGTTATCGCCGTGGCCTCAATTACCGGCCGGCCCGCACCGGCCGGTAATTGAGGGCGTGCTTTTGCGGCCTTCTGCAGGCCTAAGCTTCCCTGGGCGCCAGGTCACAATTTTTTGTTGCAATTGCGACTGGGCACCCGGATTTTGTCGAGCCCTGGTTTAATCAGTCAACAAACTCATTATGACCGTGCAATTGTCAATTACAGTAACGCTGTGTCGTATCACAAAAAATGGCATGGACATGAAGGGGGGGGGGTAAATCTTCCAGAGAGCAAATGGTTAAAGCGGTCCTGCCATTAAAGGTCCTTGTTTAGGCACTTCCTGTTATAGGCTGACAACGCTCCACCTCTTTCAGAGGTCAAGTGGTTAAAGCGGTCCTGCCATGGAAGGTCCTTGTTTAGGTGTTTCGTCACATATGGCGACCCATCAGATTTGGCTACCCGCTGGAGTGCGCATGCGCGGCGACGCCATTTGCATTCCAACTTTTTTACAAATGCTAAATTCTCATCGAAAAGCAAATAATTAAAACATTCACAAATTCCTTTCAGCTAAATTCTCTATATATAATATATTCTTCCTCACATTCGGCTACCCATCACATTTGTAAAAGTGTTGGAGCGCATATGGCGGCGTCGCGCATGCGCACTCCAGCAGGTAGCCAAATGTGATGGGTCGCCATATGTGACGAAGCATAGGCACTTCCTGTTAGAGGGTGACAACGCTCTGCCTCTTCCAGAGGTCAAGTGGTTAAAGGAGTCCTGCCATTGAAGGTCCTTGTTTAGCCACTTCCTGTTATAGGCTGACAATGCCCCGCCTCTTCCAGAGGTCAAGTGGTTAAAGTAGTCCTGCCATGGAAGGTCCTTGTTTAGCCACTTCCTGTTATAGGCTGACAACGCTCCGCCTCTTCCAGAGGTCAAGTGTTAAAGGGGTCCTGCCATGGAAGGTCCTTGTTTAGCCACTTCCTGTTATAGACTGACAACGCCCCGCCTCTTCCAGAGGTCAAGTGATTAAAGCGGCTCTGCCATTGAAGGTCCTTGTTTAGGCACTTCCTGTTATACAGTGACAACGCTCCGCCTCTTCCAGAGGTCAAGTGTTAAAGGGGTCCTGCCATGGAAGGTCCTTGTTTAGCCACTTCCTGTTATAGACTGACAATGCCCCGCCTCTTCCAGAGGTCAAGTGATTAAAGCGGCTCTGCCATTGAAGGTCCTTGTTTAGGCACTTTCTGTTATACAGTGACAACGCTCCGCCTCTTCCAGAGGTCAAGTGTTAAAGGGGTCCTGCCATGGAAGGTCCTTGTTTAGCCACTTCCTGTTATAGACTGACAACGCCCCGCCTCTTCCAGAGGTCAAGTGATTAAAGCGGCTCTGCCATTGAAGGTCCTTGTTTAGGCACTTTCTGTTATACAGTGACAACGCTCCGCCTCTTCCAGAGGTCAAGTGTTAAAGGGGTCCTGCCATGGAAGGTCCTTGTTTAGGCACTTTCTGTTATAGGCTGACAACGCTCCGCCTCTTCCAGAGGTCAAGTGATTAAAACGGCTCTGCCATTGAAGGTCCTTGTTTAGCCACTTCCTGTTATAGACTGACAATGCCCCGCCTCTTCCAGAGGTCAAGTGATTAAAGCGGCTCTGCCATTGAAGGTCCTTGTTTAGGCACTTCCTGTTATAGGCTGACTGCTCTGCCTTTTCCAGAGGTCAAGTGATTAAAACGGCTCTGCCATTGAAGGTCCTTGTTTAGGCACTTCCTGTTATAGGGTGACAACGCTCCGCCTCTTCCAGAGGTCAAGTGGTTAAAGCGGTCCTGCCATGGAAGGTCCTTGTTTAGGCACTTCCTGTTATAGGGTGACAATGCTCTGCCTTGTCTCCCATCTGTGCTCCAGCGTTGTCATGTCAATCTCTTCTGATGGAGACTACACAGAATACACAGGCACGGCCCACTGCTCTCACCGTCAGGAAACCTACCCAAAAAATGCCATGCAGCCATCGCTGAAGTGCCAGCAGATGACTGCAAAGAGATTATCACATTGTTCCAGAGAAGTTCCGAATATTTGATTGCTTAATGGAAAAAGATATATAATAAATACCAAGCCAACAGTGAAAGGACCAGAGCAATAATTCCTACTCATCTATCAGCATTATTAGACTTCCCAACCATATTAGGGACAGTTATAATCAAAGGAAGAATTATTCTTCTCTAATCATTTTATTAAAAGACTTCAACAACTAACATAAAATATGGAGTCCTCTGAAGGCAGATTGGATTAGAGTTGTGCCTCGGGAAATAAAGGCTGGTTAGCATATACATTACATAAAATAGTTATTTTACAAGAGCGGCTGTTCTAGAGCCACTTTGTGCTTTAATAATGGAGTGCCATGGTACAATCTCCCTACAGACATGGCCTCTACATAGGAGAAGGACGAGGTGCCGGGTGTCTGGGGGATCCAGGGACATCTACATAAGAGAAAAACTAGGTGCCGGGTGGGGGATCCAGGGACCTGTACATAAGAGAAAGACGAGGTGCCGGGTGTCTGGGGATCCAGGGACCTGTACATAAGAGAAGGACGAGGTGTTGGGTGGGGGATCCAGGGACCTCTAAATAAGAGAAGGACGAGGTGCTGGGTGGGGGATCCAGGGACCTCTACATGAAAGAAGGACGAGGTGCCGGGTGGGGGATCCAGGGACCTCTACATAAGAGAAGGACAAGGTGCCGGGTGGGGGATCCAGGGACCTGTACATAAGAGAAGGACTTGGTGCCGGGTGGGGGATCCAGGGACCTGTACATAAGAGAAAGACGAGGTGCCGGGTGTCTGGGGATCCAGGGACATGTACATAAGAGAAAGACGAGGTGCCGGGTGGGAGATCCAGGGACCTGTACATAAGAGAAGGACGAGGTGCCGGGTGTCTGAGGGAGCCAGGGACCTCTACATAAGAGAAGGACGAGGTGCCGTGTGGGGGATCCAGGGACCTCTACATGAAAGAAGGACGAGGTGCCGGGTGGGGGATCCAGGGACCTCTACATAAGAGAAGGACAAGGTGCCGGGTGGGGGATCCAGGGACCTGTACATAAGAGAAGGACGAGGTGCCGGGTGGGGGATCTAGGGACCTCTACATAAGAGAAGGATGAGGTGCCAGGTGGGGGATCCAGGGACCTCTACATAAGAGAAGGACGAGGTGCCGGGTGGGGGATCCAGGGACCGGTAACATAAGAGAAGGACGAGGTGCCAGGTGTCTGGGGGATCCAGGGACCTGTACATAAGAGAAGGACGAGGTTCCGGGTGGGGGATCCAGGGACCTCTACATAAGAGAAGGACGAGGTGCCGGGTGGGGGATCCAGGGACCGGTAACATAAGAGAAGGACGAGGTGCCGGGTGTCTGGGGGATCCAGGGACCTGTACATAAGAGAAGGACGAGGTTCCGGGTGGGGGATCCAGGGACCTCTACATAAGAGAAGGACGAGGTGCCGGGTATCTGGGGGATCCAGGGCCCTCTACATAAGAGAAGGACGAGGTGCCGGGTGTCTGAGGGAGCCAGGGACCTCTACATAAGAGAAGGACAAGGTGCCGGGTGGGGGATCCAGGGGCCTGTACATAAGAGAAGGACGAGGTGCCGGGTGGGGGATCTAGGGACCTCTACATAAGAGAAGGATGAGGTGCCAGGTGGGGGATCCAGGGACCTCTACATAAGAGAAGGACGAGGTGCCGGGTGGGGGATCCAGGGACCGGTAACATAAGAGAAGGACGAGGTGCCGGGTGTCTGGGGGATCCAGGGACCTGTACATAAGAGAAGGACGAGGTTCCGGGTGGGGGATCCAGGGACCTCTACATAAGAGAAGGACGAGGTTCCGGGTATCTGGGGGATCCAGGGCCCTCTACATAAGAGAAGGACGAGGTGCCGGGTGTCTGAGGGAGCCAGGGACCTCTACATAAGAGAAGGACGAGGTGCCGGGTGGGGGATCCAGGGACCTCTACATAAGAGAAGGACGAGGTGCCGGGTGTCTGAGGGAGCCAGGGACCTCTACATAAGAGAAGGACGAGGTGCCGGGTGGGGGATCCAGGGACCTCTACATAAGAGAAGGACGAGGTGCCGGGTGGGGGATCCAGGGACCTCTACATAAGAGAAGGACGAGGTGCCGGGTGGGGGATCCAGGGACCTCTACATAAGAGAAGGACGAGGTGCCGGGTGGGGGATCCAGGGACCTCTACATAAGAGAAGGACGAGGTGCCGGGTGTCTGGGGTACCTGGGAACACTCAACAACTTTGAAATTTTGCCCCTGGGAACATTGCACTGCTTCTTATAAGTGAGCAACTGCACTATGACTATCCCGCTTCTGCAGTACATGCGCCGTTAACGCCGAGTGCCGGTGGTCTTTGTCCCCTTACCCTACCCAACTCTCCCTGTAATATAACACTAACCATCTTTGTGAAACCAACACCAAGTCTCACTGCAATCTGAAAGTAACCATCAATGTAAAACTAACACCAACTCTTCCAGTAACCTAACACTGAGGCGGCGTACACACGGCCGAGGTTCTCGCTGAAAACCAGCGAGAACCTCGCTGGAATGCACATTCCAGCGAGGACCTCGGCCGTGTGTACGGTCTCGGCGAGCTTCCCGTCGGGAAGCCCGTCGAACAGAAATAGAGAGCACGCTCTCTATTTCCTCGACGGCCCGCCTGGAAGAATGGCTGGTTGCCATTCCTGACGGGCGGGTCGCCGATTTCGACGGCCGGCAGGGAACCTCGACGGGCGGAACGATGTGTTCTGCCCGTCGAGATTCCCTGCCGTGTGTACGCCGCCTCAGTCCCCCTGTAATCTTCAATGTAAAACTAACAATAAGCCCTGGTTCACATTGCAGCGATTTGGCATGCGATTTGACATGTCAAATCGCATACCAAATCGGTGGCTATTGCCATCAATTTGGCACAGATTCCCAAAAGTAGTTTCTGTACTAACTGCACTCTTGTGAGCCACAGGAGAGGTACAGCCAAACTAGCTTTGGTTGTACTTCTCCTTTAACATTAACTCTTTTAGTGACCTACTTCTAACCTTCCCTGTTACCTAACACTAGCTCTCTCTGTAAAAAAAAAGATCGATTGATTGATCATATCAGTACATGTTAGGCCTGGACTCGCCATAGTGCATTCGCCTGGTAGGCCGCGCCGGCCCGCAGGCTGCATATCATGTCTCCCCCCAGCAGAGGTGTATTTAGGTTTTTTGCTGCCCTAGGCCTGACTAAACTCGTGCACCCCTAATTTAAGTATGACCCACCCCTTCCTGTTACGGCCACACCCTGTGTTGTTTAAGACCCGCCCTCAAATTTTTGAGTGAGGACACTAGTTCTGAGGGCCCGGGGGGGGGGGGGGGCAATGGATTCCCTTAATTTACTTAGATTTCCTCTTACTTCCTGTTTGCCCATAGAGCAGGAAGTGAAGGGAAATCTTCGCAATGGGACAGGGATGGTAAAAAATAAACTGACAGGGGCTATGACCTTCCCTTACTCTATCCAAAATGAAAAAAAATGTGTAGCCTTTAGTTCTACTTTAAGTAGATGGTGCAGCAGAAACATATAACACAGTGAGGAAGGTTTGTGGTCCAGGATGATAAAAACAGTCAAAATTGGAAGCGCCAGACTAATCTTCCTAGCAGTGTAGTGCAAGCCGGCAGGGACACTTTTCGTGCTGCCCCCCTGCAAAGTGCTGCCCTAGGCCTGGGCCTTGTTGGCCTAGGCCAGGACACAGCTCTGCCCCCCAGTGTAACATGCAGGGGGTCCAGAACTGTTAGGGTGGTGTCTGTGTAACAAACTGTGGGGGGGGGGGACTGTGTAATTTAAAGGGGTCCAGAGGTGCGGTGCTATGTATAGTAAAGGGGTCCAGAGGTGCAAGGTGCTGTGTAATGTAAAGGGGTCCAGAGGTGCAGGGTGCTGTGTGTAATGTAAAAGGGCCCAGAGGTGCAGGGTGCTGTGTAATGTAAATGGGTCCAGAGGTGCAGGGTGCTGTGTAATGTAAATGGGTCCAGAGGTGCAGGGTGCTCTGTAATGTAAATGGGTCCAGAGGTGCAGGGTGCTGTGTAATGTAAAGGGGTCCAGAGGTGCAGGGTGCTGTGTAATGTAAAGAGGTCCAGAGGTGCAGGGTGCTGTGTAATGTAAATGGGTCCAGAGGTGCAGGGTGCTGTGTAATGTAAAGGGGTCCAGAGGTGCAGGGTGCTGTGTAATGTAAAGAGGTCCAGAGGTGCAGGGTGCTGTGTAATGTAAATGGGTCCAGAGGTGCAGGGTGCTGTGTAATGTAAAGGGGTCCAGAGGTGCAGGGTGCTGTGTAATGTAAAGGGGTCCAGAGGTACAGGGTGCTGTGTAATGTAAAGGGGTCCAGAGGTGCGAGGTGCTGTGTAATGTAAAGGGGTCCAGAGGTGCAGGGTGCTGTGTAATGTAAAGGGGTCCAGAGGTGCAGGGTGATGTGTAATGTAAAGGGGTCCAGAGGTGCAGGGTGATGTGTAATGTAAAGGGGTCCAGAGGTGCAGGGTGCTGTGTAATGTAAAGGGGTCCAGAGGTGCGGTGCTGTGTAATGTAAAGGGGTCCAGAGGTGCAAGGTGCTGTGTAATGTAAAGGAGTCCAGAGGTGCAAGGTGCTGTGTAATGTAAAGGAGTCCAGAGGTACAGGGTGCTGTGTAATGTAAAGGGATCCAGAGGTGCAATGTGCTGTGTAATGTAAAGGGGTCCAGTGGTGCAGGGTGCTGTGTAATGTAAAGGAGTCCAGAGGTACAGGGTGCTGTGTAATGTAAAGGGGTCCAGAGGTGCAGGGTGATGTGTAATGTAAAGGGGTCCAGAGGTGCAGGGTGCTGTGTAATGTAAAGGGGTCCAGAGGTGCGGTGCTGTGTAATGTAAAGGGGTCCAGAGGTGCGGTGCTGTGTAATGTAAAGGGGTCCAGAGGTGCAAGGTGCTGTGTAATGTAAAGGAGTCCAGAGGTACAGGGTGCTGTGTAATGTAAAGGGATCCAGAGGTGCAAGGTGCTGTGTAATGTAAAGGGGTCCAGTGGTGCAGGGTGCTGTGTAATGTAAAGAGGTCCAGAGATACAAGGTGTCGGAACCCCACACCCCACATCATATCCCGCTGCGGAGCCCCCCCCCCCCCCCCCCCCCCCCGGCCTGCTCAGTCTAAAATGGCCGGGCCTATTTTTTGTCCCAGTCCGGGCCTGGTACATGTGATCACCTTAAATCCCAGGTTTGTCCTTGAATTAGGGACATATGGCAGTCCCCATACCCTGAATGTGATATTCCAGCCTGGCACAGCTGACATATTTGTCCTCCTCAGAGGGGGAGTCTCATCACAAAGCAGAACTGTCAATCGCATCGCTCACAGCAGAACTATTTCTCTTATTCTGCACAATCTCTTCACTTTTCTGCCGGGATAATTAAGTTACTAAATTTAAATCTTTATTAAAAGAAAAAACCTCATAGATGTTATTGGCGGTGGCGAGGAGTGCGGAAAAAAAACGCTTTTGTGTCCCACTTGTCTCTTCCACCTTCAGAAAATGTTTAATTAGCTGAAGATCCCCTCTGCAAGTGCTGGAGATTTCACAAATCCAACAATGCCTGTTTGACAACATGATAATTACTGAGTGCAGACTTCATGAGAACGCGCCTGTCATGGCGGACAGTCAGGCATTTTTAAAGTATAATTATATCACGCCAGGATTGTAGGCGGAGACTCCGGGCAATACGCTGGACCCATCGCTGCCCCTCTCTCTGCCAGGAAGCCCACAGGAGACACAGACAGTATATGATGCAGGTACACAGTGAGTCAGGTTGAAAAAAGACACAATTCCATCTAGTTATAGAAGAGAGAAAAAATAAATACAATCCTATCCACAGTTCATCCAGAGGAAGGCAAAAAAAAATGAGCATGATCCAATTTGCTACAGCAGGTGAGAAAATTCCTTCCTGATCCCCCGAGAGGCAATCAGATATTCCCCGGATCAACTTTATCCATGAATATTAGTATCCAGCTATATTATGTGTATCTAGGAAAGAATCCAGGCATTTCCTAAAACAATCTACCGGGCTGGCCAGAACCACCTCTTGCACACAGGAACAAAGCTGAAGCTGTCAATCACAGGCGGTGTGCGGAAGCTCCCTCCCCGTCACCATTTTTCTCATGGTGTCAGGAAAACTTGTCAGAAGTGAATCAGGCCGTGTACACACGGCAGAGAACCTCGACGGGCAGAACACATCGTTCCGCCCGTCGAGGTTCTCTGCCGGCCGTCGAAATCGGCGACCCGCCCGTCGGGAATGGCAACCAGCCATTCATCCAGGCGGGCCGTCGAGCAAAAAGAGAGCGTGCTCTCTTTTCGCTCGATGGGATTCCCGACGAGCGGGGCGAGCCAAAAGCGTACACACGGCCGAGGTCCTCGCTGGAATGCAGCTTCCAGCAAGGTTCTCGCTGGTTTCCAGCGAGAACCTCGGTCGTGTGTACGCCGCCTCAGAGGAAGGAAGCAGCAGATAGAAATTACACTTAGTGCTATGGAATGAGACAAGTACAAGCTAGAGGGATATGCTTTGTTCATATTTCATGTTTACAACCACTTTAACAGCTTCCGGACCAGCCCCCGCAGTGTACGTTGGACCTTTAAGACGCTGTAGGAGGTGCACGTGCGTGCACGCCCGCAGTGTGTCCCTGGAGCCGATGCGAGTGCCCAGCGGGTGCTATGACCACTGGGCACCCGCGGTCGCTCGTGACAGAGCGAGAATTGGGATCTGTGTGTGGGAGAGGAGACTGATCGTGTTAATACTAAGTATGAACACCGATCGGTCTCCTCCCCTAGTCAGTACCCTAATAGGATGCATTAAGGTGAAAAAAATACGTGGCTTTCATGGGCCCCTCAGCCCCCCGTTTTACTTACCCGATCCCTCGAAAGTCCCGCGCTCGTCCCCGTCATCCTCCTCGGTTCTCAGCCTGGCCGTTGATTGGCTACACTGGATGGATTGAAAGCTGCTGTCAATCACACGCAATGACGCGGCGGGCCAGGGGGCAGGGGCCGAGTGATACAGTCAGCGGCTATGAAGCGAGCTCACATGAAGGTGGAAAGCTCTTGCGGAGTAGAGCTGAGACAACCGCCGAGGGACCCCAGAAGAAGAGGATCGTTTTTTCAGCACGTCGTTGTGTTCTACGTCACCGCGTTCTGGCCTGATCGGATTTTTGGCTCCATGGTGTGTACGCACATCAGACCATCAGACCACTTCAGCGTGGTCCGATGAAATCGGTCCGTCGGACCAGTCTCATCGGACCGGTCTGATCGTGTGTACGTGGCCTAAGATACGAGCGGCGTAAGTCTGTTACGCCGTCATATTTTAGTTGCATATTTACGCTGGCCGCTAGGTGGCGCTTCCGTCGTTTTCCGTGTCGAATATGCAAATGAGCTAGATACGCCGATTCACGAACGTACTTGCGGCCGGGCGTCGTATTTTACGTCGTTTGCGTAAGCATTAGTCCGGCGTAAAGTTACCCCTGCTATATGTTAAGTATGGACGTCGGGACAGCGTTGAATTGTACGTCGTTTGCGTAAATCATTCGGGAATGGGGCTGGGCGTAACTTCCGTTCACGTCGTTTTCATTGACTACTTGCGACGTGATTTCGGGAATGCGCCGTTCAGAAAAAAACCGTAAATTACGTGGGGTCATGATTCATTTACATGGATCACGCCCCCTACCTTCCTATTTTGAATTAGGCGCCCTTACGCCGGCCAATTTACGATACGCCGCCGCAACTTACGGAGTGCTTTCTGAATAAGGCACTTGCCTGTAAAAGTTGCGGAGGGGTAGCGTAAATAGCATACGCTACGCCGCCAGAAAGATACGTGGATGTATCTGAATCCGGCCCATTATTTGTTATCACATGTACAGGCTGAAGCTTCTATGAGATGTCGGTGATCGGGCGTTACATAGACTTTAAGGATACACAGACACTTTCTGTTGCTGCAGTTACAGATTTCAGCACTGTCATGAGAAAAGCGAATTGTCGGGTGAATCCGGGGCTGTGCCTCCCCCCCATCGCTCTCCTATTATTGCTCTGTGTTCACGTTTACAAGACATGCTGATTTGAAAGCGCTCAATGACGTCAATGGGATGGAGAAATTAGAGCCGAGCCAGACAGCTGCAATGCACCCGTCCTCGGAGCTCTCTTCCCATCTCTGGGGGTGACATCCCAGACACATCCCATCTATCACCGCCGATCCGCTTCATCATTCACCCGCCCGCCGCACAATTAGCCCGCCGCTCGCCTCGCCACCACACACCAAACACAATACAAGTCTTTGGGCATTTGTAGGAAAAAAAATGAACTGAAGTCCTTTTTTTTTTTGTTCTTGCATCCCTTCAGAAGTATTCAGTCATAAAACAGGTAAGGATCACAAAATGAACACCTCCTCAGCCCAGGAAGATTTTCCCGCCATTTTTTGCGATTTGGCACTGCGTCGCTTTAACTGACAATTGCGCGGTCGTGCGACGTGGCTCCCAAACAAAATTGGCGTCCTTTTTTTCCCACAAATAGAGCTTTCTTTTGGTGGTATTTGATCACCTCTGCGGTTTTTATTTTTTGCGCTATAAACAAAAATAGAGCGACAATTTTGAAAAAAAAAATCTATATTTTTGACTTTTTCCTATAATAAATATCCCCAAAAAAGATATAGGGCCAGATTCAGAAAGTATTTACGTCAGCGTATCAGGAGATACGCCGCGTAAATACTATGAATAGCCGGCGTATCTTTTTTTGCTATTCAGACAAGAAGATATGCCGGAATTCTGCTAATATACGAGCGGCATAATTCTGTTACACCGTCGTATATTATTTGCAGTTTTTATGCTGGCCGCTAGGTGGCGCTTTCGTCGTTTTACGTGTCGAATATGTAAATGAGGGATTTACGGCGATTCCTAAACGTACTTGCGGCCGGTCGTCGTAGTTTACGTTGTTTGCGTAAGCGTTATAGCGGCGTAAGGTTACCCCTGCTATAGGAGGCGTAGCCAATGTTAAGTATGGACGTCGGGACAGCGTCGAATTGTACATCGGTTACGTCGTTTGCGTAAATCGTTCGGGAATGGGGCTTGACGTTAGTTACGTTCACGTTGTTTACATTAACAGATAGCGACGTGATTTCGCCCGGACTTGAATCACGCCCCCACATCACAAATTTTAATTGCGCGGCCTTACGCCGGGCACTTTACGCTACGCCGCCGCATATTATGGAGTAAGTGCTTTCTGAATAAGGCACTAGCCCATAATATTTGCGGCGGTGTAGCGTAAACATCATACGCTACGCTGCCGGACAGATACATCAAATGTATC
The DNA here is from genome assembly GCA_029574335.1 of Rana kukunoris. Classification (NCBI taxonomy): domain Eukaryota; kingdom Metazoa; phylum Chordata; class Amphibia; order Anura; family Ranidae; genus Rana; species Rana kukunoris. The sequence goes on from CM056055.1 coordinate 213,601,707, forward strand.
TGAATCCGGCCCATAAAATTGAATTTTTTTCCTCCAAAAAAGAGCGACAAAACAAAAATGATTTTATACTTTTTGCTATAATAAATATAAAACAAATGTAAAAAAACAAATTTCTTCCTCAGTTTTGGCCGGTATGTATTCTTCTACTTATTTTTGGTAATACAAATTACAATAAGCTTTTATTGATTTGCGCAAAAGCTATAAGGTCTACAAAGGGGATAGATTTATGGCACTTTTCAATTTTTTTTTACTAGTAATGGCAGGGATCTGCAGTTTTTAGTGGTACTGCGACATTGCGGCAGACACTTTGGACACTTTTTTGGGATCACTGACGTTTATACAGAGATCAGTGCTATAAAAATGTACCGATTACTGTATAAATGTCACTGGCAGGGAAGGGGTTAAAGGCGTTGTAAAGGTACAATTGTTTTTTCCCTAAATAGCTGCCTTTACCTTAGTGCAGTGCTCCTTCACTTACCTCATCCTTCCATTTTGCGTCCCGACACATGCGCAGTTCATTTTAAGTACTTGTCTGGTGCCCGGCCCATCATTTACATGAGGTCACGCTTCATTAGCATGGATCACGCCCACTTCCACTTACGCTGGCTTACGCCTACGAAATATACGCTACGCCGGCGCAGAGTTGGGAGCATTTGGTTTGTGAATTCTATGCTTCCCTCTCTGTGCTGCGCCGGCGTAGCGTAAAAGAGATACGCTACGGCGGCATAAATGTGCGCCGATGTATGTGAATCCGGGCCATAGAGTCTACAAAATAGGGAATATTTTTATGTATTTACTTATTTACTAATAATGTTGGAAATCAGTGACTTTTAGCAGGAATGCGATATTGCGGTGGACAGTCGCACACTAACTGACACTTTTTGGGGACCAGTGACACTAATACTGTGATCAGTGCTAAAAAAAGGGCTCAAAATGTCAAGTCTTGAGCCACTAGCCAGGCCTCAAGGGTTACTCGCCGCCAGGGGTGTATTTAGGTTTTGTGCTGCCCTAGACCTGAGTAAACTCAGGCACCCCCTAATTTAAATATGACCCACCCCTTCCTGTCAAGGCCACACCCCTTTCTGTTTAAGTCCCACCCTAAACCCTAGACCTGCCCCACTTTTCGAGTGGGGACACTAGTTCTGAGGGCCTGGGGGGCAATGGATTCCCTTAATTTAATCTCTGCAATTGGACAGGGATGGTAAAAAATAAACTGACAGGGGCAGTGCGGCCACTTTATGGGGGCGCTTGACTAATTTGTCTCTTAGCCCAGTCTGGCCCAGAGGGCAGCTATCACAAATTTTGGGGCCCCTTACACAGCTTTAGGCAGGACCCCCCTGGAGCAGAAAACCGGGGGGGGGGGGGTGCTGACGAAAAGGAAAGTATATTCTCTTCTCCCCTGACACAAGATAATGAGTGGGGGGGAGGGGGCCCTGGGGAGCATCGGGCCCCTTACATGTGTAATGCAAAAAAAAAAAGAATAAAAAATAAAAATGCCTGTACCCCCTGATGGCGGCCCTGCCGGCCCATAAGACTGGCACTACACTAACAGTGTAGCAGAAGTCGGCGGGGACACTTTCCGTGCTGCCCCCCTGCAATGTGCTGCCCTAGGCCTGGGCCTTCTTGGCCTAGGCCAGGATACAGCCCTGCTCGCCGCCAGTTGCCCAACCCAACCCCTACCCTGCTCTGCCCCTAATTCTGCATGCTAATCACGCCCTCAAAAATTATCTCATGAAATTACACTTACATTTTTTATGCAGAATTAAGTTACAGAAAAAAATATTAACAAGAATTGTATTAGTTCCTCTCAGCACAGCCTTACCTGTGCTCATTAATTTAGCCTCACTGTGCCCCACATTGCAGCCTCACTGTGCCCCACATTGCAGCCTCACTGTGCCCCACATTGCAGCCTCACTGTGCCCCACATTGCAGCTTAATTGTGCCCCACATTACAGCTTTATTGTGCCCCCCATTGTGGACTCATTGTGCCCCCCATTGCGGACTCATTGTGCCCCCCATTGCATACTCACTGTGCCCCCATTGCAGACTCACTGTGCCCCCCATTGCAGACTCATTGTGCCCCCCATTGCATACTCACTGTGCCCCCATTGCAGACTCACTGTGCCCCCATTGCAGACTCACTGTGCCCCCCATTGCGGACTCACTGTGCCCCTCATCAGGGCATGCGGCACTTTACAGGCCATGTGGCACAAACTAGGGCACATCACAGGCACACAGCAGAGCACAGGACACACAGTAGGGCACACATCCCAGGGCATATCATTGGGAACAGGGCACATCAGGTGGTACACAACAGGGCACATAATATGGCATGGGGCACACATCAGAGGGCATGGGGCACACAGTAGGGTACATCAGGGCTTACCCACTTTAGGGCAATTCATCCTACCAGGTCACCCACCTCCCCACTCAACAGCTTAAAAAACAGGCCACACCCACTGTCAGCCTGATTTCAGTCTTCAGCTGGCATGCAGTAAAAGAGTTTAAAAACATAAGTCATGACAACAGCAGAACCGAAACAAGTTTTCATAAGTTTTGAAGGTTGCTTTTCTCTATTTGCCTTAAGTCAGGCGCTCGTTAGATAACGGGGGTTACAGCTGATCATGAAGTGTTTGCTTTGAACACCGGGCTCTACGTTTTTTTTTTCCTTCTCTTTCATATCTGCTGTAATTCTGTTTTCAACATGAAAGAGTGCCGGCTGTACGCTGGAGATCTGCTTTATTCAGAGCAGCGAAGCGGGATGCGCACAGACGGCGGCATTTTAAACTTGTCAGCAAACTCAGTCATGTTTGGCTGGGCTGCTCGGGGGGATCGCCGGGGCAAGAAAGGGCCGATCACCTCCATTTTCTTTATCTGATGCTAGGAACGGCTGACAGTGGCTGGCCGGTGCGCTCACCGCGTGATCGGAATTCCGTGTAAAGACGCCATCGTTTTATGACACAGAACATGTCATTAAAATTAGAAGAAAAGAGGTTTAACCTTAAAGTGGATGTAAACCCGAAATTTATTTTTTTTGATGTCACAATGTAGAGTATAAGATTTCCTATCATCTGTGCCCAGTCTTGCCACACAGAGTTAATCCAGCGCTGAGTAATCCTCTTTTAATGTTCAGTGAAAATTAACAGAATTAACAGAATTCCAGATAAAAACTTGCCAAATTATAAAGTCCGTTTCTCTGTTCTTGCTTTGAGTGACAGGTTATTTACATATCTAGCTTGGACATGTTTATCAGCCCTCAAAATTTCCACTCGCCTGCTAGCATTTGGCGAGTGGATTTAAGCTGGGGGCGAGTGATGACAGGGCTGCATGACCAATCTCCCTCCAATCTGTGCCTACACTTAGAGCCCCGATGCGATTGGCGGCCAAAGAGGAAAGGTGCATGCTCGGGAAAAGTAGTCTGGTGAGCCGCGCACAGGCAGAGCAGTACACAGGAGCTCTCCTTACAATTCTCATTAAGCCATGGGACCTAACAGTATGACCTCTCTGAGCCTGCCCCCCCTCCCCCCACTCTGCGCTGTGCTATTGTGTCAATGGCTGTGCAGTTGTGTGGATCTCAGCGCTGGATTGTACTCCCTCCCGCTGTGCTGCAGCTCCTCTCCTCACTGCCAGCCTGAATAAAAGGGGGAAGTGGGGACATGCAAGCGTGGAGCCGCACACACAGGCTCCTGATAATGAGATGAATAGGAGAGGGAGAGGCAGAGGGAGAGGCAGAGGGAGAGGGAGAGGCAGAGGGAGAGGCAGAGGGAGAGGGAGAGGGAGAGGGAGAGGGAGAGGGAGAGAGAGAGAGAGAGAGAGAGAGAGAGAGAGAGAGAGGATGGGAGTTGCAGAGGAGACAGCAAGAGAATTCTTCCCCCAGTGCCCTGTCCCTCTGGTCTTCCCCCAGTGCCCTGTCCCTCTGGTCTTCCCCCAGTGCCCTGTCCCTCTGGTCTGCCCCCAGTGCCCTGTCCCTCTGGTCTGCCCCCAGTGCCCTGTCCCTCTGGTCTGCCCCCAGTGCCCTGTCCCTCTGGTCTGCCCCCAGTGCCCTGTCCCTCTGGCCTGCCCCCAGTGCCCTGTCCCTCTGGCCTGCCCCCAGTGCCCTGTCCCTCTGGCCTGCCCCCAGTGCCCTGTCCCTCTGGTCTTCCCCCAGTGCCCTGTCCCTCTGGTCTGCCCCCAGTGCCCTGTCCCTCTGGTCTGCCCCCAGTGCCCTGTCCCTCTGGCCTACCCCCAGTGCCCTGTCCCTCTGGCCTGCCCCCATGCCCTGTCCCATTTTGTTAAAGTTGTTGCAGGTAATAGTTAATTGTGTAACTTGATTCTGCATAAAACATTTAACAGTGTCATTCCATGAGATAATCTATGAGGGCGTGTTTACGGGCGCAATTAGGCACAGGGCAGTGTATGATTTAGGTGGGGCAACTGATGGCGAGTAACTCTTGAGACCTGGCTAGTAGCTCAGAGGTTGAAATTTTGAGCCCTGTGTTTATCATATGTAATGTTATGTTTATCATAACATGAGGTGATCCAAAGTTTATTGTATATTACCAGGAAGTGTTATGTGGGGGAGGGGTGGATTTCTCACTTTTTATACTGTGAATCACCTCATGTTATGATAAACATAAAATAACATATGATAAACATGTCCAAGCTAGATATGTAAAGAACCTGTCACTCAAAGCAAGAAGAGAGAAAACAGACTTTTTATTTAGGCAGGGTTTTATCTGGAATTCTGTTCATTTTCACTGAACAATAAAAGAGGATTTCTCAGATCTGGATTAACTCTGTGTGGCAAGACTGGGCACAGATGATAGGAAATCTTATTCTCTACATTGTGACATAAAAAAATCATTTTTGGGTTTAGATCCACTTTAACCACTTCAATACCCGGCCATTGACAATTGACGGCCAGAGATGGGATCTACCATCCTAAGTGGCCGTCAATTGACGGCCTGGGCTTTGCGGGTGGATATCTGAATGATGCCTGCAGCCAGAGGCATCATCCAAATCTCCTCTTGTTAAGCCGGCGATTCTGCACGACATAAGAACGATAATAGCGGCGGTTCCGCCGCTTGATCGTTCTTACAGGCCGCGGCAGGAAGCATAGAGATGACTGGTGACCAGATGGTCACCAGTCATCTCTATGACCGTCGGAGGACCCGGGCACGATGTGATGACGTCACGCCCGGGTCCCGGTAAGTAAACAAAGCCGCGATTGCGGCTGTAAGCCACCATTCATGAGATCGGTGAATTTTTTTTCACCGATCTCATGGTTTCCAGCCTGGAGGAGAGATGTGAGGTCTTATTGACCCCGCATCTCTCCTTAAAGAGGACCTGTCACACACATTTCCTATTACAAGGGATGTTTACATTCCTTGTAATAGGAATAAAAGTGGGAAAAAAAAATTGAAAAAAAGTGTAAAAATAAATAAAAGATAAAAAAAAAATGTAAACGCCCCTGTCCCCGATAGCTCGCGTGCAGAAGTGAACGCACACGTAAGTCCCGCCGACATATGTAAACGCCCTTTAAACCACATATGTGAGGTATCGCCGCGTGCGCTAGAGTGCCAGCAACAAATCTAGCACTAGATCTCCTCTGTAAATCTAAACTGGTAACCTGTAAAAAATAAATAAAGCGTTGCCTATGGAGATTTTTAAGTACCGAAGTTTGGCGCCAATCCATGAGTGTGCGCATAATTAAAGCATGACATGTTGGGTATCTATTTACTCGGTGTAACATAATCTTTCACATAATACAAAAAAATTGGGCTAACTTTACTGTTTTGTTATTTTTTTAATTCATAAAACATTTTTTTTTACAAAAAAAAGGCGTTTGAAAAATGATTGCGTAAATACCGTGCGAGATAAAACGTTGCAATGACCGTCGTTTTATTCCCTAGGGTGTCTGCTAAAAAAACATATATAATGTTTGGGGGTACTGCGTAATTTTCTAGCAAAAGAATGATGATTTGTACATGTAGGAGAGAAGTGCCAGAACAGGCCCGGTATGGAGGTGGGTATAAAAGCCCGGTATTGAAGTAGTTAAACTACGTAGAGGGTTATTTACTGTAAGAGTGACAAGGATGTGGAATTCCCTTCCACAGGAGGTGGTCTCAGCGGGGGGCATCGATGGTTTAAAAAAACTACTAGATAAGCACCTGAACGACCACAACATTCAGGGATATACAAGGTAATACTGACATATAATCACACACATAGGTTGGACTTGTGTCTTTTTTCAACCTCACCTACTATGTAGCATTGCGGACATGTCCTATGACAGATACAGCCTCCTCACAATAGTGTTTGTTAAAGGGCAACTAAACTAAACCCAGGACTCTGCATTCACTAGATCTGGTCTCCCACAGTACACAGAACATGGAAATACAATTATTTTAGTAAATATAAACTTCTTAATACCTTTTCTCATCATCAGTATATAGCAGTCTTGTGACTTCTATCAGTGTCTGGTTAAAGCTTGTAGGAGGAGTTGTCATTCTCCTCTGACTGTCCTATGAGGCTGCAGGACCCCCGACCCTCTGTTTGAACAGTGGTGATTGGCCCTGTCCCAAGTAAAAGAAAAAAACTCTCCAGCAATACACACCAAACTGAGCATGTGCAGTGTGTCCCCAAGGCTCTGTTCAATCAAGAGATGGCTTGTGGACAGTGGATGAAGGGGAGGATCAGAAAAGGCAGCATCAAACAGCCTTTTTACACAATGCGTAGGATTAACTCCTTAGGTTCCACAGTGAGTAGAACAAGCATGCTTTACTCCAAATACACACTGATTTTTCTGTTGTGGGTTTAGTAACATTTTAAAGGGTCACTAAAAGAAAACATTTTTTTTTGCTGAAATGACTGGTTACAGGGTATAGAGACATATCAGTTAACTGATTCCTTTTAAAAATGATTAAAAAGAGATAAAAATCAATCATATAATGTGCCTGCAGTTTAGTTTAATTTTTAAACTGGTTTTATGTTTCTGTGAAGTACAGAGACACACAGAACAAAAACAAACAAATACAGGGCAGTGTTTGTTTTTAAAATGAATCTGATGGTTCTGATGAGTTTTAGACACACACTAATCACACCTCCTTGATCATGGACCACAGTGAAAAGCTGCCATGAGGTTTTTCATAAGGAGCCAGACAAGCAGGAAGTGTGGAGATCAGAGCAGAATTACAGCAACTTCAAAGCAAAAATGAACAACGAGGACATGAAACCAGGACTGCAGTAAGGTAAAGGAAGCTATTTAGCTAAAAAAAAAAAATTCCTTTAGTGACTACTAAACAATTATGGCTAAATGTGGGGCGGACATTGTTACATTGTTATTCCAGTAATTGGGAAGGACCAATACCCTCTGTCTCCGGGGGGTGCACGTTTTCTGACCGAACGCAATATTTGGCCTGTTGGCCATGCGTTTACATGTGTCGGCTAGGTTGGGCAACTCCCACTTACCAAACATCGCTGTTAGTTATTGTTTTTCTTTTATTCTTTTCTTGGTTCTTTAAGTATTACATGATCCTAGTTTATTTTTAACCACTTCCGGACCTCCCACCGCCATTATACGTCGCTTTGAAGAGGGATATCATTGTTATGACAGCAGCTAGCTACCATAACCCCCGGGAATCCTCTTCTTCAGCGCTTTCAGATAAAAATGGTCTCTGCAGCGGATTCGCCGCAAGATCACTTTTATCAGTGGCGGGAGAGGGTCCCCCCTGATGCGTTCCGGTGTCCTCCACCGCTTTACAGGCAGAGGCGATCAGATCCTGTGTCCTCTGTAGTATAAAGCTGAGTGAGGGGAAGATGGCCCCCACCCGTCTCCTTACCAATGCAGGGCGGAAGCGACGTCAAAACGTCACTTCCACCTATAGCTTTTAAAGTAACGTCCCCCCCCCCCCCCCCCCAAAAAAAAAACAATTATTATTTTTTTTATTGCATTTTAGTGTAAATATGAGATCTCAGGTCTTTTGGACCCCAGATCTCAAGAGGTCCTGTCATGCTTTTTTGTTTACATTCCCTGTAATAGGAATAAAAGTGACACCATTTTTTTAAAAAAAAGAACAGAGTAAAAATAAAAAATAAAAAGTAAAATAAATAAGAAAAAAATTAAATGCGCCCCCGTCCCATCAAGCTCGCACGCAACAGCAACCGCATACCTGCGTAGCGCCCGCATATGAAAACAATGTACAAACCACACATGTGAGGTATCGCCGCGATCGTTAGAGCGAGAGCAATAATTCTAGCCCTAGACCTCCTCTGTAACCCAAAACATGCAACCTGTAGAATTTTTTAAACATCGCCTATGGAGATCGTTAAGGGTAAAAGTTTGTCGCCATTCCATGAACGGGCGCAAATTTGAAGCCTGACATGTTGGGTATCAATTTACTCAGCGTAACATTATCTTTCACAATATAAAAAAAAAATTAAACTAACTTTACTGTTGTCTTATTTTTTTATTCTAAAAAGTTTTTTTTTTTTTTTAAAGTGCGCTTGTAAGGCCGCTGCGCAAATACGGTGTGACAGAAAGTATTGCAACCACAGCCATTTTAATCTCTAGGGTGTTAGACAAAAATGTTTTGGGGGGTTCTAAATAATTTTCTAGCAAAAAAAAAAAAAGATTTTAACTTGTAAACAACGGGCTAGATTCAGAAAGAAGATACGTCGGCGTATCTCGAGATACGCCACGTAACTTCTAAGATGCGCCGGCGTATCTTTTTTCTGTATTCAGAAAACAAGATACGCCGGAATTTAGCTAAGCTACGAGCGGTGTAAGTCTCTTACGCCGTCGTATCTTAGTTGCATATTTACGCTAGCCGCTAGGTGGCGTTTCCGTCGATTTACGCGTCGAATATGCAAATGAGCTAGATACGCCGAATCACGAACGTACTTGCGCCCGGTCGTCGTATTTGCGTAAGCGTAAGTCCGGCGTAACGTTACCCCTGCTATATGAGGTGTACGCAAAGTATGGACGTCGGGACAGCGTTGAATTTTCCGTCGTTTGCGTAAATCGTTTGCGAATAGGGCTTTGCTTAGGTTACGTTCCCCTTCGAAACCAATGAGTATTTGCGGCGTTCAGAAAATGCGTCAATTACGTGGGGTCACGATTCATTTACATGGATCACGCCCCCTACCTGCCTATTTTGAATTAGGCGCGGTTACGCCAGCCCATTTACGCTACGCCACCGTAACTTTGGGTGCAAATTCTTTGTGAATACGGCACCTGCCTCTCAAAGTTACGGCGGCATATCGTAAATGAGATACGCTACGCCCGCACAAAGATACACGGATGTATCTAAATCCGGCCCAACAAGTTTGAAGAATAGGCCGGTCTTAAAGTGGTTAAGTGCCGATCTCATACTTCTGAGCCAGGCAAACGTCTGGTTACTGATACTGTAAGGTTGGATTCTGATTTCCGGGACACGTTATGGTTTCTTTCATAATCTGTCTTCAAATCTAATGTTGTGAAACCCGGACTATGTCCTTTTCAAATGTTTTATGCCATATCTTCTTTTGTTACCTGTATTGTATAACTATTGGCACAATAAAAACCTTTTCTGATTTAAACAAAAAACGACTAAACAAACCTGTTTGCCGCCCAGGGACGATTTATGCATTACAGGAACGCATGCAACATGCATTGACGCGTTGCAGTAGCTTTCATTTTAAATAGCCCCCCCCACCTCCCCCCAAAGCACTAATCCAATCCACCTACATTTTAACATGCTACAATGCAAAGCACCATAATGTATTGCAGTAAAATAATGGTGACACTTTTTTGGGTGATTTCCGTGTTTCGGAAGTCTATTGATTTCATTGGGTTTCCTTAAAGCAGAACTTCAGGTACAGCAACCTTTATTTAACCACTTCAGCCCCGGACCATTATTTAAGGACCTGGCCACTTTTTGCAAATCGGCACTGCATCGTTTCAACTGACAATTGCGCGGTCGTGCGACGTGGCTCCCAAACAAAATTGACGCCCTTTTTTTCCCACAAATAGAGCTTTCTTTTGGTGGTATTTGATCACCTCTGCGGTTTTTTTTTTTTGCGCTATAAATGAAAATAGAGCGAGAATTTTGGAAAAAATTCAATATTTTATATTTTTTGCTATAATAAATATCCCCCAAAAAATGTATAAAAAAATATTTTTTTTTCCTCAATTTAGGCCGCTACGAATTCTTCTACATATTTTTGGTAAAAAAAAAAAAAAAAAACGAAATAAGCGTTTATTGATTGGTGTGCGCAAACGTTATAGGGCCAGATTCAGCAACACTTGCGCTGGAGTATTTCGATATGCGCCGCGCAACTGTGAAGATGCGCCGTCGTTTCTATGTGTCCGTACCCACCAAACTAGATGCGCCCAATAACGGGCCATTTGCGACCGGCGGAACGTTCCGACGCCAGAGTATCGTCAGCGCTTAATTTCGCTTGGCGCATCAGTCGCGCCTATTGATTTCCCCTGCAAATATGCAAATGAGGGAGATTTCCCGATTCGCAAACGGATTAGCACCATACGCTGGCTACATGCTCCGCGCGTATCTCGTCCGTCCGGCGCAAAGTTATTTCTACAAAAGGCTGCTTTATCTTTACTCCAGATGGCCACAGGTCAGCAGGAGAGCAGCTACAGCAGCCTTACCGACGATAAGAGCTAGCTGAGCATGCTCCGTGGTTGATGCGCTGAACGTAAGCCTCTGCGCTGGGCTCCGCCCATCATTTACATATGATCACACCCACTTCCCCTTGCGTCGGGTTACGCCAGCGCATTATCGTTACTCTGGCGCAAGTTTACGCGCAACTGCTATGTGAATAACAGTACTTGCGCTGAAAGGGTCGTCAGAGTAACGTAAATGAGAAGCGTTACTCTGGAGCAAAGATGCTCCCATCTACCTGAATCTGGCCCATAGTGTTTACAAAATAGGGGATAGTTTTATGGCATTTTTATTAATAATTTTTTTGTTTACTACTAATGGCAACGGTCAGCGATTTTTTTCATGACTGCAACATTATGGCGGACACTTCGGACACATTTGACACATTTTTGGGACCATTGTCATTTTGACAGCGAAAGGTGCTATAAAAATGTACTGATAACTGTGAAAATGACAATTGCAGTGAAGGGGTTAACCACTAGGGGGCGCTAAGGGGTTAAGTGCGCCCTAAGGGAGGGATTCTTACTGTAGCGGGGCGTAGCTGTAGATGTGATGTCACTGATCGTCGTTCCCTATAACAAGGAACAGACGATCGGTGACAAGACACACAGAGAAGAACAGGGAAGGTTTGTTTACACTCACCTCTCCCCGTTCTTTAGCTCCTGCGACCGACTAGGAAACACCGGCGGCGGTCGGGTCCGCGGGCGCGATCACAGAGCTTCGGACCGGATCACAGAGCTTCAGACCGGGCTCTTAAAGGCGACGTACAGGTATGTACTTGTGCCCAGCCGTGCTATTCTGCCGACGTATATCGGCGTTAGGCAGTCCTTAAGTGGATAAATATATTTCTCAATAGCCACAAAGGATATAAATCCACTTTCCTTTGCAAATGCAGTTATTACATTGTAAATGTAGTAGTGACATCATCACTGTGCTGTACATAGCCTATTCAGGGAGCAGAGCTGTGGGAGGGACCCAGCAGGCCCCACCCACTACAGGCTGCCTGCAGAAAACTACAGGAGGGGGGCGGAGACAAAACCAGTCACCCTGCACAAGGAGAGAGAGCAGCAATGTTTGGTCTTTATTACAAGAAGTCTCACACTGGATTTCTGCACAGATCTGGAAGAAATACACAAAGCTCACCAATATACAATGAAGAATACACATGAGGAATGTATGTAGGCAATGTTTGCTTATCCCGGATAATGTGACGCACGTTGACGTGTGACGTAACACGTGTGTGTAGTTTAAGCCTACTGGGCTGCGTCACTCTCTGGATTTGTGTATATGTTGTATCCTCCAGCAGTTATATTTCCCTGCTACTGTATAATTGGCACCTCTGATCCTTCTATGTGGGAGGTTTACATTTTAATACAGGATGTAAAAATTGTAGAACAAAATTTATAAATGATACTGGAAAAAAAAATATTATTCTCCTCTTTTTTTCCATATTCTATGTTTTGCCTTTAAAATACATTCTTTAATTATTACATTACTTTATTACATTATTAATTCTTAGAAGACAATTATACCAAAAAGAAATCATTGTTTGCTTCTCTGTATAATATATATATAATTATATATAATATAGATGGGGCTCTGACATGGTGGACGTGAAGTTCTGATGTGAGGGGGGTGACCTCTGATCTGATGGAGGACCTTTGATGTGATGGGGTGACCTCTGATGTGATGGGGGACCTCTGATGTGATGGGGGACCTCTAATGTGATGGGGTGACCTCTAATGTGATGGGATGACCTCTGATGTGATGGAGGACCTCTGATGGGATGGGGTGACCTCTGATGTGATGGGATGACCTCTGATGTGATGGGGGACCTCTGATGTGATGGAGGACCTCTGATGTGATGGAGGACCTCTGATGTGATGGGGTGACCTCTGATGGGATGGGGTGACCTCTGATGGGATGGGGTGACCTCTGATGTGATGGGGGACCTCTGATGTGATGGGGACCTCTGATGTGATGGGGGACCTCTAATGAGATGGGGGACCTCTGATGTGATGGGGGACCTCTGATGTGATGGGGGACCTCTGATGTGATGGGGGAGCTCTGATGTTATGGGGTGACCTCTGACATGAAAGAAGGGGACCTCTGATGTTATAGGGAGGGACCTCTGCTCTGATGGGAGGACCTCTAAAATGATGAGGGCCTCTGACGCGATAGGGGGACCTCTGATGTGATGGGGGAGCTCTGATGTGATGGGGGAGCTCTGATGTTATGGGAGGACCTCTGACATGAAAGAAGGGGACCTCTGATGTTAAAGGGAGGGACTTCTGTTTTGATGGGATGACCTCTGACATGAAGGGGGGACCTCTTATGTGAAGAGAGTCAGTGGCCGATTTAAGGGAGTAGGAGTGGCCGGGGAAAGGAGGGGCGGATAGCATTGGCCTTGAGGGAGGAAGTGACGTAGCGTCACTTCTCCATTTTCCAAAGAAGGAGAAGTGTCCCACCCATCCTCCCATGTGGTAGGCAGGCAGACGGGGGTGGCGGTGTTGAGGTTTCTGGAGAGGAAAAAAGGCAGGAAGTTTTAAGAGAAACAGTGGTACCGATAGGTGGTATGGGGGTTACGGGTACCTTTCGGTCAACGCGGGTTGACCAGGAAGGAGTTAACATGTAGGTCACTGCGGACAGGTGTACTGCCTCTGAGTCGGGGGCTTGCGACTTAGGCCGAAGTTAAATAGTGATTGTCCCAGTGGCTAATTGGAGTTGTGGTCTCTCAGACCACCAGGATGTTTTAAAGTTTTGTAAAAAGTTATTTAAATGGTTATTTATGTTAATTTTAGTTGTGTTAAAGCAGAGCTCCACCCTAAAGTGAAGATCCGCTGATCGGAACCCTCCCCCCTCCGGTGTCACATTTGACACCTTTCAGGGGGGAGGGGGTGCAGATACCTGTCTAAAGACAGGTATCTTCATCCACTTCCGGCCCGCAGTCTCGGGCAAAAGACGGGTTTTTCCCGTTGTGTGCTGGGAACTCTCGGCTCCCAGCACACAGCGGGAGCCAATCGGCGGGCACAGCGCGACTCGCGCATGCGCCGTAGGGAACCGGGCAGTGAAGCCGCAGCGCTTCACTTCCTGGTTCCCTCACCATGGATGGAGGGGGGAGCAGCGAATGCTCGTCCTCTGCTGCGGACGCCGCTGGACTCCAGGACAGGTAAGTGTCCTAATATTAAAAGTCAGCAGCTGCAGTATTTGTAGCTGCTGGCTTTTAAAAAAAAAAATTTAATGGGCCATCCGCTTTAAATAAATAGGCCGTGAGGCCAATTTTACTCAACACCGGTGTCAGTCTTTTATTTGGGAAAAGTGGGAGGTAGAGTAGTCACACAAGTGGGTGGTCAAGAATGGGAGGTGGGTCCTTAACATGTCAAGAAGGGGACCTCTGATGTGAAGAAGGGACCTCTGACGTTAGGGGGACCTCTGACGTTAAAGGGAGGGACCTCTGCTGTAATGGGAAGACCTCTGACTTGATGGGGGCTTCTGAAGTGATGGGAGCCTCTCATGTGATGGAGGACCTCTAAGGTGAAGGGGGATAACTGCCATAAAGGAAGACCTATGATTTGATGGGGGGACCTCTGATTTGCAGACGGGCTTTTGACATGAAGTTCATTTCATCAAGGTGGTTGTGTGCATTGTCCCAGGTTTAGGTTTCCCATAGTTATGCATCATTTACATTTTTACATTGTAGACCGATTTTGCACACTTTTAAAGAATGCCGCGAAAAAAGGTTATGAAAAACCGGCCTGTAGTCTCAATCTGAAGACCATGTGACATGGTGAAAACATGGTGAAAACGCAAGAGTTTGAAGACAGAAATCATCTTTGTCGTAGAAATCTGGCTGTTTGCAGAGCAGACAGACAGATATTGTGTCTCTAAGGCCCCGTACACACGTCCGAGAACCTCGTCGGGCGAAACTCATCGTTCTGCCCGTTGAGGTTCCCGATGAGCGGTCGAAAAGGTCGTCGAGCCAAATTTCCTCATTGAACAACGAGGAAATAGAGAACATGCTCTCTATTTTGGCTCGACGAGCTTCCGGACGGTTTGCTCGTCGCTTCTCGCTGGATTCTGCCGAGAAACTTGGTCGTGTGTACGGGGCCTAATAGTCATCTATTTCGTCTTAGTGAAATAATCCATCTTTACCTAAATGTTTCACTCACCATTCATTCCCTGCCATTCATTCAGTAACAGACCATCACACCAGCTTGTTTTCAAGTCACCATCATCGCCCCTCATGGCTTATCACAGCCCATTTTATTCTCACACAAACAGGAAGTGATCACTCCACCAGTTAATCACCTCCCCCATGGGAGTGGTCATCAGAGGATGTCCTCTCCACATAGCAAGCACCATATATAGGCATCCCTCCAACAGGAAGTCCTTTACAATGAATAGAATACATACAATGCTGGCTAAAGTCTTATGGGCGTGTCTGGGCAGGGAATGCACGTGCCTCCCCTGACTCCAAAAACCGCTCACAAGCTCTCAGATTATCGCTGATAGAATCCCTAATCTGCGCCATTCCATAAAATAATGCATATCCAGATTCCACCATTATTATAGGTGGAATGGAGGCTATCTACAGGCGTGCGCTACGAATCTCAAACCATGCTGATCAGACATAGCCTAGATAAGAGCGCATATCAGTCTATAACCACTAGTGTGCTTGCGGAGTGAGCACACCCCCTCCTCAACGATCGTCGGTGCTAAATGCACAGAGGGCCCCTCCCGGCGGACATATGCCCACGCCGCAAACATCACACCCCAACCTCAAGACATTTTCTACTACCAGACGAGATTCAACCAGCCTCAGACTGCCCCAGTCAGCTCCTTTTAGAGCGGGTTGCGGAAGTACTAAGACTGGGTGCCATTATGACAATACATCTTCAAATTTCCACAACATCTTGTAACAGGAAGCACCTGAATAAGGCCACGGGGCAGGATCACCAAGGAACTATTTCAATAAAAGCTGTGTATTAAGGCTGGGTTCACACTTGAAACGGATGCAGCTGGCAGTAGGGGTTCGGGGCATGCCTGTTCTCTATTTCAGGGATGAATCAGGCCCGACTATTTACCTGACTACGGACCTTAAAGGGACACTAAAGTCAGTTTTAAAAAAATAAAAAAAATAACAAACATGTGATACTTACCTCCACTGTGCAGTTCGTTTTGCACAGAGTGGCCCGGAAAGCTGTCTTCTGGGGTCCCTCGGCGGCTGTCTGGGCTCCTCCTTGCAAAAGCTTTCCATCTTCATGCAAGGGCGCTCGCACGGTGAAAAGCTTTTGCGAGCGCGCTTCCGTGATACAGCGGTGGCCATAGCCGCCGACTGCATCTCTCGGCCCCGCCCCCGGCGTGTCGCGTCATCCGCTGTGATCGACAGCAGCACCAGCCAATGGCTGCGCTGCTATCAATCCGCCCAGCCTAGCCAATCAACGGCCAGGCAGGGAACAGAAGAGGATGATGTGGACGCGCCCGGGAGTTTCGAATGGTAAGGTAAGTAAATCGGGGACTCGGGGGGGGATGTTTTTTTTACCTTAATGAAAACTTTTACCTTTACAACCCCTTTAAAAATAACACTCCCATTGGTTGTGCTCTCAACCAAACTGTCAAACCATCCAATGGCTGGTGTCATAACTGATCACATGTGCAGCATCATGGCAGTAGATTAAACAGAGGCCAAGATGGCAGCTTCCCTGGCTGAAAACGATAGGAGGGTGTACTTCCACTTTAACACATTTAAAGCTTATATGAGATTTTGGTGATTGTAATTACATCTTCCTTAAGCCCAGGTTCACACTGGGCTGCGGGAGTGAAGCCGTGCGAGTTCAGCTGAACTCGCACAGCTTCACTCCCGCCCGGCAGTCCAGATTTCAGCCGCAATTTCAAAAACATCTGTGCAGGTTTTTGAAATCGCAAAAAAGTAGTACAGGAACTACTTTTCGAAAATCGGTGCAGCGCCGCAGATGTGGCGTCGCACCGATTAGGACGGTGTCATTGCCGACAATTACCGGCAAATGCCACCGATTTGAGAAATGCAATTTGACATGTCAAATCGCATCTCAAATCGTACCCAGTGTGAACCAGGGCTAAAGGGTTAAAAAGGCGTGCTCACTTTTTATCCTCAGCAATATTGATGGGAGTTCCTGACTATACAAGACCCATCACTATGGACCTTCCCAGGAGATCTCAAGTGTCTACGTTTGTGCGAGGGACTCCGCTGACATGACGCCAACCATTTGTTTGCTGACTTTCACCAAACAGACGTCACGCTTGTAAAATGTACACACCAAACGCACACACAATACACGGAGGAATCCCTGCTCTTTGCACATGGCATACCAGGAAACCTACAGCCCACCTTGACGTAAATCGAGGGCCTGCAGACACTTGTCCATGTGGACGTATGACGTAGACTGATGGAATTTTGCCACTGGAAACAAACCATGGAGCTCTGGAGCCATATTTACATTGCTCTTATGGGTCTGTTTATTCAGCAATAACTTTTTACATTACTGAACCCCTCCCAGACTTCCCCAACCTCTCATTAAAAAAAGTTCTGAACCCCCGGTGGTATGGGAAGGATCAGCGATCATGTGACTACTGTGATTGACTCGAGACACTTACCCCGACTTGTTCATTCCCTGACTTAGTTGGGGTATGCGGTACACTTTGGTGGGGGTGGGTGAGCCGCTCTTAGTCGAAGACAGTTCTTAGTACCCACTAACAGTCAATAGCCAGCAAGATCAACTCCTAATCATGTAACCACTGTTGTCACATGATCGCCAATCCTTCCCATACCACTGGATGTTCAGAACTCAGACTGAGTGCGCAGTGATCAAGGAATGTGTTAAGACGACACAACACCTCTTACTCATAGGTTGGACTTGATGGACTTGTGTCTTTTTTCAACCTCACTTACTATGTAACTATGTACAGTGGAACCTCGGTTTAAGAGTAACTTGTTTTTTTGTAAATTCTGACTCGGTTTGCGAGTGTTGAATTGCAAGACAAGCAGAATTGACGCTAAATAAGCCTGCAGTACCTCATTTGGCCTGAGGTACGGGGGTGCAGAAGCCGAGCAGAGCCGAAAACAGGCCTGCAGTACCTCATTTGGGCTGAGGTACTGGGGCGCAGGAGCCAAGAAAAGCCGAACATTGGCTTGCAGTACCTCATTTGGCCTGAGGTACGGGGGCGCAGGAGCCAAGAAAAGCCAAACATTGGCTTGCAGTACCTCATTTGGCCTGAGGTACGGGGGCGCATGAGCCAAGAAAAGCCGAACATTGGCTTGCAGTACCTCATTTGGGCTGAGGTACGGGGGTGCAGAAGCCGAGCAGAGCCGAAAACAGGCCTTCAGTACCTCATTTGGGCTGAGGTACGTGGGGCGCAGGAGCCAAGAAAAGCCGAACATTGGCTTACAGTACCTCATTTGGGCTGAGGTACGGGGGCGCAGGAGCCAAGAAAAGCCGAACATTGGCTTGCAGTACCTCATTTGGGCTGAGGTACGAGTGCGCAGGAGCCAAGAAAAGCCGAACATTGGCTTGCAGTACCTCATTTGGCCTGAGGTACGGGGACGCAGGAGCCAAGAAAAGCCGAACATTGGCTTGCAGTACCTCATTTGGCCTGAGGTACGGTGGGCACAGGAAAGAGCCAACGTGTCCTCGGGCCTTTTCGGCTGGTTACATTCGGTATTGCATCCCCATGAAGTCAATACGGAACAAATTATTTTAGTTTCCGTTGACTTCAATGGGGAAACTCGCTTTGATATGCGATTACTTTGGATTACGAGCATTCTCCTGGAACGGATTATGCTTGTAATCCGAGGTTCCACTGCATCTCTTCTCCATAACAGGTGGAGGTGTTTTGGAGTCCTCGGGGATAGCAAAGAAAAATGCTAACTGATATAGCCAAAACAAAAAAACTGCACTGGAGGTTTGAAGATACAACCCCCCCCCCCCCAAAAACATGCATATAGGAAAGCCACTAGCTGGCATAACATTATGTTCATGTTATATAAGACAAGCTGCTCCATGCCGCCTCCATGCCCCTGATGACGTCATATCTGACAAAACACGCTGGGTGGAGTCGGAGGTTGTGAAGTCACTCCCACTTGGAATTGTGTGGTTTCTTTCTAAGATGCTGTATACAATATATTGATGTGTATATACTCGAGTATAAGCCAAGTTTTTCAGCACATTTTTTTCTGTGCTGAAAAAGCCCCCCTCGGCTTATTCTCGAGTCTCTCTGAACTGCATACCTGATCAGTCCCTGTGTCATACAATCAGACGGCAGCCGTCCAGTGTAACAAAGCCCCACCTCCTCCTCATCCTCGTCTGTGATAGGCGGAACACTGACTCACTGCTGGGAAACTGAGTCTATCATGGACGAGGACGAGGGGGAGGCAGGGCTTTGTTACACTGGACGGCCACCAACTGACTGCATGACACGGAGATCAGGTATGCAGATCGGCACAATGAGGCATGCAATGGGCACAGTGAGGCATGCGATGGACACAGTGAGGCATGCGATGGGCACAGTGAGGCTGCAAATGGCCACAGTGAGGCATGCAATGGACACAGTGAGGCTGCAAAAGGCCACAGTGAGGCATGCAATGG
The DNA here is from genome assembly GCA_029574335.1 of Rana kukunoris. Classification (NCBI taxonomy): domain Eukaryota; kingdom Metazoa; phylum Chordata; class Amphibia; order Anura; family Ranidae; genus Rana; species Rana kukunoris. The sequence continues at coordinate 213,620,968 of CM056055.1, forward strand.
ACACAGTGAGGCATGCAATGGACACAGTGAGGCTGCAAATGGCCACAGCGAGGCATGCAATAGGCACAGTGAGGCTGCGAATGGCCACAGGGAGGCTGTGAATGGGCACAGCGAGGCTGCGAATGGGCACAGCGAGGCATGCAATGGACACAGCGAGGCATGCAATGGACACAGCGAGGCATGCAATGGACACAGCGAGGCTGCGAATGGGCACAGCGAGGCATGCGATGGACACAGCGAGGCATGCGATGGACACAGCGAGGCATGCAATGGACACAGCGAGGCTGCGAATGGGCACAGCGAGGCATGCGATGGACACAGCGAGGCATGCAATGGACACAGCGAGGCATGCAATGGGCACAGCGAGGCATGCAATGGACACAGCGAGGCTGCGAATGGGCACAGCGAGGCATGCGATGGACACAGCGAGGCATGCGATGGACACAGCGAGGCTGCGAATGGGCACAGCGAGGCATGCGATGGACACAGCGAGGCATGCGATGGACACAGCGAGGCTGCGAATGGGCACAGCGAGGCATGCGATGGACACAGCGAGGCATGCAATGGACACAGCGAGGCATGCAATGGACACAGCGAGGCATGCAATGGACACAGCGAGGCTGCGAATGGGCACAGCGAGGCATGCGATGGACACAGCGAGGCATGCAATGGACACAGCGAGGCATGCAATGGACACAGCGAGGCATGCAATGGACACAGTGAGGCTGCGAATGGGCACAGTGAGGCATGCGAATGGGCACAGCGAGGCATGCAATGGACACAGTGAGGCATGCAATGGACACAGCGAGGCATGCAATGGACACAGCGAGCCTGCGAATGGGCACAGCGGGCCTGCGAATGGGCACAGCGAGGCATGCGAATGGGCACAGTGATGCTGCGAATGGGCACAGTGAGGCTGCAAATGGGTATTGTTGACCCTCTTTTCCACTTACAGTAGCTGCTGCATCTCCTACCCTACGCTTATACTCAAATTAATTTTTCCCATTTTTTTTGTGGTAAAGGTGCCTCGGCTTATATTCGGGTCGGCTTATACTTGACACTGGGCCCAATTTGGACATTTTCACCTAGGGGTGTACTCACTTTTGTTGCCAGCGGTTTAGACATTAATGGCTGTGTTGAGTTATTTGGACGGGACAGCAAATGTACATCATTATACAAGCTGTACACTCACTACACAACATTGTAGATACAAAGTGTCATTTCTTCAGTGTTGTCACATGAAAAGATACAAGAAAATATTTACAAACATGTGAGGGGTGTACTTACTTTTGTGAGATACTGTACGTGAGAATTTTATAGTCACATGACAAATCATCGCATACTACAGCGTCACTTCCTCTGCCAGTGACAGTTACTATCTGAGGAAACGTGCTGTTGGTTCTTTTATAGCAGGAAAGGAGAAGTGAAGAAACAATGGGACTTGTGTAAGAAGATTGCAGTATAATATCCGTGGCACCCGACAAATATCTCTATACAGCGTACAGTGTCACCCTCCAACATCCGTGCCATGCCACATGAACAACTGAGATTTTGCAGCAGCTGGCGAAAGTAGAAAGCGAGACAACGGCCATAGAAAAGAATCATCTCATCACATTGGGCACATGTGGAGGGGACGTTCTCTGGGGGGGGGGGGGGGGGGCGGGGGCAGTTTTCAGTTTTCCCAGTGAAATAAAATACAAATTTAAAGCAGATTTAATGTCAATCACTAAAATCTCATATACACATTTACATGTTCAGGGCCGCCATCAGGGGGGTACAGGCAGTACACCTGTAAGGGGCCCGGTGGTCCCCAGGGGCCTGGATGTCGTCCCCCTTTTTTTTTGTTCTTCAGCACCCAAAGCCCCCCGACCTCTAAAAGGCCCCGTTGGTCTCCAGGGGCCCGGATGGCATCACCTTTTTTTTGTCAGGACCCAAATCCCCCCCCCCCCGACCTCTAAGGGGCCCGGTGGTCCCCAGAGGCCTGGATGGCATCCCCTTTTTTTTGTTTTCCCCAGAGGCCTGGATGGCATCCCCTTTTTTTTGTTTTCGTCAGCACCCAACCCCCCCCCCCCCGATCTCTAAGGGGCCCGGATGGCATCCCCTTTTTTTTTCGTCATCACCTAAAGCCCCCCCCCAACCTCTAAGTGGCCCGAATGGCATCCCCATTCTTTTTTCGTCAGCACCCAAAGCCCCCCGACCTCTAAGGGGCCCGGTGGTCCCCAGTGCCCCGGACGGCATCCCCTTTTTTTTCGTCAGCACCTAAAGCCCCCCCACCCTCTAAGTGGCCCGGGTTGGCATCCCCATTTATTTTTTTCGTCAGCACCCAAAGCCCCCCCGACCTCTAAGGGGCCCGGTGGTCCCCAGGGGACCGGATGGCATCCCATTTTTTTTGGTCAGCACCCAAAGCCCCCCCTCCGACCTCTAAAGGCCCCGTGGTCCCAGGGCCCCGGATGGCATCCCTCTTTTTTTCAGCACCTAAAGCCCCCCCCCCAACCTCTAAATGGCCCGGGTGGCATCCCCATTTTTTTTCATCAGCACCCAAAGCCCCTCTGACCTCTAAGGGGCCCGTTGGTCCCCAGGGCCCCGGATGGCATCTCGCCCTTTCTTTTTTTTTTTTCGGCAGAACCCAAAGCTCCCCCCGAACTTAATTTGCGGCGTCAGCCCCCCCATTCTCAATTCGTGGTGCCCCCCCCGGCTTCTCAACTTGCGACACTCCCCCCCCCCCCCCCCCCAATCTGAATTTGCGGCGACAGCACAACCCCCACCCGGTAATCTGCTCCAAGGGGCCCCCCCCTTTTTTAAACTCTCAAACAAGCTTTATAAATTCTCTTTACGAATGTAGAGAAGAGAAACCTTCAGATAAAAAGGTACAACTTATGCAGGCTTAACCACATTAAGCTCTTCTTGCTGGCTAGCCAAAGGTGTTCTTAAGCTTGTCTAGCCATGTGGCCCAATCCATGCCACTCGGTGTAAAAAGTGTAAAAAAAAAAAGGAAAAAATCTTCATCATTCGTATTCATAATGTCGACAGACTTAAACGGATTGTAAAGGATTTTTTTCCCCTAAATATCTTCCTTTACCTTAGTGCAGTCCTCCTTCACTTACCTCATCCTTCCATTTTGCTTTTAAATGTCCTTATTTCTTCTGAGAAATCCTCACTTCCTGTTCCTCTGTCTGTAACTCCACACAGTAATGCGAGGCTTTCTCCCTGGTGTGGAGAAAGCCTCTTGAGGGGGTGAGCAGGAGTGTCAGGACGCTCTCTACGTTGCAGATAGAGAAAGGAGCTGTGTGTTAGTGGGCGTCCTGACTCTCCTGTAGTACAAGGGAGGGGCGAGCACGACACTCCACACCAGGGAGAAAGCCTCGCATTACTGTGTGGAGTTACAGACAGAAGAACAGGAAGTGAGGATTTCTCAGAAGAAATAAGGACATATAAAAGCAAAATGGAAGGATGAGGTAAGTGAAGGAGGACTGCACTAAGAAAAAGGAAGATATTTAGGGGAAAAAAATGGTATCGTTACCATGGGCATCCGCTGAAATTTTTTCAGGGAGTGGCGCTTCGGCAGCGGCGATACAGTCGCATTTAACCCCTTCTTTAAACACTAGCGGGGGTTAAAAGCACGAAAAGCACAGCTAAAATGATGGTAAAGTGCCACTTTACCGATAACGGGGCCAGCTGGCAGTGTGAAATATGTAGCTCTTGAGATAATTCAGCTTCACTCCATGCCTATATAAATATAGCCTAGAGAATGTACAGAACCCCCTTCAGATGTACCCCACCTTCAGCACAGACCCCTCCATTCAGCACAGATGGACCCCCCATTCTGCACAGACCCCCCCATTCAGCACAGACCCCTCCATTCAGCACAGATGGACCCCCCATTCTGCACAGACCCCCCATTCTGCACAGACCCCTCCATTCAGCACTGGACCCTTCCATTCTGCACAGACTCCCCTTCAGCACAGATGGACCCCCTTTAAGCACAGACCCCCCTTCAGCACATACCCCCAATTCAGCACAAACCCCCCTCCCCCATCCCATTCAGTACCTCAGATCAGCCATCAGCGCAGCACAGGCACAGCAGGTTCCCTCCCCCTGTGTACACAAACACTGGAGGGGAGGCAGCTTCACTCTACTCGCTTTGCCTGTGTGACATCCAACCCGGGACCACTCAGACAGCCCGTGGCTGCAAAACTCTTCAACATCTTCTCGATTTTCCAGGGGGGGTCAATTGCCCCCCCCCCCCCCTGCCCTATGGAGCAGACGCCCATGATCGTTACAACTTTAAAGTAACAATGATGTACGAACTACAACAACCAAAGTGGCCAGATTCCAGGAGCCAGAGCTGAGATCTGATTGGTTAGTAGAGGATCCCGCATGTGGGCCTTTACTTTACATTACCAGACACACCAGAATCGGCCCGCCCCTCCCCCGCAAATTGCAATTTTTTTTTTCTCTCGATCTTATCAGGACAAAACATTTGGACCCAGCCGGCTAATCTGTATTTCCCTGATTAAGGCCACAGAGCTTGGCTGGGAACATTCCGCGCAGCATTGATGTCACGCCGATTGTAATGACGTCAGGACGGGAGAGTGCAGCAAGCTGATAAGAGGTGACGAAAAGAAGGAATCCTTTCTGAAATGGACATTTTAAAGGGGAATCCCACTTATAAAAACAAAAAAGTGCAAATTATACCACTTCTTAACCCCTTGACTTTCGGAAGATTTACCCCTCCCCCTTTATGCCCAGGTCATTTTTTGCGATACCGCACTGTGTTACTTTAACTGACAATTGCGCGGTCGTGCGACGCTGTACACAAATAAAATTGATGTTCTTCTTTCCCTACCAATAGAGCTTTCTTTTGGTGGTATTTGATCACCTCTGTGTTTTTTATTTTTTGCGCTATAAACAAAAAACTATTTTGACAAAAAAAAATATATATATATATATATTTTTACTTTCTGCTATAAAACATATCCAATAAAAATATTGAATTTCTTCATAAATTTAGGCCAATATGTCTTCTGCTACATATTTTTAGTTAAAAAAATCCCAATAAGCGTATAATAATTGGTTTGCGCAAAAGTTATCGCGCCTACAAACTATGGTATATATACTGCAATTTTTCTTATTTTTTTTTATTTTTTTTATACTAGTAATGGCTACGATCAGCAACTTATAGCGGGACTGGGATATTGTGGTGAGAAATCTGACACTAACTGACACTTTTGACACTTTGTGGGAACCAGTGACACTCGGGCTCCATTCACACTTGTGCGACTTGTCATGCAACTTTGGACATCAAAGTCGCCTGACAAGTCATTCCCCATGTTTTCCAATAATAACCATTCACATATGTGTGACGTAAAGTTGCAGCGACTTCAAATTATTTCATGCACTACAATCGTGCAACTCGAGGGCCATAGACTTCAATGTTAACTCTCAAAAGTTGCTTTAAAAGTCATACCTGAAGGTTACACAATGCAACTGTCCACTAACACTGGTCAAAGTCGTATACAAGTCGCACCCATTCAAAGTTGCATTAAAATTGCACTCCAAAGCAGTGGCGGCTGGTGATAAAAAAAATTTGGGGGGTGCAAACAAACACACCCCTCCAGGTCTCCTTAACTACAAACCGAGCCACCAGCCTGGGCTGTCACGGCTCCCCTGATACCCTCTGTGGATTCTGTGTTCCAAACCTTCAGCCTCCTGATTGGCCAGAATGAGAAGCCGGAAGCCGAAAGTGACGCAATGGCAAATCTCGATGCACTAGAATCCAAAGTGGGAGGGGTTGGGGCGCAGTGCTCTGTGCCCCGAGGACAATGTAAAACAAGCCAATTAGAGCCTCAGGCTTTAATCACATGCTTGTTAAAAATTGACAGACCTATTAGATACCTATTAGACCGGCGCCCCTGGATTAAGAGTTTTTGGTTTCCCTTTACAGTCACTGATACATAAAAGTTGTGAAAGATAATACTTCATTATAGTGAATGATAGCATGAAAACCTGAACAAGCTTTATAGTTTATTTGTTAACAAGTGCGAGAAGTAATGGGATACATGAAGAAGTAAAGCGGAAAACTCATCTAAACCTGCATAGACAAGCACAGAGATGATGACATCAACATGAGATATGTAATGAAAACTGAAGGGACAGTGGCCTGGTGTGGTGGAGCAGAAGAGCTTACAATCCTTGGCACTGGAGACAACCAGGAACACAACGCCCTTCTTAATGCACTGAGCTGACAAGTGACTGTACCGTGTACACCGGCGGCTGCTTGGCAGAAAAACCAGAAAAACGGCCCAAATCCATAAATCACAATGACAGGAAAAGTACTGCGATTGAAGTGAGACAACGAGGCATGGCAGGTTTATGTAGTCATCTGTATCCATGTATGTGTGTGATATCCCATAATACTAAATATATACATTATATATGTGATATCCCATAATACCAATCTCTATACATTATATGTGTGATATCCCATAATACCAATATATACATCATATGTGTGATATCCCATAATACCAATCTCTATACATTATATGTGTGATATCCCATAATACCAATATATACATCATATGTGTGATATCCCATAATACCAATCTCTATACATTATATGTGTGATATCCCATAATACCAATCTCTATACATTATATGTGTGACATCCCATAATACCAATATATACATCATATGTGTGATATCCCATAATACCAATCTCTATATATTATGGGCCAGATTCAGGTAGAGTTAGGCTGGAGTATCTGTGATACTCCAGCCTAACTGTCACTTTAAGCCGGCGTTTTTGTTTTCTATAACCAGAAAACAAGAAATGCCGGGTTGGAGTTCCGATGCGATCGGCGCAATTGAATTTCGCCATCGCATTGTTACTTCAACTTAAAAATGGCGCCGGGGGCGTTCCCGACGATTTACGCTCAAAAAATATGTTAATGAGCGGGAATCGGCAATTCACGATCTTTTTCGGGCGCGACGCAGTGACTTTACGATGTTTCCGGAAGCGATACGCGGCGTATAGATAAAGCAGCCCCCTAGTGGAGTATCCTATGTTAAGTATAGGCGTCGTCATCGCGTCGGAAAAAAAACAAATCGTGTCGCTTGCGTAAAACATTCATGAATGGGGATGTGACGTCATTGACGTTCACTGACAGAATTTGGAGCATGCGCACTGGGATGCATTGACACTCGACGCATGCGCAGTACGTTCGCCACGGGATCGCGCTTAGTTTGAATAATACACGCCCCGTACCCGCCCAATTTGAATTCCGCCGGCTCATTTGCGATGCGCTGCCGCAACTTTAGGAGCAAGTGCTTCATGAATAACAGCACTTGCTCCTAAAATTTCGGCAGAGTAACGTAAATGAGAAGCGTTACTCCAGAGCAAAGATGCTCCCATCTACCTGAATCTGGCCCTATATGTGTGATATCCCATAATACCAATATATATATATCATGTGTGATATCCCATAATACCAATCTCTATATATTATATGTGTGATATCCCATAATACCAATCTCTTTATATTATATGTGTGATATCCCATAATACCAATATATATATATCATGTGTGATATCCCATAATACCAATCTCTATATATTATATGTGTGATATCCCATAATACCAATCTCTATATATTATATGTGTGATATCTAGGGATGAGCCGAACACCCCCGCGTTCGGTTTGCACCAGAACCGTCGAACAGACCGCAGGTTCGCGCGAACATTTAGAACCCCATTGAAGTCTATGGGACTCGAACGTTCTAATTAAAAAACGATCATTTTAAAGACCAATATTCAAGTTATTGTTGGAAAACGTCTTTGAGAACCCGGGTCTTGCCCCAGGGAACATGTAACAATGGAGCAGGACTCCTGAAAAAACGACCGTTTTTAAAACTTTTTTCCATTGATACATGTTCCCTGGGGCAAGACTCGGGTTCTCAAAGACGTTTTCACAGGCAAACTATAGACACCCAGCAGGTACAATATTTAAAGGAATTTTTAATTTTTTTTTTAAGTTAAGCATCATTAAAATCACTGCTCAAGGAGCAGTGATTTTATTGATGCTTAAATAAAAAATAGAAAAAATTACTTTAAATATTGTACCTGCTGGGTGTCTATAGTTTGCCTGTGAAAACGTCTTTAAATAGCACAATCACCTGCCTGCCAGTAAATTAGTAAGAACTGATC